>CM052200.1:27611040-27688666 GCA_028455805.1 Lasioglossum figueresi | reverse complement strand
TCTTTGAAACTTATAGTTTCAAAGATATCTGAGGTGCTAATAGTTACTGCCCCACCCTGCATATAAATAAACATGTAAATGTTCATTTGTTCAAAATCTTAAATCTCCGAAAGTTCTTCACCGATTGCTTTGAAATTTGGACACGACGCTGCATTCGAATACGCGCGTGTTTTTATATACCTAATCTATTGTATGTAATCTATTCGATTGGCGTTTGCAATCACCGTTAATAGAGCTCAGAGCCAATCTTTAGAATTGTGTGGCCAATTGCCAGAGTGGCCGCGCTCTGATTGGTCCGTGTTTTTCGTTAATAACTCGTTAACAAAGCCACGGACGTAATTTTTGCAAAGGAAAATGTTGCTTCAAATGATCTCAGGAACCTCCCATTTCTGGGTGTTGAAGGAATTTTGAAACGCCCTGCATGTTGCGTGTTCTAGAGTCGGCAAACCAGACAATCTCTATATCTGCACAGACAATGGAACAACAAAAAATATTGTATACCCACAAGCATCGGGAAATTAAACATATTAAAAACGTGCGCTTTCTCTTTTCTTTCTTTTCCATTTATCCAGACTGAGCCACGGCAACGCGTGGCCGGGTACAGCTGGTAACAAATAAAGGAATCTACTAAGAGTCGAATATTTCTAGAAATTCGAATTGAATCAACAAGTATTAAATTAATAAATTAACTTGTCAGCGCGCCGAGGTCTTCGAGATCGTAATGGGCTATTCACATTTTTCGAAAGTTTCTTTCCAAGAAAGTTTCATCCGTCGGAGCAGCAGGTGGGAGACAGAGTGAAACAGAAAATTTGTTAGCGCACGCCGGAGCAAGCGCATCGACAGAATTCCTCATTAATTTCAAATCAGCGCAGCGGATTGAACAACTTTTTTCTCGGAGAGACTTCCTGTAGCTTCGTATCGGAGCAACAAACTGTCCGGGATTGTCATTCAGGAAAATTCCACTGGAGACTCCCTGGTCGCGTAATCGACCTATCGACGCGATGGTTAATCAATCGAGAGTGCTCGGATGAGATTGTCCGAGGCGGCTTAAGAATTCTCAAAGGTCGTGAAGATAGAGCAGAAGTGATCAGGTCTGCGTACAGGGACTTGGATATGATTCGATCCCAGCAGAGTTGTGCTAATTCGAATACATTGAAATTGAATTACGCCATTGAATTACATTGTATTTCAATCATATATTAATTAAACTACCTCGTAACTGAATTACATAATTGAAACCTTTCAATTAATTAAATTATTATAATCAGATGTGTAATTGAAATACAATATAATTAAAATACAGCTCTCCAAATTATAGTCCAGAACTTTGAAGAAGTGCGATATATTTTTATGTTTTTTTTTCATATACTTGTCTGCTGTCTATGCGACGTATTTTCTATTCCTCGTCCTCGTAATTCATAATTAATGTCATTTAATTACAAAGTATATTATAATTGTACTCAAATTGCAATTGCGAATTACATTGTAATTTAATTTAATGAATATCTGAATTATAAATTCCAATATGAATGAATTACGATGTAATTCAATTACTTTCTAATTGTAATTCCTGGAGTAATTCAATTACTTTCTATTGTAATTCCTGGAGTATTTCAATTGTAATTCTGCACAACTCTGTTTCTAGTACAGGCCGGTACACCGACAATTTGGCATCGCTGTCTCACTCCGGATCCTCCGGTCCGTGATCCGACATACGGTTAGGAGCATAACTAATCAACAGACTGTGAATCTTTATGCAAAATAAAAAATGCTTATATCGATTGCAAGACACAGGAGCCAATTAAAAATTTCTTTCTTCTTCCCATGATCTGATTAAAGTGAAACTAATACACTTGTGGCCTTAATACATTTTAATACGTCCATTGTTTTAAATTGCACGTACCCATTTTTGTCATAAATGCATAAAATCCGCAGTCTACTGATCGCAAACACTTTAAATCAGAATAACTTTTTTATGAATGGAGCAAACCATTTTAATTTCTCCGTTAGGCTAGAAGAATTAGTTTAGTAAATGCCGTCTAAAAAATGTGTTGAACAAATGCATTCGGTCGGAATTATGAAAAACAATAGTAAAAATTGATTTTTACAACTTTTTTTTGCCGGGCCAATAACGAAAATTTCATTGAAATTGGTTAATTGGTTTACGAGTTATAAACGATCAAAAGTGGTGAAATGGTTGAAAATCTTGAAAATTGTAAATTTTACCACTTTTGAACGTTTATAACTCGCAAACCAATTAATCAATTTCAATGAAATTTTCAGAACGTATATAATTTATACGAGTTGACCAAACACATCTTTTAAATTTTCGGTATTGGCCTAGCTAAAAAAGTTGTAAAAATCAATTTTTACTCCTCTTTTCACAATTCCGACCAAATGCATATTTTTATCGTATTTTCTAGACGTCATTCACTAAACTAATTCTTCTAGCTCTACAGAGAAATTGAAGTCGTTTGGCCCATTCATAAAAAAGTTATTCTGATTTAAAGTGTGTGTGATCAGTTATACTCCTAACAATATACTACCGCTCACGGAAGTTTGACCAAGAGAGAAACTTTTAAAATATAATAATTTAAAACGTTTCGCTCGTTTCAAGAGAGTTTATATTATTACATAGTAATCTTAAATAACGTTTCTATTCGGATTTCATAATCTGGTACTAATAGCTGACGAGTATAATCGCGAGCCTCGTGTAATTAAATTTCGGCCAAATGTTGGTAAATATTACACTGGGGTGGGCAGACCATATGAAGCGATTAAACATGGTCGCGTGGGTCGCAATGGATTCGTAATTACACGTGGAAATTTATGCAAATATGTATTTCATAAAGAATTTAACTGTGGACAACTAAATTGCAACCCGTGGAAATAACAACGTCAGTAAAGAACGCAAATATAATCGAATGCTTTTCATCCAGCAACGAAAATACTTTATTTCATAAAGGAACAGAGCAGGTGGAAGTTTATGGAAGCTATCAATGGTTAACGGGGTAGTCTCGTTTCCAGGATTGCAAGGGTGAGGGATGCACCCTCTCATCCCCTTCAATAGTCAAAAGCGCTAGATAATAGATCAGTCTAGGCCGAAGTCACTCTCGAAAGTCCTATTTTCACGTTTACGAGACGTAATTTGCATTATTCGGAAGCATAAAGCTACGCATGTAGCTATGTTCATAAAGCTGCAACAGCTACATGCTTCCGAATAATGCAAATTACGCCTCGTAAACGTAAAAATAAGACTTTTGAGGACGACTGCGGCCTAGATTCATCTTTTATCTAACGCTTCTGACTACTGAAAACCCCCATCTTTGCACGATCAAGAAATGAAAAGACATACCACACTCTTGCGATCCTGGAAACGAGTTTACCCCCTTAAAGAGAATTACATAAATTTCATTTGGTAGGATTCATGAATCGACAGGGAGCATTAGATTTATGTTCAGAGTAACAGCAGCAAGGAACTCACATTTGTGGAGGCTTGTTTGGAGGATTATTGCTCGAAGGAAGACTATAACGGAGGAATTACGGGGCTATCGCACTTTGGAACAGTTTCTCTAGGACATGTCCATTTCTCCATTACTCTCGTCATCGGTCTTCGTCGCTGAAGCTGTCTTCCGCGATCGTCCTATCCCAGCTGAGCCCCGTTAGTAATTGCATCCACGTATCCATTTCACCGAGTACCGCATTTGAATGTGTCGCGAAACCACATGAAACCAAAATTAGACCAGTCGCTCTTTCAGTTTTCAAAATCTCGTTCCATGATTCATCGAGCAGCGAGAGATTCGTTTGCCAAGCTTAACTTTATGGAATGAAGCACAGAAATTGACTGAACGCTTTAAAATTGAAGAGACTCGTAATGAGAACTATGTTAGCAGTGCCCAAACAGTGGTAACTAATTGGAAAATAGTTGAAAGAGAAATAGATCAGAGTTGAATGTTGAAGTCCGGGGAACCAGAACGAAAACACAAGATGAATCAACGGTTGAATCATTCTACCGTTGCTGATACCGTACTTTATTTCTTTATGCAGTCAAATAGAAGAAGAGACTTTGTGGCCAATTTAATGATTAATCCATCAAACTTATAAATTTTTAAGAAATTGTAGAACGATATGAGGAATACGATGAAAAATATCGAATAAATGAACCGACTCGGTGCTTCGGCTTCGTTGCGCGTGTTTTCCGAGGTTGCACACAGACCCACTCAGAATTTTTCAAATTCAAAGAATTTTAACATTGAATTTACAGTGACTGGCACGCAGTAATTTACACGAATAACACGATTATGACTGCACAGGCCTTTTAATATTTTTATATGTTTTATTTAAGAGATTTAAGCGTCTTTGTAATTTCAACAATTCTAAAATTAATAATCTGGGACTCGAGATTATATTTGGGAATTGTTGGGATTTAGAAAATCTTCTAGAATAGAGGGAAAAATTTATATCCACTGTATGCCTACATGTTTTTCAATTTCTAAACATCAACAGAGAAATATAATTTTCGTAATCTGGAGATATTCAACAATTTTTTGCAGGAGAATGGTACAAATGGCACAATTGTTATTGAAACCTCTTTGTTTCCTTTAATCATGGCAATTTTTTATTCTCGTACATACGAGTGTAATTTATATTAAATTTGAAATGAAAAGGATGATTCAAATTAATATATAAATTAGTACGTTCTCGTTCGCGGTCCGTTTGTATCCTGTAACAGAGAAACGCGAAACCATCGTCATTTTACCAGGGCTATTAGAATTACAATCAATATTAACGTTTTAAACAATAAATAACTATTAAATAAACTATTTTACCATTAAAAGACTATTTTTCATACTACTACTTCAAACCTTTGCCTCGCTTAACAATAATTGATCTGGGAAGTAAAATTGTCGATTTGAACTTCTACAAACATGTGTGTTGACGTAAGAAATAGTATCAAGTGCCTACTCCATGTTTGGTTTTTTGAATTTTGCACTCCTAAATCGGCCGTTTTCCCCACCGTGCGACGTCAGAAACGCAATTGTCTCGAGTTCCTCGGAACACCTCGTCTCGACGCCTCTCGACGCCAACGGTGACGTTTCTGGTCGCGGGCGACATGCCAATGGGGTTAAAAGCTGTACGCAGCTGCAGATACCATTACCGAGTTTATTTTTTCATCGCGAACACTAGACGCTGTTTCAGCGCGTTCTCCTCAAATGTATTCGAAACGTACACCGCCGTATACGTACCTGTTCTGAATGCGAAACGAGTGCGCTGACAGAGAACGAGCTTGCTTCCCGAGCATTCGGGACTCCTGTCGCGGCTCCGAGTACCTACCTCGCTACTAATCAATTACCTGGATAGGTACAACTGTCCTGGTCACTCACATTTTTACGGGTGTCGTAAAACCAAATTGTCCCTTTTATTACGTCGCGTCGGAAATACCATTCGGCTCGTAGAAACCTCCTTTTACATGATTTAACCGTTAACGGCGATTCTTCAAATTTGCTTTAGAATTTCCCTCGTGTTTCTGGTTTTCTATTTTACAATTATTGAAATTATAATGATGCTTTCACTGGAAATGATCGTACACATTTTTGTATCCAAGCACATATTATAATAAAAATTACAGAATACACAGTAAAGTCGAGATTACTGTCCTCAGTCAACACCGGGTTCTAAGTCCAGTGCCTACTCATTCCACTGGCGGCCGATGATTGATCTCGGCTCGGGTACATCGGTGTAAACACCACACATTCACTCGAATGAATCGAAATGTTCAACTTTCTTAATTTTTATTACTTTTTTTATGAAATTTTACTATCGTATTTCTGGTATTTTTCTGATTAATACAAGACCAAACACGATATAATTCCAATTCTATTTAGTGGTTAAATCGACGATTCAAGTTTCGGTCGCAAGGAAGGACAGCATATGGGAAAGAAAGAGACACTCATTCTGTCCTTCTCTATGTTCGGCTTCTCCTTTGAATTTCATTCTGTCCTTCTCTATGTTCGGACTCTCCTTTGAATTTCATTCTGACCTTCTCTATGTTCGGACTCTCCTTTGAAGTAACAAAAATACGATCACAACACCAAGATTACTGTCCACCAAAAATACAGTTGTTGGACAGTAAACCCGACTTTTATTGGAAATGGGTGGTTAAATAAACTGACGACTGGAAGGAAGTCGTATCGCATTGAAAGCTATACTCAGAGTGTGAAGAAAACCAGAAGAGGCAATTCGGAAAAGTCCGTTGCCCACTTGAGTTAAAGGACCAGGCCTGCGGACCTGTCTTCGGCCACGCGATAAGTTTCATTCTGTCCTTCTCTATGTTCGGACTCTCCTTGGAATTTAATTCTGTCCTTCTCTATGTTCGGACACACCTTTGAATTTCATTCAGTCCTTCTCTATGTTCGGTCTCTCCTTTGAATTTAATTTTGTCCTTCTCTATGTTCAGACTCTCCTTTGAATTTCATTTTGTCTTTCCCTATGTTCGGACTCTGCTTTCAATTTCATTCTGCCCTTCTCTATGTTCGGACTCTCCTTTGAATTTCATTCTGTCCTTCTCTATGTTCGGACTCTCCTTTGAATTTCATTCTGTCCTTCTCTATGATCGGACTCTCCTTTGAAGTAACAAAAATGCGATCACAACACCAGGATTACTGTCCACCAAAAATACGGCTGTTGGACAGTAATCTCGACTTTACTGTATCTATATACATCAATTCTGTGATGTCAATTTTATAAAGCAACACATGCCAGTCATTTTTACAGCTCGCTAGGTTTAGTGTCAAACCTTTGCCATATAATAACGAGTCAGATTCGTGAGTTAGAAGTAGTGACGAACACTTTAAATGTAATGTCTTTATTTTAAGACGAAACATAATTCAACTATCTTGTAATCAATATTTCAGCGTTGAAGTAAATGTAGGTATACTATAGATACAAATTTTCTTTTCTCATCAGTGAAATTATTAAAGACGAAGGAGTTGTAATTATTGTAACCATGAATAAGAAAATTGTACGACAAGGGGTTAATTGCTCTCTTTTAGAGCTAGGCCGATTGCGGTGAGTAGCCGCGGATTTTTATGCGATAGGAAAATTGTCTGCATTAATTGCAAGAAACAGTATAAATGTAGTTATACTATAGATACAAATTTTCTTTTCTCATCAGTGAAATTATTAAAGGCGAAGGAGTTGTAATTATTGTAACCATGAATAAGAAAATTGTACGACAGGGGGTTAATTGCTCTCCCGATACTGTAATTTATTTTTATAGACAGAAAAATGCGGAGACTTTGTGGTCAATTTAATGTTTTATCCATCACACTTATAAATTTTTAAGAAATTGTAGAATGATATGAGGAATACGATGAAGAATATCGAATAAATGAATCGACTCGGTGCTTCGGCTTCGCCGCGCGTATTTTCCGAATTTCCACACAGTCCCTCTCAGAATTTTTCAAATTCGAAGAGAACACATTTTAACATTAAATTGACAGCGACCGACACGCAGTGCCAGTTATGCTTCTTGGAAAAAGCGATGAACAACTGTGAACTAAATCATTGCCGCCTCCTCGATCATCAAAACCGTCGTCCGCAGTGTTAATTTAATAATAACAGTGTTAACGATCTCGTGTGCATCATCGCTGCTGCATCAAAAACAGTAACAAAGAGCGTGTCAACAGGTGGTATAAGCAGACAGAGAAGGTTGTTGAAGCGATCAAATATTAACGCCTATGCCAAAGATCCGAGTAAAGCGACTGCGGAGAGTCGTTCGAACGGAGCAAAGCTGCATTCCCGGGTTCCATGGATCGATGTCGGTGACCGATTGGCTCGGCGATTTATCCGAAATCGTAGCACGTCGAGTCTCGCGAGGTCAGTGAGCAATTTTCCCAGCGCGATGCAGCCGCGCGATCGTTTCCCGACGGGGAACGGCGGGTGTTCCGAAGGAAGCTGCGCGAACGAAATGCCACGAGAATGCGCTGGCACGTTCCACCGGACAGGGAAAGATTGTTTGCAGGTGCGTATAATGAAGCGATTGCATTAGCGGCCGCGCGGGAGGAACGCCGGGAATCGCATGGAATGCTTCTTAAGAAGCGCGACGCTTTCCCCGCGACCAAATTTCGCTGGCGTTGTTGTTGAGATGCGTCGCACGAACCCAAGCTGCACCGATGCAATCGCTCTACCCGCCGCGCCGGTCACCACAATTGAATTAAAGTCGCGACACGGAAACGCGCCCGGTATCCGGACGATGCGGGTCACCGTTGTCTTATTAAATTGCAATCCCGCTGCCGTTCTCGTTCCTTTTCTCCCCTCCGATTAATATCAACTCGAAACGGGAACGAGGTGTCTTGCTTGCCAGCCGGAACCCTCCGCAGGTCCCTGATTCTCCCTTGATTCCCGATTGTGCGATCTCTATCCTGACCAGAGTCACCGACGGTAAGGAAATCTTCATATTCGATACAGAGCTTGTTGGAACGAAGTATAATGTCCAGTTACATGCTACACAGGGCCGCAAAGGGTTAATATTGTGTCGGCGCGGCTCGTAAATCGTGCAAAGGGTCCCTTCGTGTCTAAACTCGCCCGCGTTCGGCTCTTCGGTAAATTTACGATCCTAACTGCGGCTGATTCAACACGATTAATCCTTGAGCTACCGTGCTGTTCTGGCTTAAGTATCAAAAACACCGATCTGCCGGTTACACGGGAAAAACAGCTTGAAGATTGTACAGCACTTTTACGAATGGATCCAGGCGCCACGAATTCCGGCAAAAGTCAGACCTCGTTCCCCGAGGGTTCGACCCGACAAAGAAGTGTCTCGTGACTGGAAACGAAGGACAGTTTAAAATGCAAACTGCTGTTGCAGCGTCTGCATCCGCTTAGGCCGAGAGACAGGCGACGCGAGCGGAATTCCGACGAAATCCGTGGAGCGTAAACCATTGGTCGGCGAGGAAAGTTGCATCGGTGTTCTGCTCGGGATTCAAATTTCCTCGGCTATGCTTGATTATAAATAAAACGCACGTCGGTTCGGTCGATCCGGACTGTGGGTCTGTTCCCGAAGCGCGATAACTTACGAGCTTCGAGGTATCGATCGGAGCGACACGACGCGACGCGTTGCGCTGGTCCGTTTAGTTAATTTGGCCAGCGTCGAAGCGCATAGATTCGCGTCGAACTCGCGTCGAATTCGCGGACAACGAGGTTCGAATACGTCGCTGGCGCACCGTGTGGCTCCGGCCTGTCTGCCGGCGCAGGATTCTCTCGAATTCTGCCAGTTCCCACCGAAAGATGTTCGTCGACTGGCTTTTCATCCCGCAGTTCATTCAGCACCGCTTCATTCACCAGCTGGCACCGCACCGTCGCGGCACGAGACCAACTGCCGAGACAGCGCGTTAATTGATGAATTCCCTGATTTCCATTTAAGTTCCACCCTCTTCTTGCCGCCACGCACTTGCACGAAATTTGCCTCCGGTGTACGATCGTTTCGGCGTCACGAACCTGAAACGGCTCCTTCGGGTTTGCATAATTCACTTCCCCTTAAAATAGCACCGCTCGCTATTTTATCTAGTGACGCTCTTCATATCCCATTCATTTCCGTTTGCGTCAGAGACATCAACACCAATATGGGAAACGTGATGGCTTATTTAAGGGTCGTTAGAAGCTGTCGTCTTGTCTTCATTGGCGGAATGCGCCATGCTGTTTTACTGGTTTCGAAGAAACATTTAGGGTAATCTTACTGTTCTCGGTTATGATTATCCTCCGTGTTGAAAATCTGAATGATATGGTACTGGAATACGGACGTGTACAAATTGGTAATGTTTTTAGGGGTGCTGTCATACCCTATCTTTTTTTAAATAATTCGGTAAAGACGTGTACCTTCTTGTTAATAACCTTCCTGATTAATAGATAGGGGAGGTTGGGGTAAGACGACGATATTAAGCGAAAATACGTGTAACTATGTTATTTATTACAAAAGATGAGTAAAAATATATGTATACCAATCTCACATGTTTTAATAAACTGAATATTAATATAAAAGAACATATTTTTGAAATTACAAGTAGAACAAATGAGAAACTAATCCTACATGAAATCGTAATCTTACCCAACCACTGGATAAGATGGCGAACGTATTGGGGTAAGATGGTTAATACATTCAATAGATGATACAGTTTTGGCATTTGAACGAACCAGTGTTATTACAATTGGTGCAAGACTCGTGCCACCAACATGAACATTTAAAACTTTGTATCCAGTTTTCTAGGAGGATCTACATAGCTCGTCACATTCTTGACAGACGGTAGATTCTTTATCAGCCTCTTTATGTTTCTTCTTACTCGCCCACCATCTTACCCCCACCGTTCTGCCCCATGAAGGTTAAGTTTATACTTTCATTAAAATAGAACTTAGACATCAAATTAATGTTAAACTAATGTGTGATATTACAATCTACACCTTTACGAATATCTGGGTTGCTTCTTATGTAAAACTTACCTTTCATTAAGTTTTAATTCCTTAATTCGATTTGTATGTCCTTACAAGCCACGTGCTTGAAACGATTAATCCCAATTAACTTTCTTTTGTTAAATCCAATCTCTACTTTAGCGACAAATGTTACTTCGCCTATATATAAGTATAGATAGCAGAATAAGTAAAATGGATACAGTTAGGAGCATAACTGATCACACACACTTTAAATCATATAACTTTTTTATGAATCGATCAAACTACTTCAATTTCTCTGTAAGGCTAGAAGAATTAATTTAGTAAATGACGTCTGAAAAATATGTGTTTGGTCAACTCGTATAAATTATATACGTTCTGAAAATTTCATTGAAATTGGTTAATTGGTTTACGAGTTATAAACGATCAAAAGTGGTAAAAATTACAATTTTCAAGATTATCGACCATTTTACCACTTTTGATCGTTTATAACTCGTAAACCGATTAACCAATTTCAATCAAATTTTCAGAGCGTATATAATTTATACGAGTCGACCAGACACATCTTTTAAATTTTCGTTATTGGCCCGACTAAAAAAGTTGTAGAAATCAATTTTTACTATTGTTTTTCACAATTCCGACCAAATGCATTTTTTCAATATATTTGTTAGACGACATTTACTAAACTAATTCTCCTAGCCCTACATAGAAATTGAAGTTGTTTGGTCCATTCCTAAAAAAGTTATTCTGATTTAAAGCGTGCGTGATCAGTTGTGCTCCTAACTGTATCTTACATTACGAATGAAGGCAAAACATAACGTTCGCTATCTTATCCCAATCTCCGCTACTGGATTACGAATGTGTTGGCCCCAATTGATAATGTTTTTACCGATGCTGTCTCGCCCCTTATCTTTAAAATAATTCGGTAAAGACATGGAAACCTTTCTGGTTAATAGGACACTGGATTACAAATCTGTTTTAAACGATGCTGACGTAAATAATTCGGTGAAGACAGGGGCAGACGCTTCGAGCAAACTCGCTTTGGAAAGACATTGAGCAGATAGTTCGTATTCGATAAACGGACTTCGCTGTAGACAGGCGAGGAACCGGAAGCACGGAGGAAAATCCACGTCGCTGGAAAGGCCCTTCAAAGGGAGTGATGGCGAAGTAAAACTCCCATGACCGTTTCACTTTCGGGCGGATCGCGTTTGAAATGGATCACCGACCACAAACGCGTCTACGGAGCCGTGTCCCGCAAGAAGATTTTCTCCACGGACGGGAACCGTCTTTCGACAGGAAATTCCGGTGCTTTTTCATCGACCTCAAACGTCCAACCACCGCCTCCTCCGCGTTTTCCTTCCATTACGACTCGTCGACGATCAATCTTTACAACCTCAATACTTTCTTATTCGTCAATAGCGAAATTGCTGTAGAACATCTACTCTCCTCCAATTCGACGAGCGTAATGTTGTTGAACGTCGCAGAGAATTTCGGCTGTTCGCGTAAGGGCCGACCGTTTACCGTGAAAAATGGCCAGCAATTTTTCCTGCCCGGATAATGAAAGTTCCGGGGCAGGAAGCAGCTCGTAGTTATTCCGCGTGGATGAAGCTTATTCCGAAACGGTTAACGAGTATGGGCGCGCCAGGAAAGTATTAAACTCTGCCTTTTATTAGCGAAGGAAAGTAAACGTATCCCCAAGATTATCCGTCCAAGCGGAAAGAGCTCCCGTTATTATTTCGTAGCGAAAGGGCGCGCCGTTACCGCGAAACTTCGTTCCGCGTGCCGTCGTCGCCGGAAGAGTCCTTGCGATAGAATACAGAATTTCAGGTTACCGGGACACTGGGATTCTGGAGCATGAACAGGGAGATGGGGAATGATGGGGCCATGAGAATATTTCCCGGTGTTGTGTCCCGCTTCGTAACTAATTCATTTCTATTGTCGCGTGTCTTGTACAGTACACGTTTCATCGGTCGTTCTTTCTGAAGCGAAACGACACGAGCACCGAGGCGAGGAATCGTTCGCCAGGTTCCGCTACTTCGAAACCGACTCTCCAGGTTTCCCATTCGAAAGAAAACTTTAACGAAGTCGAGCCCCTCCTCTCTCTCCGAGAACCTTTATCCGAACTCGCTTAAATTGCGAGATTCGATTACGCACGAGTCGCCAGAGGACTCCTTATTTATCTATTTATATAATCCTCGTTAGCGTCTCGCGCCAATTTGACGCATTTTTCGCTGCGCGAGCTCACTCGAGTTTAATGCAACGTTATTTGAATATCGCCATCGCTGAGTCTTCGTATTCCAACAAGTAATTTGCTTCGGTTCCTGATCCTTGAATATTTCAGTCTTGTGACGTCGGGTGATTCACTTACCCCGTGGATTATGTCCTTCCTGTTGGATAAGGGTAATTCAATTATATTCGTGTCTTTAATTGAAGTCGCCGCTTTCATTTTCATTAACGGCGTCACTTCAGCTACCTTGAGTATCTAGGTGTCGAGTGTGCATCCAAAATGGTGGCATCAAAGGACGAACCGGGTTGGGAAAAAGTCCACTTAACGGTTAACTAGATTAGGTTATATGTGCGTATAATTATGAAAGTGGTCTAAGTGAAAATTGAAAAAAATGAGTTTATCAGTTACTTTACATCCCATTATTTTAAACTATATTAATTCAATATAATTTAGTTATATAATAATATCCAGTTCCTTGAAATATCTCGAAACAAGAAATACAGTGCTGTTCGCTTGATCAGCCTCGGGTGAAAACATATATAAGTTTATATCAAAGAAAGAAATTGTGGGCAAAATTCTTGGTTATTAGTTAAATTCGTTTATAATATGAATTTGTAAGTGATATATGTTTACATCGATATGTACACTCGCAAGAAACTTTGTGTTTGTAAAAATAAGATACTCCCACATGAAAAGCCTCGCATTGTTTAGTCTCGGTTAGTTGTCGCTTTGCGATAGATCGTACAAGTCATATCCTCGACGAGTCTACATTTCACATCTATGTTAAGTATTATATCCATTATTTTTGTATCATTATTATCATTGTGCTAATATGGTCCGCGGAAAGTCATCGACTGTTGAAGAAATTGGAAAAATTAAAGTTTTAAAGGAAGAAGAGTATTCAATCCGAGAATTTGGAAAAAGAATTAATAGGAGTGCTAAAGTAAATAATAATTTCTGTAAAAACCCTGGAAATTGTGGAAACAAGTATAAAAGGAGAACAAAACGAGCTACAACGGAGAGGAAAAGGAGATCAATTTTACGTAAAATTTCGAATGCAGCAGTTTGCCTTAAGAAGGTGAAACAGGAAATTGGAACAAAAGCGTCAGTTTCAACTATTAGACGTGTCATACAAAGTGTTCCATTTATAAAACCCAAGAAAATGCAAAGAAAACCTGCGTTAATGAGAAGACATATTGATGCCCGACTCCAATTTGCTGGAACGCATATGAGTTTGGACTCATCAATGGCACGATATAATTTTCTCGCATCAGAAAAAATTAAATCTAGATGGACCAGGCGGATTTTCCTATTACTATCATGATTTACGGAAAGAGAATCGAATTCTCGACGTGGTTCATTTGTTATTTGCAGTATTCGAGGCTACTCAAGTGAACAGCACTGTACATCACTTAGACCACGGCACATACGTATATATTCGCCTTTCTATGAAATGACTCTCTTGCCATTCGCTTAGACGCGTTCCTCGTTGGCTTGGTTATTTGTGGGTAAAGCGAATAATCTGGTTCTAATCTCGTTTCATCTGTAACACGGTTTCGAAGGACAAATTATAGTGATGGAATAAGAGGTAACGAATCCATTAGATGCCAAAAGGATCAAAAGTACGGCAGAGAGACAGGCAAAGAGGAAGCAGAGGGAAAGAGAAGGAGAGAGAGAGAGAGAGGAGACCGTCAAAGGCTTTGTAGTCTCTGCGGGAGATGATTTAATCCAGTCTCCGGGATAAAGATTTTACGGCTGATGGAGTCGGGAGTTCCGGTGTAAATTGCATCGACTTATTTCGTGGAGTTTGCCGGTCGGAACTGCAGTTGTTTGCGCCGTAGTCACGAACGGAACTTGACGTACGTACATCCTCGTCCGCGTCCGGAAAACGTCGCGAAACGGTTACGACGATTGCGCTTTTACGACGAGTCGCGGTCGTGCGCTCTTTGCGAAACCTTGGGAGAACCTCTCTCGGGGGAAGCTCGCTCGTTCGATAACTTCTTTTCACTACTGCTTCGAATCCTGTTATATTCCTTCTACCTTTTAATATACTTTGATCCTTCGGCTGTCCGCGCGCGTCCTTCGCCGCCGAACCGGAAAAGGACAACTCCTCGTCCTGCTGGTAAATCGAGTTTGGGGATTCGCGGACAACAGGTTATGTCCCTCTCCGGAAGGTACATCGCGATACACAGAGTGGAGCTTTTCAAATAGGTCACTCGAATGTCTCAATTGCATTCGGTGATATTGAACGATCTACAATGACCTTCATAATATAGCTCATTGTATTTATCTCGAACACGCTATGCGAGAATGTAAACAAAAATATATATACAGTGAGTGTAAAAAGTATTCGTACGCCCTTTGAAATAGATTAACATTTCTCGTTAACTAATCTCGTTACACTGATCAAAATAAACATATTATCCCAAGTGGATCGCAAGGAACACAGGTCAAACGAAAATGTGTTCCATCTTCTAATAATTTTGAAAATTCTTGCAATGTCATCACATCCATTTGTTTTCAAATGCGATCAAGTTTGTTATGAAATGTAATTGATCGGAAATAGGAAAAAATTGTAGAATGCAAACGCTAAATTCAAAGATTTTTACGTCTTACAGGCACAGATAAAAAATTTAAAAAACGTTACCGTTACTTTATCCTTCGCGATTGCGAGCAATAACAACTTAAAAAATAAATTATTTACACATTCGTTAGTGATCATTAACGGATCCTTCGAGCGTCTCAAAAAAACTCAAGCTGTTGGGTCGAATTTTGTAAAAGTTATTCGTTTTTAAAAGAATACTTTGTACACCCACTGTACATGTATAAATTATTCGATAACCCTTTGGGCTACTCCGAATTGTACAAGAAAAAAAAAGATACAGGCTGTGTCCAGTTTTCCGAATTGTAACTCGGTTATTGAAAATAGAACAAAACGGTGTAGTTGCACAATGCAACGAGGTCACAAAAAATTGTAGAACTGCGCGATCTAAGAAACATCACGGACCCGAGCGTTTTTCTTAGATCAAGGCTTACTGTAATTCGGCCTAGCTACTAGATACACCGTGTGAACAGCGTTTGTACAATGTTACTAGAAAAGCTTATATGTTTTGTTAGGGGAAATTCGATTGTCCGTTGTTCGACAGTGGGTGTACAAAGTGTTCCTACACCTTTTAAAATAGAATAACTCTTTTATAATTGTACCAAACGACCTGATCTTTTATAATCTATTAGAAGCATTAGTTTACGAAATGATATGCAAAAAAGATTTTCCAAAAATTACAATTTAGAAGGTTACATACAAAAATGAAATGGGCATTTTTTAAAACTTTTTTATTTGGGCTCTTAAAGAAAATTTAAAATATTTATTTTGTAGATCTATGTTAGTTATACACATGCTGATAATTTCATCGAAATCCGTTGACGCAGGAAAAAACGACACGCATCGCAAGATGTAAGAATCTGTGGATTTTAAGCAGAAACTGATCAGAAGTTGTGTAAAAATACGATTTTCACAATTTTTAACCGCTTGTAGCTCGTGTGTACGTTAATCGATTTCGATGAAATTTTCAACATGTGTGTAACTACTATAGATTTACTAAACACATATTTTAAATTTTCATTAACGGCCCAAATAAAAAGGTTTTAAAAAATGCCTTCGTTATTTATCACTGTAACCTTGTAAATTATAATTTTTAGAAAATCGATTTTGCATATCATTTCGCAAACCAATGCTTCTAATGGATTCTAAAAAATCAGGTCGTGTGTTACAATTATAAAAAAGTTATTCTGTTCTAAAGGACGTTCGAATACTTCCGTGACTCACTGTATACATGTAGGGTTTTAGTGAACAGAGTCGCAACACGATCGCCCTTTAAAATTGCACCACTTTTGAAAAATCTACTAAATAACGTGCAGAACAAATTTTATTATTTAGTTATTTATTGTTTATTTTAATGTGGTCGCATTAACAGCTAGGTCATCAGTGACCACATAATTTACAATCAAAAGTGTTTTATACAAAGGTGAATTTGTTTTATTGTCAATTATATCTTCTCTGCGTCCCCGCTGGTATAAAATTGTTATCCGACGAATTTGTCTTTTTTTTAACAAAAGCAAACATCCAGATCCGTTTCCATAGTGTTCCACTCTGTATAAACTGCCGTAGATACATACACCGGCCGGCTAACGAAATAATAAGGGTACTTCGTTAGCAACGATGCCCGGTGTTTGATTTTTGCGAGCAAGCTTTCGATAGATTTTGCTCGTGGTATCGGGTCGGGCTGGACGCGAGCAACCCGAGCGATAACTATCGGGAAATTCTTTTGAAAATAGCAAAGATCGGAGGGTCGGATATCGGCTGGATCACATCGCATCGTATCGCGCATCGTCGCATCGTATCGCATCGTATCGTATCGTATAGAACCGCGCTGCGTAACACATAGCACTTTATTGAAGCGCATCATGTCACGGCTACCGTACTCCGGCTATTTTTTACGGGAGCGTAATTTTTAACGCGAACATTCTCCCCGAGCCTGTCGCGCCGCACGTGCCACCCATTCATCATTTTCCCGGAGATTCGCCTACCGAGCTACGCCCCTGCGCGCCCGTTCGATCTCTGCATTTATTAGCTGCCACAAAAAGCCCGCGTTCGAGGATATAAAACGTATACACCGGGGCGGCCTTTCTTCGAACAGAACGCAACGTTTTATTTTACCTTTTACTACTCGATTTTCTCCGGTCCGAGTGAAACGTATATATGTAACACTCGAAGGTGTCCGAAGAATAATAAAGAAGGCGATTGAAACGATAAACCCTAAATTACGGCGATAAAAGAGAATGGGATTTCAAAATGCGAATGACTGACGCGCGACTGCAAAGTTGCACAATGCCACGCAGGGTTAACGCATCGGCTGTCGGATTAGAAAAAACCGACCCCCGAGGCCATATATATTTTTACCGTTGATTTGTTTCGGAAATTCGCCAGATTTATCAGATGCGGACAATATTTCAAAATGTGACGCGGGTTTCTTTGATTTGTGTCCGTGTGTCGCGCGGAACTGAAATACGCGATTTTTGCAACTCTTTCGCTAAAATCTACGAGGTTTTGCGCGTTTATGCAGGAATAAAAATACCTTCGTGTATCGAAACGATAATAAGCCGCGCACGATGCGGAAATTGGTAGATTTTCACGTCCGAGTACTCGAATCGAAGAGCGATCCTTAAAACCGTTCGAGAGTTGATGGAATCGCAGAGGAAGGCACTCGAAAGGGCACAAGTGGGCCAGAATTGATCGGCTGAAACAGGCAAAGAAGATTCGAAGCATTCGATTTGGAGGGCAGGGCAGGGGGTGGGGAACAGATTTACGCTGGTCCTCGAATATCCTCGGTATCGTTCGAGACTTTTATCGGGAAAATCGAGAAGAATGGACATTGCGTCCCGCGTAGACAGCGGTCATTTGGTGGTGTCGATTCAAATTATTCACTGGAGAAATGACCGAGAAGTCGTCGTTCATTTGTTCTCGTTTGCCTCGACAAGAGGCAACTTAGTTTCGTACAGCCTTCTGTTTGTTGGTGTTGCGGCGCGACCATGTGTTCGCCATCGAGAATGCTGACGTTTCCAGCGAACGTCGACGTCTCGCGACGCAATAAGAGGTAATTAAATTGCAAACAGCATCGATTCGAGTTTCCCGATTCAGAACGTTCTTGTCGAAGTTCGAATAGTTCCTGTTGCCGTCGCGTTAAGGCGAACCCGCTCGAGAACTTGGTCAACGATCCGCAAACCTCGCGTTTCTGTCACGGTGTTACACGGGGCTTGCTTTCCCGTGGAAAAAAATAACTTTCGAAGGATTCTGATTCGTCGTAAACGTCCACGGCCGATTGTGTTCCGCGTCCTCGAATTCCGGCGCTCGTTCCGCGGAAAATGCGACAGAATCCTCTACGAATTCTCTGTTTCCCGTGAAAACCAGGGCCAAGGGCTCGGGGGACTTTGAAACACGATCGCCCGGGTTCTCCTGGGACGCTATATATCATGTTTTCTCATGCTCAGCAAACGTATTCCTTTTTACCCTCGCGCAACAAAGCCTTTCAACCTGTTGACTGGGCGACGACGACGTTTTAAATCGTAATGCTCGCGTGGGCTTCCTCGAAGATAAGACAGGAGCTCGAAGAAAGGGGTCGGGATCGATCAGTTTATTTACGACCAGAGTCGTACTCGTTTCATCGGACACTTTCTCTATCCTCGACGATCGTTCTCAATTTTTTATCGGCGCCGCGCAAACCGCTTTACTCTTATGGTTAAATCCGTCGAGTACCGTTTCCTCGAGGTTTATTAGACAGACTTCCTCGACGCTTCCTCGAAGTTCTTTGTCCCGGCGCGGAGATCTTCGGGCAATTTTCCCGACTCGGAGATAAACCAGAAGGAAGGAGCGCGTCGGAGGAAACGTTCCGCTCCCGTGGACTCGGGATCAGCTAGGTAAATATCTCAGAATCGTTAGTCTTCCATCGGTACCGGCTACGGGCGCTCGTTACTCTTAATTAGTTTTCGGAGGATTTTCCACGTGAGCGGAACTCTTTCCGGGAGCAAAGTCTCGAGGCTCCCTCCGGGAGGAAAACGGCTACCTTGAAGTTTCCCTTCGACCGCGGAGACTCATGAAATTCGAATAGGATCGAGGATGCTCGGTAAAATCGCGGCCGGTCGATGGAAATGTGGGCTCGTCGTTTCCAAGGACCGATAACTTTGAGACGGCGACACAGATGCACCGTCGCGTCGTCGTCGCATCGGAAAATTGTATGCGCCGCAGGATACTTATCGTAACATTAATCTCGGAGTTGAAGGAATTCGATGGGCCCAAGTTTCGCATATTTTTCCCCGATAAAGGCGTCGAGCGGAACATTTTCGCGGGGAACAAGCTCGCCTTCCAGGTTGGCCTAGAAGCGCGATGGCCCGGCTTCAATTCGCGACGAGCCACCCTCCTACGCTTTCCACAGCTTTTCCTCGGGGAAAATCGCTGGAGACTCGTCCATCGAGGGAAGCGAAATATTTCCCGGTCAACGATCCCCGTGACACCTATCTCGCTGGTAAATAGCTGGATCCGTCGACGATCTCGGCGATCTTTGCCTTCCACTTATTGCTCCGTTTCGTCCATACCGAGACGTTATCCTCGCGATTTATAGCCTAATAATGGCAGACTGTCCCCATCTCGCACACCCTACTCGATTGGAGATACCTCGGTCCCCAATCAGAGACAACGGGAGGGGACAGACTACTAATTGCCAAGCGGTTGCAAACTTGGCCATGTTCCAAAGATTCAATCGAACACGAGCGTTCGTCGAGCTTTACTTCTGTTCTTATGATCTTTAATCCACCTTATCAATTCCTTCTTGCCAGTTACTTCTCTTCGCTATCCGCAAGTATATGTAGTGGTTGCGAGCAGCGTTCCCATTAATCTTCGAGCAACAGTGCACATACTCCTTTTAGTTCGCGCAAAGTTTGCAATTTCGCCCGCGCCGGTTATTATTTATCATTAGACTGCGGATCTTTATGCATTTATAGCAAAATTGAGTAGATGAAATTCAAAAAGGTTGGGAAATTTAAAAATTCTCCTTTATCTCCTTTATTAACATCATTAAGGGGAAAAATAACATTCAATTCGGTTTCTATTTCTTGCGATCGATGCAGACAATTGTTATTTTGCATAAAGATCCGCAGTTTATTTGTCACAGTGCCGAGGGGATTAGGGATTCTCAACCACGTAATTTTGATTTAATAACCAAGGACATCCAAATAGGTGTGTGCGAGTACTCGAAATTTCGGGTTCGGATTGGATCGGGAAATTTGTTCGGGTTCGAGTCGGGATCCCGGAAGTTTATAAAGTTCGGGTACCCGAAATGGTAATCGAGTCGAGTCGAATCGGGGTCCCTAAAGTTTGCAATATTCGATTACTCGAAGTTAAAGTTGGAGCAAGTCTGCGATTAAAGCAGCATAAATAACTCTGTGCATATTAAACCTTTGCACTCCGTTTTCGCCGATAATGCGACATTTGAAATATGAACTTAAAAAACCACTGTCGCTGCTACGGCGATACGACTGTTTTGCTCACTAATATAGTGCTGAAGTTGTTGCTGTACTGTATGAGTCGCTAGACTGGAGTGATAAGGGTTAAGATGTCCAATCATCGGTTGTTATAATATTTCAATTTGTAGTAAACACTGTTTACTAAACTCTGATTTGATCGCAGACTTGCGCCAACTTTAACTTCGAGTACCCGAATACTGCAAACTTTCGGGACCCCGACTCGACCCGACTCGATTACCATTTCGTTCCCGAAATCACGGGTACCCGAACTTTGTAAGCTTTCGGGATCCCGACCCAACCCGCCTCGATAATTGTCCGACTCGACCCGAGTAAGAAAACAGAGAACACGACGAGAGGAATTTTTTTTTACGAGGGCAACCTGTAGAGTCGGGCGATCGAACGGCGCATTGCCTACGTGCATCGATTATCCGGACGCAACGACGCGTCGTCGACTGGAATCGTTCGACCGGAAGCTCCTCGGTCGGCCATCGGCGAACTATAAACGGCGCACAATGGTGAGTTCGACTGAAATCGTGGCCAAAATAGGAAAGAGTACTACAATTTAGTTCAAAATTCATACTATGAGGTTTTTCGGGTCGCTGATTATGAATCTAATGTCAAAAATACAAAAAAGAAAGCGACGAATTCACTGTGGCGGATGCGTAACCCAAAAATTTATTGGACTCTCTTGAAAATTAGTATTCCCGTATTTCTCGCGCCGTTGAATATGAATCTGATCTAAAAATTACAAAAAATTAAATGGCGGGTGTGTAACCCAAAAATTTGTTGAACTCTCTTGAAAATTAGTATATACGCATATTTTTCAAACTCGAAATAAAGGCATCAAGAATTTTCGAGGATCTTATAGTAGAAAGATGTGCATTAAAACTATGGAGGATATCGTTGATCGATTATTAGTTTCATCACATCCATACGTGAGTTAAGATATCATGTACAAAAAAAATGAAACAATATCTCTCCGAAGTCACACAATTTTTCGAAGAATCTGAAACAAATGAAGATACTTCATTTGACGAAATATTGTCAAGTTTCTTGCATCCAAATTATTTTGTATTTTTCATAAAATTGATTGTAATTGGTGTCACAAATGCAATATTTACTATTGAAATCTTACACTGTTCACTATTTGAAGCATTTTATTGTAATATATAACAATAATGTACCTTACATTTGCAAATATCAGTTTCATCTACTGATTTTAGGCAAATTAGCCATTTCGGAAAGTTGCCGATCGCTAAGGAAATGGCGATAACTCGTAAGGTCGCAATAGGTCGCAGGTAAATGAAACGTACACTTGTTTGGTAACCTTGACAGCCTCTTTTCCAAAAAAATGAACGCTTGATCGCGATTAGAATAAACAACTTTTTTGTTAATGAATTGTACCAGATTTGTAGATTTCTCTTTCTCATCTCCCACAGCTTTAAAAATTGATATAAAGCAATGAAATCAGAATATTATATTAAATTAGGACTTGCCCGACAATAGCAAGAATGATAAACTACAGGGATGTGCGGGTACCTGAAATTTCGGGTCCCGAAAGTTTGCAATATTCGGATACTCGAAGTTAAAGTTGTATTTATATAAGTATAATGCTGTTTCGTGCTTTTTCAGTTGAATCTTTCATTTTCATTGGTAGGTCCAGAATGAATTTTGTATTTTGAGTGTAATCGGTTATCGAACTACGCGAGAAAAAAAAATATTTTAGAATACATTATGCGAAATAATATCGTTTCATTCTAAATTCGTGTGCAGGAAGCATAATTGTTCTACTTTTTCCGATGCGAATTTTGTTCTCGTGGCTGTGGCAATATTTCCAGCGTCAGAAATCAATCGTTCGCTGGATAGTCGAGTGGCAGGAATGCCAAGGTATTGTCTTGCTGTTTCTAAAAATATAGGTAGTCGTTTAAAATTGCGTTTGCACCATTTCCAATATTGCAAACTTTCGGAACCCCGTACCTGAAATCGTGGGTACCCGGACTTTATAAACTTTCGGGATCCCGACCCGACCCGAACCCGGAATCTCGAGTACTCGCACACAAAAAAACCTAATAATCTAGCGTTACAGCGCGATAATAAATCGGAATGGTAATTTCAATTATGGTTGAAAATGCCGATCTTTTAAAACTACCAACTCTGATCTCGCTTATGTATCTCCGACAAAAGTACGTATTGCATATTGGTTGTAACAAAAAAACGTCCTCTGGAACTTTACAAGTAAAGTACCACTATTGCACAGATTTTTAACCTGCGGAAAAAATTTTTTACTTTTGGCCACGATTTCGGTCGAACTCGTCACCGCGCGGCGTCGAAAGTTCACCGAGTTGCTCCGGAGAAGAACGCGACCTCATATTGCGAAAGTTCGTCGGTTATTGGAGGAACGTCGGCGAGCTTCCGACGAGCGCACGAGATGCAACCTCGTGTGCAGCTCGTGCTGCAGCGGATACACGCGACAGCGGAGCACAAGCCGCAGCTTAATTACAATTCGGTTTTTTTTACTTGTTCGGGGCTCGAGGAACGAGCGGGACGTTGATACCCTGGACCCGTCGCGTCGCTCGATCGACTCCCACTTCCGCGATACAATCGATACAATCGCGAACGATGCTGCCCTCGAACATTATTCGTCTCTGGCTCCTCTCGTTCCACCTAAATTACAACCGATTAATAGAAGATTCGCCACAGACTTTTTTCTTCGTTTGTCTCTGTACCAATTTTTCTCCTATCGCTGCCCGTTAACTCCGGATAACTGAGCTATCGAGCGTGGAAATGGGCAAACAAAAACTCCAATACAATCGAACGCTTTTTGATCTAATCCTTTCAAAACGTGCTTAATTATTCTGTTTATTCCTCGAACGAGAGACGATAAACGAGATCGTATTTTCTGTACGGATAGAAAATACTGCGATACGAGACGAACACCGCGATTAAATTATTATTAACAGGCTGCATATTTGATGCATCTGGTTGAAGAGAAAGTTCTGTCAATTCGTAAATCAATTTATAAAAATATACGTTTAATATTATTCCACATGATACAATATCCATTATTTTTGGGACAACTTGTTGCCATATTTCAGATAACCTGTTCATCCCTGTTTCCGAATGACTCATTAGCAACGTGTGTTTTTGATTTACAAGCAAAATTATCTACTTACTTGAAATACGACAGAACTTTCCCTGCAACCAAATAAAATAAAAATTGTTTTCATCGATTGTGTAACATACAGGAGCCGATTCTACGTCATCGAGTCCGTGTTTACGCGCGCTGTCCTTTCATACAATCTCTACCAGGCCGGATTTGTGTTCATTTAAAAAAAAAAGTAAATCAAAAGCTCTGTAAGCTTCACTCTATGATTATTATGCAACACGTGCGAAATTCTTTAGATTTCTACGTTTGCGTCTATTTTGAGAATTGCTAGATTAACAAATAGAATGGGTATCTCATATTTCCAGCTACCCAGATCGTCCGGGGTCACGATGAGATTCGTTTCCGATGCTCGTTTTTTGCGAGAAGAGAAGGTGTACGGGATTAAGCGCGTTTAATCCCACGAACTTTCGCATATCTCACGAGAGACGGCGACGCTGAGAAATTGCTGTTTCCTCTCTCGCGAGAGCACGTCGTGTCGGATAGTGGAAGAGTATCGAGCAAAGGATGCAAAGTCCGCGCGATACCGCGCTGGGAGATGAATAGACATAGCGTGCGCTCGGTAATGGATGGAACGACGAGTGCCAATAACGGCCGGCTCCATTATGATATTGATTTCTTTCTCCTCCTCGCGAGTCGGAGCCGTTGTTCGTCTTGATTTAAGAGTCCGCTTTACGTGCCTCGAGCCAGTGGCACAGTCGCGCAGAAAATTTCATTAGATAGATATATGTGTCATTCATGTCAAGTACCGACTTAACGTTATCATCGATCATGACGAGTCTTATCAATGAAAATCACATCATTCCATGTTCACACTTCTTGAATTTTTCTAGGCGAAAAGGTGGTTCAAATTTTAATTGCAATTAAACTGGAGAATACTGATCAGTGCGGAGATTTTATCAGGAGAATGAGTGGGTGTAGTTTGAAAGAGTAAAAACATTAGAAGAATTTAAAGACATAATATTAAACGTATTAAGAATGAAATGAAATTTTTATTTCACCACAGTTTGTTGCAATTCAGAAAGAAAGTTTATATTTTGCACGAAGATCCGTAGTCTACTTACAGTGACTTCCATTAGCACTAAACCTACCGAGACTTAAAAGTAACTGGTACATGTCCCCTTATAATTTATGACAATGACAAGATTGATTTTATTATGCGTGTTCCACTAAAGATATCTATACAATAAATAAGATATAATACAATAAGATATCTGTAAAATAAAAAATCTGGAACCGGTCATTTTGACCGACGATGGTAGGTTTAGTGTTAATATTCGAACCCTTAAAGAAAACGATAACTTTTTTAAAATTGAGTTAGAGCAATTAATTTACTACATGTTATGAAAAGAGATTTTTTCCAAAATTGCACTTGGTCGGAATTGTATAGGAAACACTAAAAGTTGCAATTTACAAGTTTTTAATGTGGATCTGTATTGAAAATTTAAACAATACGTTTTGTAGATCTGTGTCAGATCGTTCAATATTGAAGAAGGTATCGTCTGTTTGAGTGCCCGAACATTAATGGGAGTCACTGTAGCAGTACATATTAGGCATAAACGAATTATAATGACAATTTTCAACTTCTAAAATAATATCGTTTTCGTCCGATGTTTTGTACTGATCGACCGTGAGTCGTTGCCGGAGCTATCGATTATCATTCGCGTGTCCCTGAGTTCCGGGACGTTAGGGAAATGAGCAGCCGTCTCTGGCGGAGACGCGAACAGAGATGGTTCCGTCGTAAACGATCGACGGATCAGTCGGAATCGGCGCCCGAAGCCGACGACGCGACGCGACGATTTGTTTCCGGAGCAGAAACCGAGTTTACAAGCAACCGGTGTACCGCGATGCCTCGACCGAGTAACTACCACTGGGAGGATCCTATTCATCTCTCCCGACTGTAAATTAAGACGAACGATTGCGAGAAATCGATGCCCGGTAGGGTGAACGATACGTCGTTAACGGCTCGTTGCCTCGGGAGAAAGCTAGCATTCGTTCTCCTTTTTTAATAGCTCCGGCAGAAGTCTCGATTACGACCCGAAGGAGCAGCGGCGATACAGGAAACGGCAACGAATTTATAAGGAAAAGACTGTCCGGGATGGTCATTATTGCACTGCGGATTCTATGCGGTACAAAGTTTCTGCTCTCGTAAAGCGTCACGTCAAAAGACCTTTAACAATTATTACTAGATTTTATCGATCCCTTTTATCGCTCTGCGTATAAAAGTACTAACCCAAGGTCATCGAAATGTCAATACTTCCCGAGATATTTGACATTTTATGTCCACTATATCACACACGACATCAGCTCTCACAATTCATATTAAGACTTTGGACACTTCTTCTAATAAAATCTGTTTCGGACATAAAATGTCAAATATATCTCCTGAAGTATTGACATTGCGACGACCTTCGGTTAGTAGGGATACTAACTGTAATACTATAAAGTAGATGATGCTGCTTTCCGCGATATTGAAACACAAGAATGACTAGCTCACCATGTAATGTGTTGTCGTGGCCGAAACTTGTCGTGGCCGAAAAAATCGAAAAACATCGACGATAAGTAAATATTTTTGTTTCTATAATTTATCAACTTTTGTCCATTCGGTATACTGCTTGATATTTTTTCATGATTAGTTTATGGTAATATGATACATTGACTATAATTTGAGGTACTTTATTTTATCCGATGCATAGAGGTTATGCACGTGTGTCCCTTACAATGATAAAAATGTCGAACGGGGCTACTTGACTAATTGTAAGCATAGGATTTACGTAATTCAAGAAAGAATCCTTGTCCTCAGAATCAGAAGATGATTCAGAATGCTTGATCTGCAATGAATCTTACACTGATAGCGTTCGTTGTGAAAACTGAGTGCAGTGCACACGTTGCAGCAAATGGGGTCACGAAAAATGCATCAGATGTGTGCATTAACTGCTTGATATTTTTGCGTGATTAGTTTATGATAATATGATATATTGACTATAATTTGAGGTACTTTATTTTATCTGGTGCATCGAGGGTATGCACGTGTGTCCCTTACAATGACAAAAATGTCGAACGGGGTTACTTGACTAGGCATAGGATTTACGTAATTCAAGAAAGATTCCTTGTCCTCAGAATCAGAAGATGATTCAGAATGCTTGATCTGCAATGAATCTTACACTGATACCGTTTGTGGTGAAAACCGAGTGCAGTGCACACGTTGCAGCAAATGTGGGCTCACGAAAAATGCATCAGATGTGTGCATTAACTGCTTGATATTTTTTCATGATTAATTTATCGAAATATGATACATTGACTATAATTTGAGGTACTTTATTTTATCCGATGCATAGAGGTTATGCAAGTGTGGCCCTTACAATGACAAAAATGTCGAACGGGGCTACTTGACTAAGCATAGAATTTACATAATTCAAGAAAGATTCCTTGTCCTCAGTATCAGAAGATGATTCAGAATGCTTGATCTGCAATGAATCTTACACTGATACCGTTCGTGGTGAAAACCGAGTGCAGTGCACACGTTGCAGCAAATGGGCTAACGAAAAATGCATCAGATGTGCGTATTAACTGTGACTCGCATGAGAATTTGTAAGCCTAATTTGGCTTAATTTTGCCTACAGATCATCATCTGATTCACTACAGTAGATATGTATGAACAAATAAAAATTGAAGTATTGTTAATACTGTATTATTTTTTCTTAAACACTTAAAAGTAACTGTTAAGTCAACTAACCCCATCGAATATGTCAACTAACCCCGCAACCGGGGTTTGTTGATTTATTGCTCTCACTAATCTAGATTTGATCAAAACCACAACTAGGTTCAATCAAAGCGATTCTCAAAATTAAGTCTGTATACCCAAGTCAGCAAAACATTAATGATTCATTCATTTGATGGTTCATTTGTAAAAGTGGTTCATTTGGTTCGGTCTCCCCTACTTTTATAAAAGTTAACGATTGGTTGAACAAAAACATTGAAATTAGGACGTATTATGCCATATCATTTTTTTCTAGTTTTCCTTTAAAAAAGAGCAGCGTTGAGGAAAATTGCGAAAGGCCAAAGGTTGGGAATCCCTGGTCTAGACGGAAGACGTGAAGCAGTTGAAAGAGGCTAAGGGTTGTTTTGATCTGGTGACTAATTTGTTTTGAACCTCTTTCTGACTATTGTAAGCGCGATGCGTCGGCGTTTACGCTGAGATTAGTCAGATCGGGCAGATACCTAACAGTTATTTACGCGCGGGTTGGCTTAGCTCGCTAGGATCAATAATAGGGGAGACAAATCCGTTTGCTCGGCACGTTGGACGATGCTTTCCCTAAGGTGAAATTCTAGACGCCTTATCTTCTCGATGGACTGTCAAGGTCCTCTGTTCATCTCGGTATTTTTCGCGATATGCTGCCGAGAGAAGTGCTCCTCAATGGTCCTTATAAAAGCGTGTCCCATTTGGTCCAATAGAAAGGATAAAATCCGCAGAAAGGGGTAGAATCCAATAAAAAGCGTACAGAGTTTCTGAAACCGAAAGAACGGTCCGGACATGTAACGTAAGTAGCATTATTTCAGCGCGTCTGGTCGCATCTCGTCGGCAAGACGACGTCAGAGAGAGAGAAAGAGAGGGTGGAGCAAGTGGTTACTCTTAACCGAAGCACTTTTCTCCCTGGTGGGGATGAGATAGTCCGCGTGGAAAGAATAGAAACTCGCCGGTGTATCGTGTCTACTCTTCCTTTTTCCAGTGGCATCGATTTCTCCTGAAGTTTCCGCGTCGCCTAGGGAAATTCTTCCATTAACCCTTTCATTATCGTTGAGGAGATGCTGTCGTATTACCGATAATTTTTAATTTATTTGTTGGAAATAAATCAAATTTGGAGAGGATTTGGTTAATTTAATAACTAAATTTAATGTGGAACATCATTCGGAACTGACTCTTCCGTTGCCTCCGCGAGGAACAGTCTGGCACACCGACGCTCGCTTGTTCGCTACTCGTTTTTCATTTCGCACGATGTTTCGCTCGTACAATGTAAATGTATACACATTCACGTTTTCTAACATTATTATCAGTACAAGTTTTTATTGTTCATTTTGTATAGAATGCTTTGAAAGCATGGTGAACAGTTTTTAACAGAAATATCTGGTTCCCTTCCGTTGGCCATTCTTTTATTTGCAAACTACACATTCTGTTGTTGGATGAGCTTTTTTCTGTACGTTGTATTTTTGTATATTAGATCTTCTACATCGATTACAATTATCCCTCTGCATTCCATACGAAATAAACAATAAACACTCTAATCGTGTAAAATGTGAAGTATTTCATATTTATCATCTGTAAGCACCTTCCACCAACCATGTGATGTCATAAAAATCGATTACTTTGTGCCAAATTATCAAGTAAAACACTTCATATCAATAATAAAGATACATGAAATATGTCGTCCATTGTATTATACGTGCGACAGCACGGCGATGAAGTAGACTGCCGATTTTATGCATTTATGGCAAACACGTGTAAGCACAATGTAAAACAGTGGGCGTATTAAATACAAGATTTAAGGACATCGGCGTACAGGTTTCACGTTGATCAGATAATTAAAAGAAGTCTCGCAATTAATGCGGACATTTTTTATTTCGCATGAAGATCCGCGGCCCAGTGATGAGATATCGCGTCCACCGTAGTAAAACGGTTAAAGATGATTCGTCATCGCACACGCTCTTCTGACAAAGGCGTGCGAGAACATTGTTGTATCGCAAACATTTTCACGGAAGGACCAGGCAATCTTCGTCCGCGAATTGAAATCGTTGATCGTTTCGCGAAGGCGTTCGAAGATTTACGGGCAGATCGTGGACCGAGAGATTTCGGTGATCACGGCTCGTAGAGTCCTATAGAGAAGTCGGAACGGACCGGAAGCTCCGACCACGACCGGTGACCACCGAGAAATCTACAGGAAAGTCGGTCGGGAACGATCCACCGGCTGCAAATAGATTTGCCCTCCGGAAGACGAACAGCGAAGCGATAATGGATGATGAATCGACGGCCGAATTTATCGTTCGAAGAGGAACGCGTGCGATCAGCGCGCGATGATAATATTTGTCGAGCGGATGGAACGAGGTCCCTTTGATCCCAGACGCGTCCGATAGCGTGAGAATTTTAAAAGCAATCAGCTGCCATATATTTGGCGAAATTTCCGCGAGATTCTTTGCTCGGGGAAACGTCAGCCTTCGTTTATCTTCTCGAGGGTGGGGGGCGACTTCGAGCTGCAGCCTCTTTTCTCTTCGTTAGGTAGTTTGGTAAGCTTTCAAAGCGAGTTTCTCGTAATTTTCATCGCGGCACGTCCCACGGAGAAAGGACAGGAAGTTGGCCCGTGCCGTTGCAATTTCTGTTGCATCTCGAATGTAAAGCAGAGAACACAGGAATGACGAACGCGACGTCGCTACGAATATAATACAGAGAGACCGATCGTAAACTTCGAAGAGATTCCTCGGGGTTGCTACACGCGTACCAGAATCGACTGTGCCACCGCCACCCCACGATTCGATATACCGAAACTTTTTTATTTTCTCCCTCGAGGACTGCGGAACGGCTTTGTCCTTCGTATCGCCCTTCGCCCTCGGAATTTTTAACCGTGGCATTATCGATCGACTCGATCGATTCCGGGGGCTCGGCTAGGGTGGCAACAGAGAACAAAAGAAATACAAAGTTTAATGCCCAAAGAAAAAGTATCAAAACCTCGTTCAGGAACAGATGCAAGGACAGATAAACTCTTCCCGGAGATTATTTTTTCGACATCGCCAACTTTTAAGCGGCACCGCACAGTTCGCTGTACACGTTCCTGCAAAATGACAAAGTCGATCAGAACTTCTGCGCCGTTTATAATTTGCTGGAAAAGATTTATGCTGATCGGATTCCCACGTTCTCTGGCATAGCGTTGGAAATGTTCAAGCGAAGGTCACCTTGTACCTTTATTGTTACGAAATTTCATATTTTTCGAAACAATTTCCTACAGCGGCTGTACGAATACGTTGTACACTCGCTGTACATAGATGGCAGGTTTGTAGTCTTTGCCTGGGAGCTTAATAAAACGTGGAAGAGATAGAGATCTATAGAAAAAGATAGCATTCATATTTAGTAGACGTCCTCCGAAGTCTCCGCCACGAGTCTGACGCGATATGAACGAGCAAGGGGTGACCGCGGACTTCGATTACATGTTTTTTCCAAGAAATGAATTGCTGCGGAGTGTTCCTGGTCGTTGGAGGTTGTTTACAAAGACAAAGTATAAGATCACAAGTCTGACAATGGTGCTAATAGACGAGAAGCAGAGTTGTTGTCAAACTAACCCGCGAGAAACGACGGAGTCAGCTGATTGTATCCTTCGAGCGTAGTCGCGGGCAAGACGATTCGATTCGATTCGATTCGCCTCGCGCTGCTTTCGACAAGTTCCTCGCAGAATTCATGCACGGTTTCGCGCGTTCCAGTTCATGCATACTGCATAAGCAGTGGAGGAAATGGCGTCAGTATAGCCTACACCTACACACGTCGGATTCACCCCCCATAGACGATCGTCTCTCCTCTGGTTGTTGGAACAATGGATTAACCGGCCGATCCTTGACTCCCTGAGTCGGACGCGCACGGTTCCTCAAGCGACCATTAGTATGTTGATCTTCGTTCTATTCAAATGATATTGTCCGACAGGAATAGTCGATCGACTCCTACGCGAGTTAATCGACACCGTCTGCTCGGCCCTGAACCAGTTTTTCCCGATAGACGCCCGAATCTCCGACACCTTTCGCAATAATCTCTCCTCGCTAAGAAAATACAAAATGTCACGGATCGACATCGAGAATGGAGTTCCCTTTGCGCGGAGTAATTCGATTCCTATGCGTTCAGTTTTCGAAACAAGCATCCTTCAGCATCTTTCTAGGTATTTTCCCAATCTCTTTTTTTTTGTTCTTTAATTTAGTATGACGGTGGGGTAAAATCCATTGCGCAACATGATTAACCGTGAACGATAGTGATTAACGAATTGCGCAACCTGTTGTGTAAAATCAGAATTTCCTGATATTATTTGCACAACAAACGGGTCGCGCAACGATGTGTACTGTGAATGACAGTGTTGCACAAATTTTGTCATACGAGTCTCATCACTGCTGCTGTGTGTGTATGCCTGTCTGTTTGCCTGTGTCGTATTGCTCAAGCTATGTGTCAACGTGAATACAATTTGGATTTGCGCAACAGCATGCTGCACAATAATTGTTGGGTAACATGATTGACCGCGTGAACGATAGTGATTAACGAATTGCGCAACCTGTTGTGTAAAATCAGAATTTCTTGATATTATTTGCACAACAAACCGGTAGCGCAACGATGTGTACTGTGAATGGCAGTGTTGCAGAAATTTTGTCATACGAGTCTCATCACTAATGATGTGTGTGTATGCCTGTCTGTTTGCCTGTGTGTTGTATTGCTCAAACTATGTGTCAACGTAAATACAATTTGGATTTGCGCAACAGCATGCTGCACAATAATTGTTTTGTGACATGATTGACCGTGAACGATAGTGATTAACTAATTGCGCAAGCTGTTGTGTAAAATCAGAATTTCCTGATATTATTTGCACAACAAACGGGTCGTGCAACGATGTGTACTTGTGAATGTTAGTGTTGCACAAATTTTATCATACGAGTCTCATCACTAATGCTGTGTGTGTATGCCTGTGTGTCGTATTGCACAAACTATGTGTCAACGTAAATACAATTTGGATTTGCGCAACATCATGCTGCACAATAATTGTTGCACAACATGATTGATCGTGAATAGGCCCCTTTACGCACTACAGTAAAGTCGATATTACTGTCCAACAGCCGTATTTATGGTGGACAGTAAGGTTGGTGTGTTTGATCGTATTTTTGTTACTTCAAAGGAGAGTCCGAACATAGAGAAGGACAATGAAATTCAAAGGAGAAGCAGAACATAGAGAAGGACAGAATGAAATTCAAAGGAGAAGCCGAACATAGAGAAGGACAGAATGAAATTCGAAGGAGAGTCCGAACATAGAGAAGGACAGAATGAAATTCAAAGGAGAAGCCCGAACATAGAGAAGGACAGAATGAAATTCAAAGGAGAGTCCGAACATAGAGGACAGAATGAAATTCGAAGGAGAGTCCGAACATAGAAAAGGACAGAATGAAATTCAAAGGAGAAGCCGAACATAGAGAAGGACAGAACGCGTGTCTCTTTGTTTACAATACGCTGTCCTTCCTTGCGACCGAAACTTGAATCGTCGATTTAACCGCTAAATACAATTGGAATTATTTCGCGTTTGGTCTTATATTAATCAGAAAAATGCCAGAAATACGATAGTGAAATTTCATTAAAAAAATAATGAAAATTAAGAAAGTTGAACATTTCGATTCATTCGAGTCAATGCGTGGTGTTTACACCAGTGGAGTGAGTAGGTACTGGACATAGAACCTGGTATAAACAAAGGACAGTAATATCGACTTTACTGTTTCCACTGAAAAACCCCACCGCGTAGGAGACTTCGAACCCCGTCTCCTCCTTTCGCACAGCGGAAATAGCCATAGGCTATCCGCATTAACGTCTACGACTATTTTGACGCATAATCGTCAGAGCAATCCTCCACTACGGATTCACTTAATTCCGATGAGGTATTTTTCCAATCCGATCCTTATTTAATCCTCGCGTTCGCCTTTGTTGAAAATGTACAATGTTTTATCCCTCTTCGGCCGTATTCCATTCGAAACATGGATCGTGAAATAACTGCTGGAATAACTCGTCTGCGTGGAACTTCCATTCCACAGATTTTAAAATATTTGTTCCGCGAGAATACTTTTCAGAGACGCTCCTAAGGGTAGCATCTCTTCCCGTCGAAATTCCACGAGAAGATATTTTCTCTTTCGAGACGCTAGATAGCCGTTTACGTCGATCCCCGCGGTAAACTCTGCAGTCTACGGAGAATTTTGGCGAATCTATCGCCGCGGACAACGACAGCTGGCTCTGCCGATCGCGCAAGATTGAGAAACGGTAGGGAATGACAGACGACGCGACGCCGAATGACAAAGTGCGAGCGCCGGAGAGCGTTTTATCGTGAACCTGAAGGACGCGTCGCGTTGGAGAAAGGAAAAAGAGAGCCGCCCCGAAGGAAAAGCTGCCATAATTCATAGACGGGAACGTATCGGGAATAAAGTAGCCCGAGGTGAGCCGCGAGAGCAGAGAAATGTAGGGTCCGCGATTTATCGGCTCGGCGGAATCGCTGTTGCCTATGAATTCCCAGCGCCGAGAGGAATCCAGCGTTCCGGTGCTCGAAACACCTCCGAAGAGTTACACTGGCCATGATGGGGGAAGCGCATATCATTTTTAAGCGCAGAGGAAATTTTCCGAGAAACAAAACAGGGTTCGCCGAGGGGTCGACGAAGGTTCGATCCACGAAGGAGGATCGCCTTCTTTCGCGTTCTTCCCGGTTTTTAGCGAATCGCGGGCTCTCTCATGAATTTAAATCATCCGGATAAGGCCGGGGTATATTCTCCGTCGGTGCTCGAATTAACGTTGCGCTTTTCTATTCCGACCACGCCGTAATAACTTGCCGCGAGCCGCGCCGGTGCGATTAACTTCTTCCGGGTTAAGAGTCCGGGTTCTCCGCGAGAATTTATTCTTCCTCGAGTTCTCCCGCGGGAGGCGAGCCTCGAAACTGGAGAGATCCCAGGCAGCGTCGCACAAACGCACACTCCGAAGGACATCCCTAGAGAAACGGGAATCGAGCTTGATTCGAGAACAACAAGAATTTTCCGGAGACAATCATAATGCAGCGGAATTTCCGCGAAAGCAATCCGCTGTCGCGACATTTCTCATGGTTCTGAGCGTGGCGATTATTTCGGAGATGGCTGCTTTGCCAGAGGCCCCGTGCTCCTTGTCGAGAACAACACTTCGGTGCTTAATACACCTTGTTACACGCCGCGCATCTTGAAAACTTTCTGCTCTCCTCGCTACGCGCGCCCGCCCAGTATTAACTGCGTAATTGGAGTTTGCGAGACAATGCACGCCACGCCTCGCGACACGGTTTGCGCTCGTACCGTGAACGTGGCTGCTGGCATAGTTTCCCTGAATCGGGTCGGGATGGCTGGCCTTCGATCGACGATTTTATGCATACAATTAACAAGTTCAGCGCCGCGTCGCAGTCCTGAAAGTATTCCACAAGATCAAAAGAATTTCATTGATGTAGCCAAAACTGGAAGGACAAAATTTATCGTACGGGTTACTCCTTGAACTCTTTCTACATCATTCGTATGCATACTCGACGAATGAAACGGCTTTGAGAATTTTTTTTCGTGGAAATCTGACGAGAGAATCGCTTCGGAGCTTTGTGGACACGCTCGTCAATCTTCGCGGACCAAAATGTTCTGCAGGTGAGCGCGGCGATTTTGTTCGAGATTACGATGCCCTAAATAAAATGCTGTACCTCGAGAATAGAAAATCTGGGCTGCCATGAAAATGTACGGAGCTTGATTTTTTTACTGTAACAAAGTAGGAAGCCCGTTCGAGGATCGTTTAATCCTCCGGGAGCTTCCGTTGCGGCGAGGACCGCAAAGGAACGGAAGAAGCTCGAGAGATCCCCGATAATAGCGGCTCGTGGAGATTTGTTCCGGAGGGAGGAAAAGAAAGCGGTCCGGCTGGAAACAACGGCGAACTCGGACGACAGAGGATGGGATCTATTAATTTGAGAAATAGATTTCCCGGGAACCGGTTGCGGAGGTCATCGGAGGAAACGAGGGGGAAAACTTGTCCCATCATCGGTGGTTCCTACGAATGGAAGTAAAAGCGACACGTGTGCGCTAGTTCGACGACCGATTTCCAGCAGTTTCCTCGATATTAACCACTTCGTTCCCATGGACGTGTTATCACGCGACTTCGAAACCGTTCGTATAAGGCCACAGACGCGTTATCGCGCGACGCAATGCCACTTCCGAGGTGCCACGGACGTGTATACACGCGGCGCAATGCCGCTTCCGCGGTGCGTGTGATGCTACACACGACGTATCTCGCATACTTCTTTATTAGACTAAGTGCTTTAATTCGAAAAATTATTAATTCTGGGAACGGTAAAGGTAAATAAAAACATTGATTTCAGGATATTTTCAATTTATTGTTTCAGTACATAGATAGTTTCGGTAACCGAACTATACTTATATGTACAATAATTGCAAAAAAACAATACAAATCTTGATTGGAAATATGAAAATAGGATCTCGAAAAAGCTTGTTGCCGCATATACTTGTTACTCTTCTCTACAATTAGATCTACAAGTTCTTTTCAAAAGAAAAATTCAAAAATGGAAAGAGGAGACATGTTTTCCGATATACCGGATGCGTGTAGTACACCGTTATGTATGTCGGTATAACTAAAAACTTGTGTTTCAAAGTTTGTTGTAGAACTGGGAAAATTTCATTTTCTTTTAGTAATTGAACTTTTCCATCTTTCGGACAATGGAACGTTATCGTCACTTACATTACTTTCGCTATCGCTATCGCTGTCACTTACGATGCAATTTCTAATTCTCGGCATGATGGTCTACTCTCGTGAACAATTAAACGGGAACTAACTGAAACGACATAGAAATAAGCGGTGTCCTCGGACGAAGCAAAAGGAAAACAAGCCCGCGTGTTTACACGTCCGTGGCACCTCGGAAGCGGCATTGCGTCGCGTGATAACGCGTCTGTGGCCTTATACGAACGGTTTCGAAGTCGCGCGATAACACGTCCATGGGAACGAAGTGGTTAAAACCGTCTTCAAACCTCGACGCAACCCTGTGTCGAAGATCAGCCCATAAACCGGAAGAGGAGTGGTGGCAATCTTTTCTGTGGCGCTAGGAGCGGATGTAAATTGGGCTCCGGTGACGAAACCGCGTAACTTATTCGCGTGGTATCAGATACCGGGTCGGGTCGGGTCGGAACGAGTCGTTTCTCTGAAGAGAGCGGAGTTGGTCTTATCGGGGCGTTCCTCTTAGCGAGAGGCGTGGGCGGACGTTGGCCTCTGAACCGTCGCGTCGCGACGCGGAAATGTCTCGTTTCTATGCGCCCCGTTTAGCTGAGAATCGCTGGGAAAGAATCTACGTATCTCAACCCCTCCACCCCCCTTTTAATGAACCCCCCAAGGAGCCTGCTGGGCAACCAATACTGCCAACAAAAGGGTCCCGGTCATTCGGGGCGAGAACAATGTTCAACGTACAGCCGACAAAGTTAACGGGCCGTGCCATCCCCGTCCAAGACTCGTCCCCGCATAGCTGGCTGCCTACGGGACGCGCGACGAAACTACCTGGGTCAGGCGACAATTATGCCCATAATTATAAAAGTAGTCTAAGTCGTATATTTCTTGCTTCGAGATATTCAAACGACAATGGTACCAACGATAAATGAGTTCCATATAACGTTGAAATGACAAGCACTATCCAACGGTACATTGATTTTCTTTCAATTTTGACTCAGACCACTTTTACAATTATTGGCACAATCACGTCCAATAAAATTCTTACTTCTTCTCCTCCGACTTGGAAGTCGAGTCACGTTCGGTTCGAGTCCGATAGATATTTGTCGAAGAATAACATTAAACCTACAGACCCTTAAAAGTAACTGGTTTATGTTCCCTTATAAAAATGACAAGATTCATTTTATTTAGACTTTGTGCGGCCCCTGTTGTAATGCGTGCTCTACTAAAGATATCTATACAACCATTCCTTATAAAATCATTTTTATTATTTCAATAATTGTAAAATAAAAAAACCGGAACCGATCATCTTGACCGGTGGTGGTAGGTTTAGTGTTAATGGCTACAGGGACTTTAGAGCGCTAAAAGAATTCTCAGAATTTTCTTATGGAACTGTAATAAAAGAAATTAAAAATCTATTTACAGGTCTTGTTACACAGATCCGTGTAAACAAATTATTTAATAAATGATTTCGTTAAAATGACGGCGCTACAGCGCGGCAGCCATCAGCATCTGGTGGCTGATCGATAATTTCTGTAAGGATGCCACTCGCAGCTGGAGATGTCCCTGTGTCAGCGAAGTCTAATATCATTCGTAGCAACATCAGAACTTACTCCCAACAGTCTCGACAGAGATTATAACGACAATAACAATTGCAATCGTGCTCGAAGCCTCTTTCCTTCGGTATCCTTTTGGACATACTCTGTATGCACTTCTCGATCCCACCATAGTCCTCGTTCTGAAGCAATAACTGAGCTATCGAAAAGCAGAGAAATCCGTGGGTCAGTGGACGCGTCGAAATCCTTCAATCTTATCGGTGAGAGCGACAAGCGAAAGGACTCAACTGTGCAGTATGCGGGGGGGGACGGGGGGGGGGGGGCGGAAGCCGCAGGAGAAAAAGAAATTTATCGAGGTATTTTTCAAGCAAATGAGGTGCCGTTCGAGATACCGAGAGTGAGCCCGAGGCTGAGCGACCAGACATTCCGGTCTCCGGGATCTCGATCAAACGTTATCTCACATTATGCGACCCGATTGAGGTAGAAACGTGCCGCGCTCCTCGGAAACGAGACGGAGCTTTTCAACCCGCGACAGCGCTGTTTGCGAACAATAAATATCCGGAGTAAGACGAAACGGTTTTCCCGTGGACCGGTGACACGGCACGAGCACGCAATTTGCGCAGAGTTTCGTTTTGTTGACCGAAGACACGCGCGCGTGTCTCGCAACGAGAAACTCTCTCTCTCTCTCTCTCTCTCTCTCTCTCTCTCTCTCTCTCTCACTCGAGCCGAGTGGAAAATGTAAACTCGAGCGGGCGAGCTGGCACGAAGGTCGTTACGATTCTGAAGTGACTCGAGGGGTTCAGTCGGCTGGAATTTCATGGCGCGAAACCTGATGAGATCGTCGCCCGGATTGCTGACATCCTATCGCCCCCTGAAATTCTAATCCGGTAACTAAACTGCACCGCACGCATCCGCCGAGATTCAACCCACCTGCATCTTTGACATTTTTGTCGCGCAAGGAACACGACCACGTTCGAGTTAGTCGAATTGTGTTATCGATGTCGTTGACGCGCGGAAGCCTGTAAGCGGGAATACAAATACAGAGAGGTCCGTGTACGAACGCGGAACGAAGTTTGCCCGATCTTAATTCGCGAGACTCGTTCACCGAACACTCTCCTTTAACTAGGGACAACGATGCTGCAACGGTAAATACGCAGGTGCGAAGGGTGTTCCGTGTAACTAATTGTTCGCTGGATTTTGTCGTTCGTATAATAGAGGCTTGGTTAAAAGAGGTTCCACCGTGATGTATTAATTGAAAAATAATGACCGCAGCAATTTTTCCATCTTCTCTCAAAAAGTTGCTGATTTACGACGTACCCTCGGAAAGTCCAGCGCAAAAACTGAATATTATTTTGCCCAGTCATATTTTACATTGCACGCAGACCTTAACGACTTTTTTTAGTAAAAAGCCATTTAACCGGGTCGTTTAGCTCGAAACGATGGATATTATTCTCTCTATTCCCGAAATCAATTTATTCAAGATTTTCGAGAACAAGCTGATTCGAGCGAACATCTCGACGTTTTATCGTTCCTGTCGGAAATGTTTCATTTGCGAGCAATATTCGAAACGATTGCCTCCACCCACGCGAGCGCGCTCGTGTCCGTGTTGCAACGTTCCCGTTCGAGGCGATTTTACTAAAATTTATATGGCCCGGGTACGGAGAAGAACCGGTCGGCTCTGTCAGATACGTTTGATTAATGTTCGTGAATTTTTGATGCCATTAGTCGCGATCGTGCCAGACGACTACGAAAAATTGACAAGGGTAACGAGGGAACTGTCGTTCCCTCGCGATAAGATACAGGGGTTCGATAATATCTTGTCACGAGATACGAGGACTGGGGAACGAGCCGTGGTAAATAATTTGGTAAAACTTACGTTTAGGGGAGGCGGTTCCGATGACCTTGACCTTGACATATGTTGTCAAGGACAACATTATGAACAACTTTTGTTATTACAACTACCCGGCGCTCGCTCTTAGTTTTCGAGATATTTGCGAAAAACTATTCCAAATACTGTAGGATGCAGAGAATCTTGCGTATAAATGTATGTGTGTGTGTGAGCGCCGCGTGTATGTATGTGTGAACGTCGAGACAAATCAAAAACGTAAACAAACGATTGATTAATTTTCCAGAAACTTCTATCGCGGATCATATAAATAGGACGCGTCCGCGATACGGGGACAGTTTCATGGTACCACAAACGCATGACAGAACTCATTAATACAATACGATACGATACGATACGTCACGATACGTTACGATACGATACGATACAATACGAATACGGACTACGAATACGAATTACGGTGACAGAATTGAATGTTTATTCGGTGTGTTGCATTGTGTCTTGATAATTATATGTTTATTCGGTGTGTTCCATTGTGTCTTGTTCCATGTTAATTAAAGTTGTGTTATTCTTTGTTCTTATTAATAAAGGATTAGTTACTTTAAACATTTCTATTCTTACAATACTGTATTGAATTTTACGTATTCTTGCATGCTCCGTGGCAACGTAAGCCTGTTCCGGGGCGGCATCTGTTTATTTTCTGTTTATAAACACATTGTGGGAATCAGAACAGAGTGTCACTCTATATAGAGTGAGCTTTCAATTTCGAAAGACTACTTCTGGATTTTCGCATGCCAGGCCGGCCCTCTCCGGCCCCTCCACGACCTAACCTCAATTCATTCTGATCGCATAATTTTTGCATTCTATATAGCCTTCATACAGAATTTGAACTAGTAATGGAAAAATCATGGAATCAGAATTAGTTAGGGTTAGGTGGCCGATCACGCATACGAAATTGTGAATATTTCGAAAACTATCTATCTCAAAATGAAAATTTTATACAGCATTTAAATGGTGTAGGTTAGGTTAGGTTAGGATAAACGATTTTCGGCCGCGTTCGATGGTACTAGCACATTTTTGCCTCTTGGACATGTAATATCTTTACGAACCACTTTTTTCTCATACAAAAAGTTCCACAAGGAATCGAAATTGTATGTCAAATTTATAAATTCATGGAGATGCATATTGAAATAATTCAAAAACTCGCAAGACTTGCAACTAGCTTAGCAATGTATACACTGATCGCTACTGGTTCGCACTGGATCGCACATGGGTCACATTCGTATATATGGGTTCTTCTATGTTTATTTACCTAAGGTGTAGCTCATTCGAAACTATGGCAGATTTATGTTGCCACGGAACGTGGAAGAATACGTAAAATTCAATACGGTATTTAGAATAGTTTTTCGCAAATATCTCGAAAACTAAGAGCGAGCGACGGGGAGTTGTAATGACAAAAGTTGTTCATAATGTTGTCCTTGACAACATATGTCAAGGTCAAGGTCATCGGAGCTGCCTCCCCTAAACGTAAGGTTTACCAATAATTTTTGTTTTCCCGAAGAAATTAATATATCTTACCTGAACATTAATCCCGTGCACCGCTATTTATTTTGTAGTTGCAGCGATCAGAAACTCTTGATCGTTCAGAATTTCATAGAAAATAATGAAGTTTATATTTATTTTATGCTCATGCATTCTCCGAAGCATACATACAGTGACTCGGAAAAATATTCGGACGCTCTAAAAAAGACCACAACTTTTTAAATATTGTATTATACGATTATGTACTTTTTCGGGAAGCTAGAGCAATTAGTTTACTACAGAATGTGAAACTTTTTTTCAAAAATAGCAATTGATCGGAATTGTAGAAAAAATACTAAAAGTTGAATTTTACAACATTTTTATGTGGGCCTGTATTGAAAATTTAGAAAGGCCGTTTTGTAGATCTGTGTCGATTAAACGTATTCTGTACGACAATAGAATAGAAAATAGAAGTCGATTTAAAACTAAAACATTGTCGAAACAGTCTCTGTAGATGACCCTAATCTTTATTTTGTGAAAATAAGGAATTATATTAAAACGAAGCAGAAACAGGCAACGTCAAATGAACGAACAACTCGGAGGAATTGTGTGCAAGGAGTAGAGCTGCGTTTTACACGAACGTGCAGCGGCCTCGAGTGGTCCGACTCGCCGATAGCCTCGCCCGCCCTTGAAAACTTCTCCGCGTGCTTCCGTTAATTATTTCCTCCTCCGAAATAAGTTGTCGGATTCCCGGAAGAGTTCGCGTCCCCACCAAAAGGCCGCGAATTCTTCGTTGAATGGGCATTCTTCCATTTTTCACTCCAAAATCACCCTTTTGCAAATCAATTTCACCCACTAAGAATATTTAAAATTAATTACTTATTTATTTAGATTAAATTATATATTTATTTAGACACACACGCGAACGGTTTCATTACTTCGAGGGAAACGTAAGACTCGATACTCGATACGCTTCAATAAATACATATATGTACTTCCATTTTCAAAATTAATTAGCCGGAAAATGGGTACAACGAGTATACATATCTCCACACAGTTTTCATACATTAGAGAATTAATGAATTGGTAATTACTAGACTGGCGATATTTATGCATTTATAGGAAAATTGAAAAGATGAAATTGAAAATTGTTGAAAAATTTAAAAAATTGAAGATGTCGATATATGATTTCTCCTCTATTAAATAACATTCAATTTAGTTTCTGGTTCTTGCAATCGATGCAGACAATTTTTATTTTGCATAGAGATCCGCAGTCTGGTACTTAATTACTTTTAACCAGTTAACTGCCTTCGACGTATACACAGCGCTAACAATAATCTATTGAAGAATGAATTGTTAATTTTTTATCAAATAAAAATGTAATCCTTCCTCGTTTTTCGTAAAATTTATAATAGGACACATTGCCCTGCATTCGACGTGTATACTCGTCATTGGTTAATTTTAATTCCACACCCTGTGGGGGATTTTTAAAATTAAATTCCGCAGTTAAGAGGTTAAATATGATTATATTTCATGTACATCTCTGCAGTAGATAAAATTTCGAATTCCTTAACAATTGATTTACTGTATTTGTAAAAGGTTGCAATTGATTCGCTACACCTGTATTTGTTCGACGGTATTCGAGGCGAACGAAATTATCGTTGTAAATGTTTTAACGGGTTAATTAGTGAGAAGATCTGTGTAATTGTACGGGGCGTAAAAATAAACAACGTGAAAGCACAACATAGAAGGTAATGTGGAATAAACGAGAATCGGGAAGCGGTGAATGAGGTTTATAAGCCCTTGGACGAGGCTGGTAACCGATCGAGGGATAAAAGGGCGCGCGGTCGATCGATACTTATTGTTAGCGTAAATCGTGGCCTAATGCGTTGTAAGAGGTTCGCGTTCGCGGGGCAGTTCTCGCTGAATGCGAGGAGTTTTCGTGGTCCGTGACGAGATGCAGCCACGAAACGTTCAACGGACGTTCGTTTCCCCACAACCTACATAATTTCGCAATTAACCTCCTTCCGCTAAACGGCCGCGAGAATGATTCGGCCTGGAAGTAACGGCGCTCTCTGTCCTCCTTGCTCGGGCCATAAATCGCGCAATTAAATTTCAGAACGAACTGAACTCTGGGGGCCTCCCTGCTCAATTAACCGGAATCGGAAATATTTCGCGCGAGATCCCTCGCTTCGATTCGACAGGCCGGCGAACGGTGCAAAATGGAAAAAGCAAACAGACTTTAATTGCCGCGGGGCGCTTGATAACTCGATAATACTTTTCCCATTACGCGACCATTACAATGTTTTCACGGGTCGGTGTCGTCGAAGCCAATGTTCTGCGTCCCTCGCCCCACGTACGAACAGAGTCTATTCGATTCCTCAAACTTTCGTACCGCCAATCAGCGCGAGTACCGTCATCCACGAATATTGAAACGGAAAAGACGTCGACCTGATGAGAGCACACACGACATGCGAGTCATACGAGCCGTTCGTTTGCCAAATAGATTCACTGTGACCGAATTTCACTGCAGACGGAGAATAGTATTTATTCGACTTCAACAGATCTTTCAATCCACGTCATTCCGCAGTACCAAGCCAATTATTTTAAATGGGTTAAACATCAATCAATTGCTTCGACAGTGAAACGTATCAAAATTTGAACGGCTCAATTATTATATTGCTCAGGGGACACGAATGTTTCATAAAGTAGACGGCAAAATGTCGAAAAATTCAGGTAGTTAATCGCTTCGCCCGGTGATGGCTATTATTCATACAATTGCAGGCGTAATATTTTATCGAGCACTCGCAGCCCAAAACCCTGCTTGCATTTCGCGAAATTCGTGTTTCAATTAGCGTAAAAGTATACTTTTCCGTATTACTTTGCCGGCGTTAATGTGAGTCGTATAAAGTAATATCGAAACCACGAATATTGTAAAAGGATAGGATCTCATTTCGGTGTAAAATAAGCGTTCATAGTGTGCGTACGTATATGAAACGATTCATTACGTTGTTTTTTTCATTTATCCTCCGTTTGGTTGTACTCTTTATTTCTATTTCTCATCCTGTTGGTTTTCTCTCCTTCCGCGTCTCATATACGTTTCATCAATAATTTGTACGTTCTACGTTCTATGTTGACAATAAGGGTCTGTTCCAAAAAACAATTTGATTAATTCCAGATAGCTAAGCCAGAGTTTTTATTCAAAGTTGAAATCGTCGTTATCAATAACTTGCACGTTCTACGTTCTATGTTCACAAGAATCTGTTTCAAATAATAATTTGTGACATTAGAAAAGGTTCAAACTTGAAACCGCCATTATCAATCATTTGTACGTTCTACGTTCTATGTTGACGATAAGGATCTGTTTCAAAAAACAATTTGATTAATTCCAGATAGCTAAGCCAGAGTTTTTATTCAAAGTTGAAATTGTCGTTATCAATAATTTGCACGTGCTATGTTCTATGTTGACAAGAATCTGTTCCAAATAATAATTTGTGACATTAAAAAAGGTTGAAAGTTGAAATCATCATTATCAATAATTTGTACGTTGTACGTTCTATATTGACAATAAGAGTCTCTTCCAAAAAATAATTTGATTAACTCCACTTAACTAATTGTAAGCTAGTGTTTTTATTTAGCAAGAGAAATGTTCTTGTCATGATAGTTAGCGGATCATGTGGCATTACAAGGTTCAAAGTTGAAATTGTAATTATCAATAATTTGTACGTTCTAGGTTCTATGTTGACAATAAGGGTCTGTTCGAAAAAACAATTTAATTAATTCCAGGTAGCTAAGCCAGAGTTTTTATTTTGCAGCCGAAATATTCTTGACATGAAAATTAGGATCATGTAATATTGCAAGGTTCAAAGTTGAAATCGTCATTATCAATAATTTGTACGTTCTGCGTTCTGTGTTGACAATAACGGTCTGTTCCAAAAAATAATTTGAATATCTACACTTAACTAATTGTAAGCTAGAGTTTTTATTTAGCAGGAAAAATATTTTTGTCGTGAAAGTTAGCGGATCGTGTGACATTACAAGGTTCAAAGTTGAAATCGTCGTTATCAATAATTTGTACGTTCTACGTTCTATATTGGAAATAAGGGTCTGTTCCAAAAAATAATTTTTTTAACTCCACTTAACTAATTGTAAGCTAGAGTTTTTATTTAGCAGGAGAAATATTCTCATCATGAAAGTTAGCGAATCATGTGACATTACAAGGTTCAAAGTTGAAATCGTCATTTACATGGGACGTTAGTTCTCCGAGGTCGAGTCGCGCAAGATGAAATCCCGCGAGCCCATGTCGGACGTCACAGAGCAACGTGGTCTCTGATCGATGTGCCGAACCTCGTCAGATGGTTCCGGATGCTCGGAACAGATTGTTCTATCCGATTACGAACCACTGGATCGTCCGTGAACCTATGAATAATGTATCCGAGTAGGGAATCATTGAAACAGCGAAATCCGCCGCAGATAGAGATGAAGACGAGCCGGAAGGGATCGGAAAGCGAAAGCCGGAAATCAATCGACCGAGCTCGAGCGAAATGAGCCTCCATCGCGCATCGTACAGCCAGGAAAATCGTGTCGCGTTGTGTTTGGTCTCGTGACTGGAAACAATTCGTGGACATCTCTCTGGAATCGACTCGGGGTCCGATTACCGGTGCCTCTCGGTGGAATAATGCTCGAAACTTGGAGGGGTTGTTTATCGCGTTGCCGATGGCTTGATCGTGGAACTTCTTTCGCGGAGGATCGTTAAGATAAGCGGTATAATCACCCGGATTCCGCTTGTTTTTCCTGCGTCCCGGAAACAACGGGGAAATCGATACGCTCGGCGCCATCGGGCCATCTTCTTCCGCAACGCGGAACCTTCGCTTTCGCTTCGTTCCGAACCGTTCCGTTTCGTTCCGTCTCGTCCCGTTGGCCGTGGATCCGGCTTTCGAAAACTGGGTCAAAGACGATCGCCAATCGTCCCACTGCCCTCCACAACCATCCGCAAAACCCTCTCCATCTATCTCTTTTTCTTGTGTACCACGGGAAATTAGCACCTGCTCCTCGATCGATTCTCGCGGTGATACAAAGCACTACGAATCCAACCACTTAACGGGAAATACCTTTTATCGAATTAAATGTATTTTTTACGCGTCCGAAATGTTAACGAAATTTTTTTTCTGTATTTTCAACCTCACCCGTCCCTCATTTCGCGAACCGATTCTGTCCGGTGGTAAAAGATCGACGAAATAACAATGTGAACAGTTATTTCTCGATGTTTTTTTTACTGAAATTGATGAGTTAACATTTACATCTTAGGTTTTTCGGCCGTGTATTCCTTATTACTAAAATAAAAGTCACAAAGTTTTGGGTAAGTTTACCTACGAATAGCGGAACTGTATAAGTCTCACGGACGGATGAGGATTAATACTTTGCTTATTTCACTCTTATAAGGGTTCCGACGGCGTGTCGAATCCGAGGAGACCATTGTCTCCCCGTTCACGACACTAAAAGCGAGTTGGCACCGGTACGAACGTCGTTAAGCTTCTCGTTGAATTCTCGTGGATCGGCTGGGGATCAATTTTAACTGACCGCCGCGCTGGGTCGATAGGGACCCGTTTATGACCGGGGACACTGTGCCACGCTGTCAGGTAAAATACCACTCGTAATTATCCCGATTTGGGTAAACTACCGAACAAAATTAGTTGGTGCGAAACTGGGCGCGACACGAAGGATTTTCCAAGCGAAGCATTGTCCTGAACAGACACCTGTAAGTACCCTCGAGTGGCAGCCCTTCTTCACCCAGGCTACTTCTGTCTGTATTCAAATTCTCCAGCAGCTAGTTTCAGTTATTCCGGATTTTATGCATTTGTGATAAAAATGATCTCGAGCAATTTCAAGTGGTAGATAAATTTAAGAAATTTGAGAACATCGATGTACGAGTTTCAGCTTATTACATTAAAAATGTAAATAAAACGGGTTTTTATATGTATTTGGTTCTTCCTTTATTTATTTAATTTCTTATTTTATAGTTACAAAACAAATACAAGTTCCACAAATATAAATTACAACAAAGTTTGAGAGCTATATTTAATATAATTAGTAAACAAAATTGTTTAAAATAAGTAGCAGTCAAGAAACTGACCTTTGAAGTAAATTTCAAATAAAATATTTAAAATAGTAGGGAGTTGTTGGCAACAAAATTGAAAAATAATTCGGAGTGCAAATAAGGGTGCGGATGTTTATGCAAAATAAAAATTTCTTATCTAAATTGCAACGAACAGGAGTGAAAAAGAAATTTATTTTCTTCCCTGTTATGTTTAATAGGTTGAGAATAATATAATAGTATGTTTAAATGTTTCTAATATTTTTGCTACTTTGAATTACACCTATGTACTCATTTTTGTCATAAATGCATAAAATCCGCACTCTAGTTATCACGTTCCGTGCCACGTGTATCCATTCAAGCCGCGTGTACCACTGGTGAAACATATATTAAAAACATACATTTTATAACAAGTTTAACACTGTAGAATATATCTCCATTAAAAGAACGAGACCGATGCATAATAGAAGCCACTTATTTTCGATGGAAGTAGTCGATCGAGCACTTTCGCTCGAGTAAAATGTAGATGCGCTCGAAAGGTGGTTGATCGATTTAGCTCGTAGGTGGCTGCTTTGCAACTGAATGCAACGAAAAGGATCGGCATCGAGCTCAAAGGAGTTCGAAGCTATGCAAAGGAAAATTGACGCGTAAATACATTGGACTCCACTATCGGTCGATGGACTCGCACGTCCGTCCGACGGGGTTTTACGAGGGAAACTTACAAGGATACAAAACAGAGTGGTTTTTACGGGCAATGAACAGCTCCCACGCTGCCCTGATTAAGGACTGTTGCGTCACGAGCACGAAGGACAACGAATCTATGCCAATTTACGCGGATCGTTAGCGTTCCCACGATTTTCACGCGAATTCGCACACGACCAATCGAAATTTCCCGGCATTTCATTCACCGACACAATGCTTGTTTCTGTAGGAACTCAGCTGTTCGAAATTCAATTTCAACCGTGCCAAATATTTCGGAATGCAGCGATGCATGCTTTCTCTTTTCGGTTTTTGTCAGCCGAGCGGGTCCGATATTTATTATTTAAACTCGGTGTTGTTTCGGGCATGAACATGGTAAACACAATGCAATAAGAGCGAATAGACTGTCGATTCTCGTGCACATATAGGGCAATTTTAATCGTCAATGTCTTTTATTTTATATAATAACGTGTATCGTTTATTCACCAGAGTCCCCTGCATCTCAATTGCTTGTAAAACAGTTTGCAATAACCGACATTTCCTTTTCTTTTTTTTTTTAATTTATTTATTTATTACAGGTCGCATCAACATAATGGTCATTAGCGACCACGAAGATTATATCATAGACAAGATTACAATATTAAGACATTAAATATACAAACATAAATAGGTGTAATGGGGAGGAACATATTTGTAGTAGTAGTAGTATTTTTATACAAGATTACAGAGTATGTGAAATTTTTGTGGATTTTAGAAATTTTAACACTTGTACTATATTATAACTAGAGTTGAAACATTTATTTAAGTTGTTAGGAATAGCCAAGCGTCTTCTTTGGAAGGAGAAAAGAGGGCATCGCAAGATGAAGTGTTCAACTGAAAGCTGTGTATTGCATCGTGTACACATAGGGGGCGAGACTGTCAAGTTAGTGTGGCCAATGCGAAGTCGGGATATAACGACCTGGTCTCTTCTGTTGTCAATCGGAGGGCAGTCATTATTTTTAAGGTCTTGTCTAACCAAGGATAGCTTAGACGGGGAGGAACTAATCCATTTATCATTCCATCTATTTCTGATTTCTCTTTTAATTTGTTTGATCAAATCTCTGTGGGAAGAGGGGTAGTCAGAAGGTATTTCTCTGGATGCCTTCCTAGCCGCAGCATCCGCGGTTTCGTTACCCGATATTCCCACATGTACCGACATTTCTGTTTAATGAAAATATCTGCAACAAGATTCACACGATAAAATCACGAAAAACCTTCCTACTTTCTGTCCCCCGTGTAACATACCACTATCTATCGAACATATCCTTCTTGAATGCCCAGCTCTTCGTGCACAACGACAAGCCCACAACATTCCAACCAACCTGACTGAATGTCTCAACGACCAAAAGACCATTGCACTCGTTCTTACCGTCCTAAAAAAAGTAGACCTGTATCATGAAATCTAATCATCTACACACTCGTGTATACATGCAAACACTAATTTTTGACTATTCTTCGCTAACAAAAAATTGTATTAATAATTGTATACCAAAACGGTTGCTAATGGCCTCGATATCAACGCGACCTTTATAAATAAACAATTAAAAAGAGACGTGCAAACGAGCATCGAAATTGCGCGAACAGTTCGAAACTGTTTGAAAGTTGGAAGTTACAGACGTACCAGTTTTAAACTCGGTGTTGTTTCGGGAACGAACGCGATAAATACAACCCAATGATGCAAATAGACTGTCGATTCTCGTGCGTATAGTGTAATTTCAATCGTCAATAACTTCTATTTTATTTAATAAAGTACAGTGACTCGAATTAATATTCGGACGCTCTAAAAAAGACTATAACTTTATTAATGTTATACCAAACGATTTGAACATTTTTGGGAAGCTAGAGCAATTAGTTCGCTACAGAATGTGAAAAAATTTTTTTTCGAAGATTGCCATTGATGGGAACTGTGGAAAAAATACTAAAAGTTGCATTTTACAACTTTTTTATGTGTGCGCGCGTGTGTGTAAGCCTATATTGAAAATTTAAAAAATAGGTTTTGTAGATCTGTATCAATTATATGCACTGTGAAAGTTTCATTGAAATCGGTCGATGCGGGAAAAAGCGACAGACATTGAAAAATATAAGAATCCTTAGATTTATTGCAGTTAGAGGCTAAACATCGTGAAAATCTGCCATTTTTACCATCTTTAAACGTTTGCAGCCCGTTACAACATCGACCAATTTTGACGAAATTTTCAGAATATGTCTAATTGACACAGATCTATAGAACGTATTTTGTTAAGCTTTCAATATATGCTCACATAAAAAAGTTGCAAAATGCAACTCTTAGTATTTTTTCTACAATTCCGATCAATTGTAATTTTTGAAAAAATTTCTTTTCATATCCTGTAGTAAACTAATTGCTCTAACATCCTAAAAAAGTTCAAATCGTATAGTATAATGTTAAAAAAATGATCTTCTTTTTTAGAGCGTCCAAACATTAATCGAGTCACTGTATATCGTTTATTCGTCGAAGTCCCCTGCATCTCGATTGCCTGTAAAACAGTTCGCAATAACAGACATTTATGTTTAGTAAAAATATCTGCAACAAGATTCGCACGATCTTTGAAAGAGGCAGCGAAAGTATCAACGAAGAATCGTGAGCGACGTGCAAACGAGCGTCGAAACTGCGCGAACAGTTCGAAACTGTTTGCAAGTTGTAAGTTACAGACGTACCAGTTTTAAACTCGGTGTTGTTTCGGGCACGAACACGATAAATACAATGCAATAAAGCAAATAGACTGTCGATTCTCGTGCGTATAGTGTATTTTCAATCTTCGATGTCTTTTATTTTATACAATAACGCATATCGTTTATTCAATAACAGCCATCTGTATCTAATAAAAATATGTGCAACAAGATTCACACGATCTTTGAAAGAGGCAGCAAAAGTATCAACAAAGAATCCTGAGCGACGTGCAAACGAGCGTCGAAACTGCGCAAACAGTTCGAAAGTGTTTGAAAGTTCGAAGTTACAGGCGAATCAGGCGAACTGCAACGACGAGACGGAGATATACGTTACGTAAATCGAATCCGCGTAGATTAGACGAATTCGCGGAAGAAGTCTGCAAGGAACTCTTGTAACAGCTCCTGATAGTGATTGCCCTGAGGCTGCCATTGATTGATACGAATAATCGCGACCCTCAGCTGCCCCACTTGCGTCATCCCGTTTCGTTCGCAGAGAAATTTCTGGCGCAAACAGATCGGACGGATAAGCTGCCGAGTCAACGAAGATGACTATTGTTCGTGGGTTACATGCGCGGACAATTTAATTATACGAACGATATCTTGCCTTCATTTAGCGTAGAGCAGCAGCGTAATTTCGACCTGTTGGATCTGATTTACAAATCATAGAATGTTTAGAATCTTCGACGCGTGACAGTGAGATAATTCAAAATTGCCATACTATTATTTAACCACGATTTTGTATTTTACATAAAGAAAATGAAATACATTTTATATATGGTTTTATTTAAAATTGTAACTCATGGTATTCGGAGAAAATAACCTGCCGGTGAAAATGTTTATTTCCCGGTAGCGAATTTGGTAGTGAAACATTTATTTACGTTGATAACGAACGTGGTGAAGCATCATTTACGTCGTTCACGTTCGTATCTAAGAAATTTATAAAAATTCAAGCGTTGCAAGCACGAGTAAACTCAAAGAATCAAAATCTTGTATTAATGTTTATGTATTACATTCTTATATCAAATTCTGTGTTGTGTTGAAATAAATCTCTTATGAGATTTTCTAAAAGAAAAAAAGAAAAGAAAACGACAAGTAATGTACAGGGTGTAACAAAATTTAGTGTCATGGTTTTGGCAGATGGTTGTACACCTTCGAATCGGTGGAGATTTGTTAAAAGAAATTGCCGCAAAAATCTGCCAAAATCATGACACTAAATATTGTTACACCCTGTACATGCGAAATATTCTGTGTCAGAAGGAACGCGTTGGTTTTCTGATGGAAACAGCTTCGAGTGCGAAACGGTATAATTTGTGAGAAGACGTATAACCAACAGCATTGTATAGGTGGTGTTGTATAAAGTAATTGTTCAAAAAGGTTTCGAAAAGGTTCGGGCCGTAGTCTTTGGTAAATCCCTGGCCATCGCGGACCGGTCGTTAATCCATGGCGGTAGAAGGTGTCATTGGAAGATTTCAGTAACGGGAAATTTCCAAGGGGAAGGTACTTACTGGATGTTGGCTTTGATTTTATGCGAAGGACTCTATTGAAATGCGAAGCATATTGGTGCGAGACAATCAAGTAATTCCGACGAGCAGCGGGGCAGGTATGTTGCCGGCCATTGTTGCCTGGATTCCGGTAAACTAACGATACCCGTGACAATGGGGCGAGAGCGTCCCCTACGTATCGTTCCCGAGGTCAACACTAAACGCAGATTACAGGACACAACGTTGCCACTTTCGCCCTGACACCGCACCATGGTAATTGCCCCGCTCCATAGCAATTGCCTTAATAAAGCTGAATGCCTACCCCTCCATGACGAGCCGGCACCGTTTTATTTTCGCCAGCATCGATACATTGTGTCCTGCGTCCTATAGATCCATGGTCGACTGCGAATTTTCCGCGAAATCCACAGGTTAATTTCATGGAAAGGCCGCTCTGTATGCGTCGCCGTGCACTTTTGTCCTCGTCCCCTTTGATTCGCTGCTCGCGACAGATTACCCGAGATAATTCGATGACGCTGCGCTCTCGCGCAGCTAGCAGCCGGTTGCTGTATCGTTCAGATGCCCGGGAATAAAAACTTGCCTCGCCTTGCCGCGCCTCGATTGTCGCGACGCGCGCGGCGCCCGCTACGAGCAGATCCCGGAAAATTGGATTTCCTTTCACCCCTTTTCTGTAGCGGCGAACTCGTTTGCTCGTTTTTCTCTAGTATCACCGTCAATTGATTCGTTATTGTTTATTGTGCAGCGATGAATGTAGCATCGACGATCCCCCGTGCAATCTGTAACGCTGCAGTTGTTTCGCAGCGGCGCGGCGGGTTCTTTCGTGCTACACAAATTGAATTCGAACGATCAGGCGGTGTGGATGCTAACGACGATATACGAGTGATTCTCGAAAATGAAAATTTATTTCTTACGGTTGCATTAATATTTATTTTAACGTTCGATGAAAGGTCTTTTCATCCCCTTTCAGGAAGAATTCTTCTTACACTGTGTTATACCCGCTAGTGTTATGATAGGGGAAAAGTACCTATTAACGCGGTATTTTTTCCAATGAGATTAAAATACGTCAAAATAAATATTATGCTCGGAATAAATTCGTACAAGTCGATGAGAATGTATCCTCGTTGGCGAGGCAAACAAAATTGTCAATCATTCTTATATTTTTATAATCTCACGATTTGAAAAAACATTCTTCGTAAATTATGAAAATAAGACCATTTGTCTTCTACAAGTGGGTGTAAAAAGTATTCGTACACCCTTTAAAACAGAATAACTTTTTTATAATGTAAGAGTAGAGAGTTTGAGATAACTATTCTTTATTAATGAAAGTAACACGACTTCAATTCAGATACAACAAGACACAATGCAACTGCTTCGCACGCCGAATAAACATAAAATTCTGTCGCCGTAATTCGTGTTCGTAGTCTGCATTCGTTAGCCGTTTGTCGTAGTCGTACTCGTACTCGTACTCGTATCGTATCGTATCGTATCGTATCGTATCGTAGCGTAGCGTAGCGTAGCAATGAGCTCTGTCGTGTGATCGTTTTAACGTGAAACTGTCCCCACGGCGCGGACATTCTAGAAATTAATTAGTCGTTTACGTTTGTTTTTGATATGCCTCGGCGCTCACACATGCACACGCACACATTTGCACGCAGGAGACTTCTAGAACCTCGATCAGATGTTTTCCGATATCGATTAGGCTTGAACTCTCCATTTCTACGCCTCCATCCTCCAATAATTGTACCAAACGACCTAATTTTTTATAATCGAAATAAATATTTTGCTCGGAATAAATTCGTACAAGTCGATGAGAATGTATTCTCGTTGGCGAGGCAAACAAAATTGTCAACCATTCTTATATTTTTATAATCTCACGATTTGAAAAAACATTCTTCGTAAATGATGAAAATAAGACCATTTCTTCTACAGTGGGTGTAAAAAGTATTCGTAAACACTCTTCGAAACGGAATAACTTTTATATAATTGTACCAAACGACCTTATTTTTTATAATCAATTAGAAGCATTTGTTTACGAAATGATATGCAAAAAAGATTTTCAAAATATTATAATTTACAAGGTTACATGGAAAAATAAAAAAGGCATTTTTTAAAACTTTTTTATTTGTGGCCTTACTGAAAATTTACAGTATATATTTTGTAGATGTCTATGTTAGTTATACGCACGCTGGAAATTTCATCGAAATCGATTAACATACGCACGAGCTACAAGCGGCTAAAAATAGTGAAAATCGTAGTTTTACACGACTTTTGATCAATTTCTGCTTCATATCCACAGAATCCTACATCTTTCGATGCGTGACGTTTTTTCCTGCGTCAACCGATTTCGATGAAATTTTCGGTATGCGTATAACTAACATAGATCTACAAAACATATATTTTAAATTTTCATTACGGCCTCAAATAAAAAGGTTTTAAAAAATGCCTTTTTTATTTTTGCATGTAACCTTGTAAATTATAATTCTTAGAAAATCTTTTATCCATATTTTATCGTAAACAAATGCTTCTAATTGATTATAAAAAAATCAGGTCGTTTGGTACAAATATAAAATAGTTTTTCTGTTTTAAATGGTGTACGAATACTTTCTACACCCACCGTATATTTTAAATTTTCATTAAGGGCCCGAAAAAAAGTTTTAAAAATGCCTTTGTTATTTTTGCATGTAACCTTGTAAATTATAATTCTTAGAAAATCTTTTTTCCATATCATTTCGCAAACAAATGCTTCTAATTGATTATAAAAAATCAGGTCGTTTGGTACAATTATAAAATAGTTTTTCTGTTTTAATTGGTGTACGAATACTTTCTACACCCACCGTATATTTTAAATTTTCGTTAAGGGCCCGAAAAAAAGTTTTAAAAATGCCTTTGTTATTTTTGCATGTAACCTTGTAAATTATAATTCTTAGAAAATCTTTTTTCCATATCATTTCGCAAACAAATGCTTCTAATTGATTATAAAAAATCAGGTCGTTTGGTACAATTATAAAAAAGTTATTCTGTTTTAAAGGGTGTACGAATACTTTTTACACCCACTGTATATCTCGATCACCAAACGACTGCTGTTCCAATGATTGTACATTCTTTATATTGCTTTAAATTGCATAGGGAAAAGTTTTATTATTATTTAGATACTTACTTCGATACAATAAAAATATGAAAAGAAGCTTCTCTTTTCTCTTCAAAAGGAGGAGCTAATTCCTAGGAATGTCCCTAATACTGCGATGTGAATTACAATGAGAAATTCTCGAAAATGAAAATTTATTTGTCACGTTTGCATTAATATTTCTTTTAACGTTCGATAAACGGTCTTCATCCCTTTTGAGGAAGAATTCTTACGCCGTGTTACATCCGTTAGTATTATGATAGTTCGGTTATCGTAGAGATGAAGCAGCAAATCAAATTTCGCGGTGCAATATTGGCAGCTTTCCTCTATTTGATTCCGCCCCGTACGCGACGCGAATTGTGTCAAAGGAAGGAAGGTAGGAAGGAAGGGGAGAAACAGCGTAATATCTTTCTCGCGACCAGGATATCCCCCGTCGCGTCGCTGCTACTTTTTTCCATTGTTATTTAATCCCACGTTAATTCCATTTGCCGGCGCGAGCTCGTTGATGACCCGGCCGACCGGATTTTTATTCGCTTCCTCGATAACTATTAAACGATGCGACCTTCGATACGACGCGAGCCCGTTTTTCCTCATCCACGAGATGGCTGACGTCGATCGCCAACTAGGTATTTCCCGATATTTGCCTGGCCGGTCGAGCGAAATGGGGTCGCAGTTTATCGGGAAACGGTGAGACAAACGGCGAATCAAATAATTATTCTAATGAGAGGAAAAAGGATTTTCCGCGCTCGCTCCTCGCAAAGGGGACCGAAAGATCTCGTCGCGTGTTTGAGCACGCCGCGACGCGATTCAATTCGCAGAGCGACTGCGATTAAAATCAAACGAATTCGCAAAAGACTCGAGCTAAGGGCCGTTTTGCAGCTGCCGTGGATATTAAAAAAAAACCGGTGTTGAACGAGCAAATATCAACACCGACAAATGACGTGGCTGGGAAATGTTGAGGAACGTATCAGCCGCTCACAAAAGCCTACGCCCGTTTGCGTTTCGAATACGCGGACCGGGGAAACGTCGTTTCCAATATTTTCTGATCGACAATTACCCTATTGATCGAAGCTGGACGAGCCCTTGTAAAACGACGACAGCGTTTCTTTGTTAGGGGATACAAACGGACCGCGAACGAGAACGTACGAGAGTCAAAAATTGCCACGATGAAAGGAAATAAAATTGTTTCGATAACAAATACGCCATTTGTACCATTCTTCTGCGGAAAATTGTTGATTTCCTTCGAAGAGTACCAGAGGAATGTTTCTCTGTTGCGTCGACGTTTAGCACTTGAAAAAAATGTAGACACACAGTGGATATGAATACTAAATATTAGATTATGTAATTAAATAATCCGCAGAAAATTAACTCAACGGAGTTTTATTAACACGAGCAAACCACGACTTTTCAGTTTGAATGTGACACGTCAAGCGAGGATCAGAAAATTGAACGATACTACAAACAAACAACCAACGGTTTTATAGACAAACTGAAATATACCCGATATTGAATCGATCGTTCCTTGCGTGGAACAATAGATTAATTTTGACATATTTCAATACTAAATAACATGATCTTCTTTCCAGAAAATGTTCTAAATCCCAACAATTCCCAAATATAATCTGGAATCCCAGATTATCTATTTTAGAATTGTTGAAATTACAAAGACGCTTAAAAGATGTATGTAATCGTAATCGTAATCGTAATCGTAATCGTAATCGTTACTGGTTACTGGTTTATTCTTCTCTTTACATGTCGATAAAGATGGCGTTGTAGAGCCTAGGTTCTATTTGTCCAATACAAACCAAACGTAATCGTGTTGTTTTTGTAAAGCAATGCGTGCCAGTCACTCTAACTATGGAACTGCACTGTGGATCTCGGAAACCCAGAGCGTCATTAATTGTAATGTGACATGCGCGCGAGTGGCTTGTTTGTATTTTCGTGAAACATCGAGGTGGGATACTAAACCATTAAATACTCACATTTTCTGTTTTTTTTTTTCTACAAAAGAACTTTGGGTTTCTGAGACCCGAGTGTGAAGTACATGTCTCAAAAAATAAGTGTGATGTTCCACGGTTAAATTGAGTGTTAAAATGTGTTCCCTTCAAATTTGATAAATTATAATATGTGGAAATTCGGAAAATACGCGCGACGAAGCCGAAGCACCGTGGCGCGCGGCGATGAAATTAGGTTCGCCGCTATTTGTGAACGTGGGGCCGACTCCTCGTTGACTCGCATCACTCGCGAGACGCGCGGGTTCCTCGAACGATATCAATGTCCCGTAAATTCAATTAATTTCTGAGCAGCGTCTCGCTTCCGACGTTATCCGGATATCCCGTTATAATCCTGTCAGGTGTGCCCCTTTCTCGGCCTCGCGGTAATTTTCGAGACTTTGAAGGGCGCGGCGGAAAATTGCTTTTAATTGCGGCCGCTTCGTGTCTACTCTTGCTTTCGCTGCTTCCTGGTCCGTTATTTGAATCCTGTTTTCATGTCGGGGAAATCCGTTCCCGAGAAGCGGGAGTATGACCCCGAAAATATAGAAACGTTTCAAAAGCTTCGGAAAGTTTAAAGGAAAGCGTGGGCAGAGCCGTCGAAGAAATTGTCCATTTCGAAGCTCGGACGCCGATAGAATTTTCGGAAATTTCCAAAAATAGTTTCTACGCGCGAATCAATTTCGAACTTTGCGGGCATTTTCGTCGACCCTTGCAGAATGTAATGGAATTTTTCCACCGAATTACGACGACTTTATCCGATGTTGTAGCGGCTCAACTGGGCCAATGTTCGTCCGCCCGAGCGCGGCTATCGGTTGATCTAGCATAAATGGGAAATTAAAATGTCGGTGTTGAAATGCAAAAGTTACAAATTTATTTCACATTAAAATGATACGGTCGAAGGATGAAATAAAAACATACACATTCAATTTATTTTCCTAGATATTAAATATGAATCATTTCGCCGATGCATTCGAGTCAGAAATAATTTCTGGAAACGAATTACAACGATGCATATATCATCGCAACGACTCAGCGTGCTGACGCGATGAATGGCAACAGGTCATTGCGAATAATGGCGAACATATAATTGATTAATACTTATTTTATTGACAAACAAAATTAATATATGTATATTATAAGCGCGAAATGCAAATGCGCCGGGTTTAATTCGCTTTCTGCAGAGATCGTTGTCAGCTCATCGCTTCTCTGGTAGTTACGCGCACAGAGAAACGTAAAGGGACCATTTCGCAGCACGCCGGTTTTGCGAATCGGTGGAATTGATCCATTCATCGGACAATAGATCGCCCCGAGCAAGGTTATCGAGCAGCGGTCTATTGTTTTATTGCCCGTTGTCAGCGGTTCGTCCTGGCAGGTAACGTTGTAAACGGAAATCTAACGGAACCCGACATCCTGCAACTGCCGAAAGGATCGTTTCCAACGCGTTGGAACGCGCGGTACAACCGCGAGTATTCTGCCAAATGCGAAATTTGCATTTGCCGGGTATGCATTTTGCATGATCCCTTTGCTACGAATCGGAGAATTGATATTGATAAACGCGACTCGCCTTAGTACGGGAATATACAGATCATTAAGGCGGTAGACTCGTTTCCAGGATTGCAAGGGTGCCGGATTCGCGTTCTCATTTCTCGATAATACAAAAATGGGGTTTTCAGTAGTGAAAAACGCTAGATAAAAGGTCGAACTAGGACGCTACGTCCTCAAAAGTCCTATTTTTTTGTTTACGAAGCGTAATTTGCATTATTCGGAAGCATACAACTGCGCATGTAGCTATTTCCATAACATGCTGCCGAATAATGCAAATTACGCCTCGAAAACGAAGAAATAGGACTTTTGAAGGCTATAGGGCCCTATATCGATCTGTTATCTAACGTTTTTCACTACTGAAAACCCCATTTTTGTATTATCGAGAAATGAGAACGCGCATCCCGCACCCTTGTAATCCTGGAAAAAGGTGTTTACTCCATTAAGGAATAGTCTCGTTTCCAGGATTACAAAGGTGCGGGATACGCATTCTCATTTCTCGATAATACAAAAACGGGAGTTTTCAGTAGTCAAAAACGCTAGATAAAAGATCGATCTAATACGCTATCGCCCTCAAAAGTTCTATTTTTTCGTTTACGAGGCGTAATTTGCATTATTCGGCAGTATTTTCATAGCTACATGCGCAGTTGTATACTTCCGAATAATGCAATTAAAAATTACGCCTCGGAAACGAAAAAAATAGGACTTTTGAAGGCTATAGGGCCCTAGATCGATTTTTTATCTAGCGTTCTTGCCTACTGAAAACCACATTTTTGTATTATCGTGAAATGAGAACGCGAATCCCGCACCCTTGCAATCATGGAAAAAGAAGTCTACTCCCTCAAGCATGAAACTTGACAAATAAAACACAAATTTTGAACACATATGTAAATTTTAATACTTAACGACCTGATAGTGTAAAGCGACGAGGTGAGCCTTGCGTCGAGGAAAGCGGTGCAGTGATTTTTAGCACCGCTCCACTATTGCATACACAGTCGCATTTAATTACATTGGTTTGATTTTGCCGCGATCTCCATCTCGCCGCTATCCTCGATCTTCACCGCTCCACTGAATCTATACCCTTAGAAACAACGCCGTAAACCTAAATGCGAATGCAACCGCCCCGTTTCGACGTTGCGGTCCCACTTTTTTCCTAAATGCTTATTAAAATACAAGTTTATTCGTAACACAAAAAGAAAGCGTCGGAGTGCACAATTTTCACGGGAATATTTAATCTTTGGCTAATGGAAGCGTTACCGAAGGGACGAGAAATTAAATCGGCTAATTAAAAGTTTGAAAACGAATTAAGGCGTCATTCCACGCGAAATCGGACACTTCTTGGAGTACCGTTTCGGATTTTGTTCGAATTTGAATATGTTGCAGTCTTTAGTGACCTATGAACAAATATCAAAGGATTTTTCAATATCTTAAAAATTGTTGATTTTACAGACGCGTAAAGAAAAGTGTCACCCTTTTTGCATGAAATTATAGGACTCGAAGTAACAAACCGTTGAAAATGAGTGTCTAGGAACTTGTAGTGAACCCATAAGAATATCTAATAAGAATGTTGTCGTATGAAAAAGAATGGTTTCTTCACCATTTATAATTTCGTCAATTTTGAAATGTCCATCTTTTTAAAAACAAGTCCGTAAAGGGGACACTTGGGAGTATATCTTCATTTCTTCTGAAATTTTTACAAAGTTTCCTGCTATGAAAACCTTGCATTTGTTTGAAACAATCGCAAAATAAATGGTGAAACAAACATATTCTTCAAATGACAAGATTGTTAGTAGATATTCTTATGTGTTCGCTACAAGTTCCTAGAAACTCATTTTCATCGGTTTGTTAGTTCGAGTCCTATATAATTTAATGAACGAAAGGTGACATCGAGGGTACAATCAACAATTTTTAATACATTGAAAAATCCTGTGGGATTTCTTCATAGATTACTGAAGACTGCAACATATTCAAAATGAAGAAAATCAAAGGAATGGGCAGGTTCTTCGAGAAGAGGCACCCTCCCCCCCCCCCCCACTCCACCCTTGCACCCCTACCATTCGGAAAGTCACCATTGGAAAGGGGAGGCTTCGTCAGGTACAAAAAGGACGTCGTTGACCGGCGGAAATCATTTAAGTTCAAGATCGGTACCGGTCAACTTTGTGCGCGTTACGAGTGTATTTCAAAGTGTTTAAAATTAAATATTCCTCGAATAGTCCTCGATCTAAAATTCGAGTCGTGTATACGACGTCGTGTCGGTCACATACAGGTGCATTCATTGAATCATTTTGATCGTGCTACAATCGGATAGGTAGAAACTTCATCATGAGTCCGTCAAAGGTGAACACTTTTCTGCACCGAATACTGAAGAAAAACAGCAACGATGAGGTTGGTGACTTTATTCGCTAATGACATTGCGAACGCAATTTTCAGTGTTACTAAACAAATTTGAAGAAAGTAGAATCAAGTGATGTGTTATCTCGAGTGGTAGTCTTGCCGGCTCGATAGGAAATATATTGGGTTGGAGCGAAAGTTCGTAGCATTTATAAATTAAAATTGAAAGCTACAATTCAGATATTGATTCGGAGGTTTATTCAGTAACATATATTCCATCCTGTTCTATTACTTTTTGCCATTTTCGAGGTAACTTCTCGTGTTATTGATAAAACATACGAATAAATTCCCTTAATTTTATCTACGATTCTGAATTTGAAAACGCTGCGAACTTCTTTCCAACCCGATACATTGAATTCTGAAAACTTATATAAATTACGAATGCAGTAAGATTCTCATAGATCAATTGTGTTTCTTGCGCGAACAAGGTGGAGTTTTAACCCTTTGCAATCGGAATTATTTACCTCGAAAATTAAGCATTTCTTCCGAACTAGGGAAAAGGTACCAGTTACCTTGCCCCACCCGGTTATCGGATACAACACAAACTTTTTAGAAATTAATAAAAATACCACGAAGGACCTAGTTTATCACAAAATAAATTACAGAATGCCTTCAAATTAATAAAAAAAAACTTCTAAGTCGTCTTTAAATATCCGGTAACTGATACCTTTACCCCAGAATAATTCCATTCTACCGGGGGTTCGCGATAATTTGTACCAGCGTTTTTTCGTAAACGGTAAACATTAGAAAAAAACCGAAAAGGAGGAAATTGTAGTGTATTTTACTAGCAAACTGATCAGGTATCTCAATTATTTTTATTTTTAATATTTTTCTATAAACAAAGGTGACCTTCATTTTTTCAAATGAAATGCTACATATTTTTTTACATCAAATGAACGCTGGCATTAAGACGAGTTCAACCAGACAGTATACTATGGTCTTTCATTTGATGCAAAAATTGATGTAGCATTTCATTTAAAAAAATAAGGTGACCTTTGTTTCTAGAAAAAATATTAAAAATAAAAACAATTGAGATACCCTATCATATTGCTATTAAAATGTACTACAACTTCCTCCTCTTCGGTTTTTTTCTAATGTTTATCGTTTACGAAAAAAACGGAGGTACAAATAATCGCGAACATCCTGTATTGTATTATTCACTTAAGTTTATGGATATGAAATTGATGCAACCCCTCGTACAATACTTGAATGTTTAGTAATTGATTAGATATAAACATATTTGACTAAACAATCTAAACAATATTTTGAAAAATGTGCAATTATTCGTGCGCGTCTATGATTATCGAAGTGCGAACCATATTCTCGAGAATCGATACAAGATCGTTGCGCGTATCGATCGTGATACGAGTCTTGTCTGTCGGACGCATTTATTATATAGCAACGTGTATTATTCTTTAGCAACTGAATTGATTAGATACAAACACATTTGACTAAACAATTTATGCAATATTTTGAAGAATGACTTAATTCTAATGGTTAATTCGTTACTTTTACGAAAAGCTGCAATTATTCGTGCGCGTCTATGATTATCGAAGTGGGAAGCATGTCCTCGAGAATCGATACAAGATCGTTACGCGTATCGATCGTGATACGAGTCTTGTCTGTCGGACGCATTTATTATATAGCAACGTGTATTTTTCTTTAGCAACTGAATTGATTAGATACAAACACATTTGACTAAACAATTTATGCAATATTTTGAATAATGACTTAATTCTAATGGTTAATTCGTAACTTTACGAAACGCTGCAATTATTCGTGCGCGTCTATGATTATCGAAGTGGGAAGCATGTTCTCGAGAATCGATACAAGATCGTTGCGCGTATCGATCGTGATACGAGTCTTGTCTGTCGGACGCATTTATTACATACCAACGTGTATTTTTCTTTAGCAACTGAATTGATTAGATACAAACACATTTGACTAAACAATTTATGCAATATTTTGAATAATGACTTAATTCTAATGGTTAATTCGTAACTTTTACGAAACGCTGCAGTTATTCGTGCGCGACTATGATTATCGAAGTGGGAAGCATGTCCTGGAGAATCGATACAAGATCGTTGCGCGTATCGATTGTGATACGAGTCTTGTCTGTCGGTCGCATTTATTACAAACACATTTGACTAAACAATTTATGCAATATTTTGAAGAATGACTTAATTCTAATGGTTAATTCGTAACTTTTACGAAACGCTGCAATTATTCGTGTTTGTCTATGATTATCGAAGTTCGAAGCATGTCCTCGAGAATCGATACATGATCGTTGCGCGTATCCATCGAGATACGAGTCTTGTATATCTGACGCATTTATTACTTATATACTAACGTGTATTTTTCTTTCGCAGCTGAAAGCACAGTCGTTGCTGGACAAGGAGAGTCAGAAGCCTGAGCCAGAAAAGGCTTTGCCAACGAAGGGTCATTGGATAAAGAAGCTTGGAAATTGGTCATCAAAGAAGTTCCAAGTTCCGGAGAACAGCCCACCTAGGATGACCGTATTGAAGCCACTGGACACTGGTCTGCTATACAACGCTGACGAAAGGATGACACCTCGCGAATCCAGAAGTCTAGGTTCGCCAAGAACGCCGATGGATATGATGGATATGGAGAGCATAATTCGCGGCTTCGAGATAGGTTTCCACTCGCCGTCGAAGAAGAGCACGCCGAAGACGGACGAACCGCCGAAGCAACAGCCGAAGAACTTCGTGAAGAAGATCGTCGCGGCGTTCGAGGTGAAAAACAAGCCGAGCAACGATCTGAAAGTGGCCCAAGATGCGAGGGAAGCCGAAGAGACCCGCAAGAAGATCGAGATCTCGGAGCCGATGATAAAGCCCGGTCTGTTCTTGAGTTCCTACGGGAGCTACTCCGAGGTATTCAAAAACAGCGGCAAGACGTTCGGCATCTCGAAGAAGACTCCAGAGAAATTGATCAGACGATCCGAAGTCTTCTCCCCGCGCTCGAAGTACAGCGTCGAGGCGTGGAAGGCTTTCAGAGAGTCCAGAGTGTGCAAGTCGCCTCTCAAGGTCTTCAACGACGAAGAGGGAAAGAGCCAGGATCCTGCGGACGAGTCGAAGGACTCTGAGAATGGATCTATAATCTCGATTCCGTCGAAGGAAAACTCCGAGAAATTCGGAAACAGCGACAAGGTGTTCGACACCTCGAAGAAGAGTGCAGAGAAATTGATCGGACCATCCGATATATTCTCCCCGTGCTCGAAGCACAACGCCGAGGACTCTGAGGCTTTCAGACGGTCCGGAGTGTACGTCTCGCCTGTCAAGATCTCCGACGACGAGGGAAACAGCCAGGATCCAGCGGACGAGTCGAAGGACGCGGTGGATGGATCTATAATCTCGACTCCGTCGACGAACAAGTCCGAGGAGTTGAAGAACAAGGCCAGGTCGTTGGAGATCCTCTCGCCGGGAAATTGCAGCAACGACAGCAGTCATTCGAACATCTACTCTAGCCCCCTCCATTTGGAATGCGAGGAATCGGAAGACTCCAACGTGGACGGCTGTACCTTCTTCTCGTTCGACAAGAGAGAGTCCCTTTATTCCGACGCACTGACATCGTCTTGTCTGGACGACACGAAGACTCTGGACAGCATCGATCTGGACATGACCTTGCCCGAACCGGACGAGACGATCTTCTTGGACGTGTTGGACGACCACGAACTTCGCAAGACCAGCACGGCGATCGGCGAATACGATCGAACGGATGAGGACTCTGCCATCGATACTCCGTCAGCCTTTCGCAACGATAAGACACCGAAGATCATTGGTGCGTTCCTGAAGAAACCGATAGAAGTCGAGGACACCTCGATCGATTGGATACCGATCACCGGCAAGAAGCTGCCACGCAAGAAGTCGCTGAAGAAGATGCTGACTTCCTGGGCCACCAAACGGTCAATCGACAAGAAGAACTGGATGTTCTTGTCAGAGAGGAATTTGTGCGAGGAGACTCGGGAGTTGCAGGACTCCGGCTACGACGAGAGGTCCGTCTCTTCGTCCTCCTTGACCTCGCTGATGTCCGTCACGGAAGCTTTGCTGCATCAAGAGAAGAGCTACCGCGAACCGGACAGAAGAACTACGTTCAAGAGTTTCCGCCCCAGGAATCCCCTCAACGCGTTGGACAACAAAGCTTCCCAAGACGCTGGCGGCACCGCTGGGTAAGCGAGTTCCTTGTTCCCGTCGTTTCACGCCGCGTCGGTCGCCATTTTGCATCTGTGGAGTTTAGAGATTTTCCACGAAGTCAAATGTAACGTAGCTCGTGCGAAATTAGGGGTGTATTCGAGTCGACGCTTTGCTGATCGCGAATTGGTTTGAATGATACGGAGCTTTGCCGATTTCTGTAGAATTTATTCACAGTTTGATTTCTCGGTCAGCAAAGTATTCTTGCGATACGTCGAGCCTTTTTGTTGAGAGGTTACGTGTAAATAATTATAGACGAAAACGGGGGATGGAAGAAATCTAATTAAGTAAGAGAAGACGTTGTCGGAGGTGTCTACGCCTTGATTATGGAAAGTAGAAATAAAACAAAAATTGATTGCATCCCCTAATGACTTTGTTACATTAAAAACAATATTATATTATGTACAATGTTCTTTTATCGGTTTACGAGGTGTGATCAAAAAGTAAGGTGACTTTTTATTTTTATCAAAAAATATTTATTTATTCATCAATATTTATGTTGTCCCTTTTGAAGTAATCCCCCTCAGATATGATACACTTGTGCCAGCGCTTTTTCCAATCCTCGAAGCACTTCTGAAAACAATTTTGGTATAGCTTTCAACTCTTCCAGCGATGCAGTCTTTATCTCCTCGATCGTTGCAAATTTCCTTCCTTTCACGGGTCTCTTCAGTTTTGGGAACAGGAAAAAGTCGCAGAGGGCCAAAAATCCGGCGAATATGGTGTCTGAGGCATGATCGTGGTGTTGTTTCTGGCCAAAAAATTACTCGCAAGCAACGATGCGCGAGCAGGTGCATTATCGTGATGCAAAATCCATGAATTGTGTTTCCAAAATTCCGTTAAAATTGCTTGGCACGAACCAAACGAGATGCCGACATCATCGGCAACTTCTCTAATGGTAATTCGACGATTCCCCAACACTATTTTCTTCGCTTCTTCAACGTTTTCATCGGTTGTTGACGTGCTGGGGCGTCGAGGGCGAGTTTCGTCGTTAACATCTTCTCGGCCTTCTTGGAAGAGCTTGTACCCCTTATAAACATTTTTTTTACTCAGAGTACACTCACCGTATGCTACTGTCAACGTTTCAAGTATTTTGGAGCACTTAATTCCATTTTTTACACAAAATTTGATGCAAATTCTTTGATCCCTTTTTTCGACAGCAGAAAATCGCCGAACACGCAAAACGCTTCCAACCTTTATGCTTCTCGCGAACAAACAAAAAATGCTATATAGCTGAAACTGTGAACATATGTTCGGGACGAGTGTACCAGCATAAGAAAAAAAAGAAAACGGAAATGGACTGTAGGTATCCCGCGAAATTCAAAAAATCACCTTACTCTTTGACCACGCCTCGTATATTTCACCCAATCAACAAATTTTCTCGTAGATGCATAAACGATTCACAGTGCAGCAATAACAAATCGCGAGACTCGAAGAACTCTGTATCTCGCGAATTTCGTATATGCAACAGGATATTCGACCTTGCCACGTCCTTCGAGCATTTCTCCGGGAATGACAATTAACGTAAATCTTGAAATATTGCAGTAAACAGACGAGGAAGCTAGTACTGACGGAGGTGCCTCGCGAGCAGGTGAAGGTGGACCTGGGGCCGGTGTATCCGTCCCCGAAAACGGTGACCATGTCTCTGAACCGGAAGCCGCCGGTACCGAAGAAGGCACTGGTCACTCCCGTGATGATAAAAGCTCCGTTGCCGAAACTACCGAAACATCCGCACCTGTCGTCGATTCAAAAGCATCCTTTCGTTTCTCTGACGAAGATGGACGAGCCCGACCACGACAGGGAACCTGCTCATGTACAGGTGATCAAGAACAGTCTGTACGAGGTCGAGTTCCGAAAGAGCTGTACAGACCTCAACTCGTCAAACTCGTCCTTGGAGAGCCACTACGACGTGCCGAGGAGGTTCCTATCGAAATCCGAGACGCAGATCCCGGAACTCTGCGAGATGGATTTCAGGAAGCCCAGGGAACCCAAGGAACCCATTTACGACATCCCTAGAACACGCCACCGAGAGAGACCGAAGTCCAACATCTACGAGGACACACTCTCTACGAAGAGACAGAGTGACCGCATCGGCCAGCAACAACCGGTCTACCATTTTTACTGGTCTTCCACGAGCGAGGAGCCTCACTATGCCACTATAAAACCGATGCACACCGGACTCTATCACAGCAGAGAGATGCTGCCGAATTCCGGGGACATAACCTCGACGAAGAACGCGTACGCGTTTTAAATCGGCCGCAATTCCCGAGACAAACGAACGGAACGACGAACCCGAGGAACGAACGTGTTCTAGCAATTTTCCCGGGTACGTTGTAACCCGTGAATCGAGCGTGCCAGATTTTATATCCGATTTTAGAGTAGAGTCGAGTACTTCGGTTCAAATTGACACGATTGACGCGCGCGCGATTCTGATCGTTTTTAGCTGGGAACACTCGGGGGATGACGATAGCGCAAACATTGCTATCCATCGTAACGCATTTGCCGATTGTTTTAGTTGTCCGTAGGACGCGCGTCCTGGTTCAGGAAATTCATTTTTACGAATCGCGACGTACGTGTTTTGAACCGAATATTTTTTCAAGCTAGATTGTAGGATAAATGTGTTCGCTTCTCCGATTAGTCCGCGAATCGGATGGATTGGGGTTACGGATCGTATTCGCGCGGGTCGAATCAAGTTTCGAAATTCTCGTTCGATCAGACCGCGAAGCATCTGCTAGACATCTCGGCGCGTTTCGCGAGAAACGCTCGTGAGATTGTCGAGAACGAGAACTCGGTTCTTACTTTCAGGAGAGAAAGAAACACGCTGGGATTTTTCCGCTGGGAGAGCTCTTGCGAGCATGGATTTAAAAAAAGAAATAAAAAGGACGCGACTCGTCTTGGGGTGTTTTCTGGCGTAACGTTCTCCCGAAAGACCCGTTCGTACCAGCACGATTTAGATTTAAGAACCGAGAGAGACACAGACTGGCAGAGAAAACGTGTCCCGTTCATTTTCCAGGAGAAAACGATTGTTGAGAGCACACGCCACGCCACGCCACGCTACCAGATTCGCGCGAACGATCCGTATATTGATCGTATATATTTCTTGCACGAAATATTTACAGAAAACTGTGTGGCGTTTTAAAGTTTGTGATCTTGCGACGTATCAGTATTACGTGTCCGAGTGAAGCAAAGTGTTGGGTTTCTATCGTTGACACAGATTAGGCTAGGGACTGCAGATGCAACTTTGTACAGAATTATTTACCAACGAATATCTTTATAACCCAATGCTGTACTATTTTTTTTAACATTTTTAATAAAACGTTACGTGTGACTAGTAGAACATTCGCTTTCATTGAAACCGTAAATCAATCCCGCTCCGAATATGTGCCCATATTAATTCGAGATAATTCAAAGGATTGCATTTTAATTTAGAATTTTATTAGTCTTCATTTTATCTCATACTAAAATGTTGTTTTTGACCATTAGCGCTCGAATGGTGCCTTTGAGGCGCCATTAAAAATTGCTATAACATTATTCAAAATATTGTTTACATTATTAAATATATCGGTATATACTCAATATTTTTAAACATTTAGGTATAAGGAATTGAAATATTCTAGGTCCGAAGAGATGTTTCATTTTCGAGTTAAAATAGCTCCGAGTGCAAAGGGTTAACTCAAATATAATCGCTCATCTTGAATGTTTGCCATCCAGTATAAAATTACTTAAAAGAACAAATAATATTCAATAAAAATTGGATGAGTGAAATCAATAAATTGTTTCTAATTCTTAACGGTCAAGTGGTGATTCTGAGACGCCAATAAAAACTGCTGTACCATTATTCTAATCAATTACTAATTAATTACTATTTACCTATTTTGTACGAGGTGTTAAACCAATTTCATATCCATAAAATTTTAACAAATCCTAAGGAATGGAAATATTCTGGTCCGAAGGGATGTTTCATATTTGAGTTAAAATAGGTCCAAGTACAAAGGGTTATACCATAAATATAATCGCTCATCTTGAATGTTGTCTATCCAGAATGAAATTAGTCAAAAGATCAAATAATATTCAATCAAAAATGGATGAGTGAAATCAATAAATTGATTAATCCTTAGCAGTCAAGTGGTGATTCTGAGGCGTCAATAAAAATTGCTGTACTAATTAATTACTATTTTCTATTTTGTACGAGGTGTTATACCAATTTCATATCCATAAAATTTTAACAAATCCTAGGGAATGAAAGTATTCTGGTCCGAAGAGATGTTTCATTTTCGAGTTTAAATAGGTCCAAGTACAAAGGTTTATCTCATAAATATAATCGCTCATCTTGAATGTTGTCTATCCAGAATGAAATTAGTCAAAAGATCAAATAATATTCAATCAAAAATGGATGAGTGAAATCAATAAATTGTTTAATCCTTAGCAGTCAAGTGGTGATTCTGAAGCGTCAATAAAAATTGCTGTACTAATTAATTATTTTTTTCTATTTTGTACGAGGTGTTATACCAATTTCATATCCATAAAATTTTAACAAATCCTAGGGAATGGAAATATTCTAGGTCGGAAGAGATGTTTCATTTCCAAAGGGCTAAAAAATATATATCGATGCACGCAGTGGTTCGGAAGTACATTTGACTTTGTTAACTGGAAAGCAAAAGCCACCCCTGTATTTTACAAATTCGATGTACCGTGAATGCATAAAAATTCGCAGTTTATTCGTGACACGTGTAGAGAGCGGGGAATTGTAACGGGCGTCGATTAAAAAGTTTGTAAATTAAACCGACTAGAACAGCCCCTGCGATTCCATTTCCATAAATGAAATTCACGAGTGGGGAAAGCGATATAGCTCTCGTTGGGAGTGCGAATTGATTTTTTCCAATTAATTTGGCTGGCGGCACGCGACGAAGGTTTCATTTCGACAGATTGGCGCAGCCGCGAAGATGGCGGTCGGGATTACCATAAAGAGAAGACAGGGAATATCGCAAATCCCGGCTGCTGCGGCGAGGATCGTGAGAAAGAGGCGATAGCGGTGAGGTCGATTGAATCGTTGAACGTTCGATCCGGCCGCTTCGGGGGAAACTCTCACGGATGGTAGTTGGTGATACGGGTTTGCGGGGCTAGGAACAGGAAACCTGCTGCAGGACTAAAGGAAATAAAATGCGAAACAAAGTGACTTGAAGATTCAAACTTTCAAACTGCAACGCAATTTTACGTAAAGAATGTTGAGAGATTCTCGAAATGTTCGTCCGTGCTGGCACAACTGTACAGAGAATCTCTCGAAATGCCTTCGGACAGCACGGGAGAGGGCTTGGTTCATGGTCTTTGAAGCGTTTTGCATGACGCAAGTCAGCTGACAGTTTCTAACTGGAATTTTCGAGTTTTCTCAGGGTTGGGGGTCACCGATCGTCCTTATCCTCGTTAGGCCGCGCCGTGAGAGGCGTTAACGGCGAAGAAGATCCCGGTGACGTTATCGCGTTATGACGTTATGAAAGTAATACGGTGTCGGGCCCGCGGGACCATCGTACTGAAATCTTTGCGTTGGTTTTCCATATACGTGTCCTATAGGTGGACGGGAACGTGCGTGGATGGTGACGCAGGAGCTCGTGCGCGCTACGGGACACTTTGTGACGTGGGTGCGAAGCGTGGGTTGTAATGGCGGCCATTAGCGCACCGTTGGATGCACCGAGCGTATGTACCTATCCGGACACATGCATAGTTCGCACTCCCGGACTCCGTTTCGCGTTCGTGGGTGTCGTGTCAAGGGCGCGGACAGTCGAGGCCAACCGTGCTGCATAAATCCTTTTTAAGGAAGCTGTCTAAGCGCTGCGCCGCCGCGATAAACCCACAAACGCGCCGTTACAACCCCTTCGTCTTGGAACTGCGCTAACTCGAAGATGCATTGCGCACTAAACATCAACTTTCACCTCAACCTTCGCTTATCCATAAATATCGGATCTTTATGCAAAATAAAAAGTTTTCACCTGACAATTGCAACAAACCGAACTGAAACAGAAATTTATTGTCTTTGTTAACCCTTAGTCATTTGTTCGATAACTCCGAAGGCTCCGCTGCGAAGCCGAATGTTTTTAGCATGATTACGCTTAAGATGCTACGTTGTCGTCGGCGTTGGCAATTGTTATCTGTAGTTAAAACGTGATAGGTCTATACCATTACGATTAAACCATTTTTTTTTACCTTTTCTGTGGTTAACAATATGGAGGAAAATGAATATTATGATGAGAATTTAGAGCTGAGCGATACCGAAGACGTATTTGACTTTCAAGCGTTAAAAGATATTGTGGAAGATAATGTTGGTTATGATTCTGACGTTTCAAGTAGTGGTAGCGAAATTATACTACCAAAGAGACGAAGAAAAAACAACATTGACGCATTTACAGTACAGAAAAATTTTAGTCGATCAACTTTCAGGAGATTTTCACGGCGATAGATCAAGAGTTTCTAAATCCATTTCTGAAATCAGGTTAAACAGAAAACTTCGCATAATGAGAAAAGGTGCAAAAAGGGACTGCGTTGTGTCCTCTAAAAAGAAACAAATAGATGGCAGACGTCAAACAAGTGATTACCGCGACACTTGCCCAAGTAAACCCGGAATGCACATGGGAGATTGTTTCCAAAGATATCACACCATGGTAAATTACAAAATTTAAAATTTATGTTTTATTTACAATAAGAAAATGCATATTTATAAAATAAATAAAATTAAAGGCATTCGTAAGGACGTGTAATCTTTTCCGCTGAAAATAAGACTTCCTTTATCTCGGGCGCTCCGCTCCAAAAATGTGCCGGAGTTGCTGGTAGGCAGTACTCGAGAAACGCGCAGAGCGCTAAGGGTTAATATGTTTAATAGGTTGAAAATAATATCACAGTAGTTTTAAATTCTTCTAATGTTTTACCGTTTGAAATTACATCTGTTCATTTTTCTCATAAATGCATATAATCCGCTGTCTATTGATTATATACCTACATATTTTGTAATGTAAACAATATTGCGAATAAAGGCACAGCAATTTTTAGTGGTGACTCTAAGTCACCTCACGACTGCTCGAATAATATAATATGTGGTATAAGATGATTGCATAAGTTCGTGCCCGATTTTCATAGATGACGCAAAACTATACTGCACGACGGATGTGTAAAACGAAAAATTATATAGTCACCGTTCTTTTGTAAATGTAGAGAAGATTGGTGACTATATAATTGATTAATAAAACTGTATTTTTTTAAATTTCACCATTGAATTTTGAATACATATATTGTGACGTTGCAAGTTTTGTGACGTCACTTAATTGTACGGAAACGGTCAAGTAGCCGTTGTCTTAAGAATTGTTGATATTACAAATCGATGGAAATCAGTTTTTGGGAGTTTGTAGTGAAAACATTGGGCATCGGAATTCCTATCCGTAAATATCTAAAAATTATTTATCTCCTACATTGTTAAAAATCAATGTCTCCGAATCGGAGAGTACTGTATTATTATTCTGGTAAGTCTTTCCACTCGGTAAGGTATGGTGATGGTGGCAATAATGAAGGTACATAGAAGGTGTTGTGCCGTTCATCCGTTAGCTGAAGTCCATAAATTTTATGACAGGTAAGGACAGGTACTGGTCTACTGTAAAAATGGGGTTAGTGAGAAAATAAATTACTTTATACAGTAAAGTCGATATTACTGTCCAACAGCCGTATTTATGGTGGACAGTAAGGTTGGTATGTTTGATCGTATTTTTGTTATTTCAAAGGAGAGTCCGAACATAGAGAAGGACAATGAAATTCAAAGGAGAAGCCGAACATAGAGAAGGACGGAATGAAATTCAAAGGAGAAGCCGAACATAGAGAAGGACAGAATGAAATTCAAAGGAGAAACCGAACATAGAGAAGGACAGAATGAAATTCAAAGTAGAAGCCGAACATAGAGAAGGACAGAATGAGTGTCTCTTTCTTTCCAATACGCTGTCCTTCCTTGCGACCGAAACTTGAATCGTCGATTTAATCACGAAATACAATTGGAATTATATCGTGTTTGGTCTTATTGATTCGCCTCGGGTGAAAATATGTATAAGTTTATATCAAAGAAAGGAATTGTGGGCAAAATTCTTGCTTATTAGTTAAATTCGTTTATAATACGAATTTGTAAGTGATTTATGTTTACATCGATATGTACACTCGCAAGAAACTCAGTCTTTGTAAAAATAAGATGCTTCCACATGAATAGCCTCGCATTGTTTAGTCACGGTTAGTTGTCGCTTTGCGATAGATCGTACAAGACATATCCTCAACAAGTCTACATTTGACATCTATGTTAAGTATTATATCATTGTGCTAATATGGGTCGCGGAAAGTCATCGACTGTTGAGGAAATTGGAAAATTAAAGTTTTAAAAGAAGAAGGGTATTTAAACCGAGAAATTGGAAAAAGAATTAATAGGAGTGCTAAAGTAAATAATAATTTCTGTAATAACCCTGGAAATTGTGGAAACTATTATAAAGAGAGAACAAAACGAGCTACAACGGAGAGGGAAAGGAGATCAATTTTACGTAAAATTTCGAATGCAGCAGTTTCCCTTAAGAAGATCAAACAGGAAGTTGGAACAAAAGCGTCAGTTTCAACTATTAGACGTGTCATACAAAGTGTTCCATACATAAAACCCAAGAAACTGCAAAGAGAACCTGCGTTAATGAGAGCATATTGAAGCCCGACTCCAACTTGCTGGAACGCATATGAGTTGGACTCAACAATGACACGATATAATTTTCTCGCATGAGAAAAAATTCAATCTGGATGGACCAGGCGGATTTTTCTACCACTATCATGATTTATGGAAAGAGAATCGAATTCTTCCTCGACGTCGTTCATTTGTTATTTGGATTATTCGAGGCTATTCAAGTGAACAGCACTGTATGTATATAAATAAATATGTGCGATCATCTAATATTTTTAAAAATTCTTCTAATTCTTTTAATGTTATATTTATTAATGAACCGTCGTCGCGTCGATCCGGAGCAGAGTAACTTAATAGAAATAAAATGTTGGTTGTAGACGAAAGTTACGGTGCGGCGTGATGGATGATTTTCACGGGAAGAGGAAAGGGACAGTTTTCGGGAGGTCGACGTCCTCTGTATGGTTCAACGGTAACGACACTCCAGAGACGAGACCGGAAACAGTCGCCACACGTGGCTGACATCGCATTACACAGTTTTCGAGTTACGACGCAGCCGGAACATAGATTTACGAGTACCTCCGCGTATTCGCGTTCCGATATTACCTAGCGCACCCGTCGCGGAAGGGGATTCCACGTGCACCGCGGCGAGAGAAACCACGGAACTGCCCTTCTTTTTCTCTCCGTAAATTCATACCGCGAACTCGCGACGGAACTCTTAACCGGCCAACGGAAACGGAGCGCTAATTAATTCTTTGAAGGAAAATAAAGTCGGCGAATGAAAAAGTTTCTGAAAGAGTTCTGTTCTTTACGAGGAAGTTCCAGGCGTTTCGCGAAGCGTTAGGTTGGCAACCAACTTCGCCACATTTTCTCGAACAAAGTCATTTATATGTATTTTTTAAGCACGAGCGTTTTATATCAAATTAATCGCAAAATTCAGAGCTTTCCAACGATATACTGTTCGAAAGGAATGGTCACCGAATGAGGTTATTATGATACAGTAAAAGAATTACTAATACATTCCAGAAATATCTAGTTCGCTTTCCGCACGAATTAAGAAGCAATTTTTAACCCTTTCAATACCGCGGACGAGATATCTCGCTTCCAGGATGTCGAAGGAACGATGCTCTGGACGAGATATCCCGTCACTATGATTTATCGTACAATGGACGAGTTATCTCGCGTATCTTTATTACCAATATGAAGTGTTTTCATTCGGAAGACATGTCATTGTTGGTGGAAAGTACTTAAAGATGATAATTGTTAAATACTCCATATTTGACACGATTCAAGTTTGTATTGTTTATTTTCTATGGAATGCTTGAAAGTACGACGAAATGCATAATGTAACGGAACAATTTTTACAGAAATATCTAATTTACTACCGTCGGCCATTTTTTTTTTGCAAACTACACATTCTATCGTTGCAAGAGATTTTTTTTCTGTGGTTCGTATTTTTGTATATTAGACCTTCTACGTCGATTATACAATTATCCCTTTGCATTCCATACAGAATAAGCAACGAAAACTCAAATTGTGTAAAATATGGTGTGTTTTTATATTTATAGTCTTTAAACATCTTCAACCAACGATGACATTTCTTAACACTTTACCTATCAGAAGCAGGGATAATAGGATTTTTAATAATTGTGCAATAACTGTACCAACGGAAAGCATAAAAATTATCTTTTACATTGCAATCTTAAATGAAACTATTAAATGACGTTATTGAGGGTGACTCGTTAGTTCGCAATACAAATTGCTGTTGCTATTGAAGGTTCTATTGAAAAGTGTTTAGCCATGTACCATAGATTTTTCAAAATTATGCAATAATCACCGGTCGGTAATGTGTTAAAAATCGATTACTTGTGACGAATTTTCAAATAAAACACTTCATATTCACAATAAATATCATAGCATCGTTTCTTCGACATCGTGGAAACGAGATATCTCGTCCATTGTAGTGAAAGTTCACACGCGAAAGTTCGCACGTGTCCGCGCCGTCCAACAATCCACGACAAACCACGCGCGATTTCCGCCGTGTACGAACGGGCTTTTATATCAATTTCAATAAGCACGAGCAGCGGTCGCATCCATGTTTAATGCTCCGCGCAGCGAAAACTTTATTCTTAAATGTTGGATCTAATCTTTATCGCGATGCCCCATGTCGAGCCAATAATTCACTAGACTTTATCTCGCCGCCGCACTCCGCGACCTACGCCGTTATTTTCCGCAAGAGTTCTCTGTTTTTCGTGAGCATCGCAACGCGCGTTTTACTGCCCGTCGTACGTTAATAAAATTCCCGTGAAACTCTCCTCTCGAAACTATGCTTTTTAACGCGGCAACCTGTAGATCTTCGAAACTATTCTTCCGTCCCGTGCGAGCTCCAGACGCGTTATTCCTCGCGAAGTTTTCCGCGATGAAATTACAGCAGAATTAATTCTTCCGCTCTAAACATGATGGTTTTTTCGAGATTTTTCACCGGCCAGTTTGCACCCTTTGTACAGGGTGTATGAAAAGTAATGGTCAACCGTCCTAGGGGTGAATCTACACCTCTGGACATTTCTAAAAGAAGCTTCTCGCAAAATTGTCTGTGCCAAAAAAAATTGTTGGTAAAGTTGCTTTTTATTTCAACACCCACAACTGGTCGAGAACAGAAAAAGTTTGAAACGAACCATATGTATAATCGTGTGCGTGCCTCGAGACACGAAAAAAGGGATATTTGTCGCTAGGCCCGTGCCAGGTCTTTGTGTTTTCCTATCGGAATTGAGTAAATCCATAGAGAAGGACTGCCCTGGCGACGATGCATCGGTATGGTCGTAGGCGATAATGCGGATAGCGGGATCCTACGACTATTCTCGCTGGGCGAAGGGAGGAAATGGGGTTGCAAGTCCCCTGTCCGGTGGGGTTTTTAGTGGGCGAGTTTCGCACTACGCGCGTAAGTACATTTTCCCCACCGCCGTTATAAATTAAAAAAAGGTCTTCGTGTTTCCCTGCCCATTCATATTGTAGGAATATTTTACTGGAACTCCTACGTCTCGAGTGTGGTGTACAGTAATTCCTTCATTCTTGGGCAGGGGGTAGTTCACCGGAGTGGAAAGAAATCGTGATCTTCCTTGCTTTTCTAATTTATGGCTGCGTCTACCACTCCGCTCGGGCCGAGCGAGACTACGATAGGGCAACGGTGTCGGCGACGGGTACACGCAGCGTGTGGCCGACACAGTTTAAAGGCTCTCGTGTTCTCACAATGCAATGCCAATTCAAAATGCTTTATTTTTCATTATTTTTTTATGAGACTTTTACTGACTTGTTTCTGGCATTGTTCCGATTAAGGCAAGACCAAACACGATATAATTTG
>CM052200.1:27499682-27600135 GCA_028455805.1 Lasioglossum figueresi | reverse complement strand
TGTCAATTATATGCACTGCGAAAGTTTCATCGAAATCGGTTGATGCGGGAAAAAACGACAGGCATTGAAAGATGTAAGAATCCTTAGATTTTCTGCAATTAGAGGCTGAAAATCGTAAAAATCTGCAATTCTTACCATCTTTGAACGTTTGTAGATCATTGCAAAAAATTAAAAAAAATTAAAAAATCAAATAAGAGCACAGTAAGTTGTGAAAAAGGATTCCGCTGTTTAATTGAATAGTTCTGAGAATATATATTTATGTGTTACTGCGGATTATCTAATACTTTAAATGCAATAAATCAATCATTATTCAATACAATTTCTACATAAAGATACAGTATGTCATTATATTTAATAATCATATTGGGTGCTTCTTTTTTTTGCGCAGTAGTCAGAGCTGGGGAAAATAGTAATTTAAATAGTAAATAATAAATAATCCTATTTATTTTAAGGTATGTGTACAACTTCGAAAATAAAATATTTTATTTGATGCAGCAAATTTTGAAAATAAAATAATTTATTTGAGGCAATGACTTTTGAAAATAGTATTTGAAAATAGTATTTTATTTGCAGAATATTGAAAATATTTGTATTTTGTCGTTATTTTCAATTTTAATTTGAAAATAATGGTTCGAATTCGATATATTTATGTGTGTAAGTCGCTTCTTAACGATGAGATAGACTGTACGTTAATGCGGTTTCTCAGGGTATTATAACAATGCGAAAAGTAAAATATTTTATTTCGTGTTTCAGATTGTTCAAATAGAAATATTTTATTTTGTGGATCAAATTGTTGAAATAGAAATATTTTATTTTGCTGTTCAGGTTGTTCAAATAGAAATATTTTATTTTCGAAATTGTATATCTTATTTAAAATACTATTTTCTTTAATCAAAATAAAATCTAAAATATTAAATAGTATTTGAAATATTTGTTTCGCCAAATAATGCCCACCTCTGGCTGTAGTGTGTATACATTATTTCGTAATCAAAAGAGAAGTGCTGAAATTTGGCCATTTGTCCACACTGTGCGCCGGGGTAAACAAGCATGCAGTTGCGCTTCCGCCCGCCGTTGGATATTAGCAGATATTTGGTTAACCTACGAGCGATGAATCAATGAACGGTAGCCCATGCGACAACGGACGATCTCGGTTCTTCCCCGAAAATAATTGTCCGCGACGATGTGTCGTTTTGACGTCTCGTACTGCGAACTGGGACGTCGCCGGACACGAACGCGGACGTGGACGTAAACGACGCGTGCTAATTTCGTATGCAAAACTCGTAAACAAGCGCGCGCGTCGTGCTCGCGAGCCATTTGCCGCGAACAGGTACTCGTTAACGAGTAATCGTGCCATTTTCTCACTCGATATCTGGCATCGCGGCTCCCTCGGCAAACGAAGAACATGCGCCGCGATCGCATCGATGAACGTTTAGAGCCTGTTCGGACACGGCGGAAACCACGCGTTTTCGATCTCGCGTTTTTTTGTTTTCGATTGTTGGACCGCACCGACACGTTCAGACGAATACGAAAACGCGTTGCTTCCTCCGTATCTGAACGGAGTTCAACTAAATTCACTGGCCGACGTCGATGATCCACCACCGTGCACAATGAAATAAAAGTTGCCTCTCGAGGGAGTAGACTACTTTTTCCAGGATTGCAAGGGTGCGGGATTCCCGTTCTCATTTCTCGATAATACGCAAAGATGGGGTTTTACGTAGTCAAAAACGCTAGATAAGAGATCGATCTAGTACGCTATCGCCCTCAAAAGTCCTATTTTTTCGTTTACGAGCGTAATTTCCATTATTCGGAAGCGTACAACTGCGCATGTAGCTATTTCCATAGCTTCATTCTTCCGAATAATGCATATTACGCCTCGTAAAAGAAAAAATATGACTTTTGAGGGCGATAGCGTATCTTTTTTTTACGCAGGCGGCTAAAACCGGACGAACCCGTAAACAACCCACCCCGAAACAGCCAACAGATTGCCCCTCTACCGACGACACACTTGCTCAGTTTACTGTAGCCCGAGGGACCCGCTCTTCGCAATACTCCTCGAACTATACAGACTGAGCTGTTCCGAATAAAAGAAAGACTAAATATGGATACCATATAAATATATTAAAATACATTGTGCCAATAGGGCGATAGCGCTGTCACGGGACTTTGTATTAAATATTGTACTAGCCGCGACTTAAACTACCCGTACACGAACTTGGGTCGAAGGTTGGACAGAATAACGACGTACTTGTTTGAGGTGAAAATGTAGACTGTTTTATTTTGGCTGGGAAACGGTATTTATATCGTTTGCCTAATCTATGGGGTGTAGGCTTTAAGGTTTGGTAGGGATGATTCCAGATGCAATGTTTTTGTGTTTGAATCCAGCGACCGAAAACTTAGTCGTGGTTAAGAGTCCATGGTTCGTCATCGTCAAAATAGGATGATTTGGCGAGATGCGTCATATTGTGGCTGAAGATATGACCGGCTGCGTTAAGGATGTTTGACCAGGGCGTCACAGCGCCACGGATCGATCTTTTATCTAGCGTTTTTAACTAACGAAAAACCTAATTTTTGTATTATCGAGAAATGAGAACGCGAATTCCGCACCCTTGCAATCGTGGAAAAAGGAGTCTAATCCCTTAATTTGTTCGGAAAGCAAACTAGATATTTCTTGATGTACTTCTCGAAACGCCCGGAACTTCCACGTAAAGAACAGAGCTTTTCCGGAAACTTTCGTTCGCCGACTTTATTTTCCTTCAAAGAATTAATTAACGCTCCGTTCCCGTTGGCTGGTTAGGGTTTCCGCTGTGTCTGAACGGGGTCTTGGGCTTTTCCGTCGAAGAAAATAACAATTGGAACTTGTTCAAACTAATCGTATCCGCGTGCAGCGTCGCGATAACAAGTTGTGGCCTGTGGACAGAGCTCGGAGTATATTTAAAATGAGATTTAGATTTTGAACCGTGGTACTATCCTGAATAATAATCGGTTTGTAAGAATCTACGAACGCTGGCGTAATGTACGGTTGCTGCATTGGTGAACGCGATCCTCCGACGGTGCATGCAAATTTTACCGCATTCGCCCCTTTACGGTCACTTCTGGCTTACGAAACAGCGTTGCATTCGTCATCCTGCTCGTAAATTTCTGGACACAGGTGCCTCGTCGTATCTCGGAGATTCGGTGAGGTCTAAATTATTGGTTCTGCTTAAGATCCGACAACCGCCTCTCGCCGCCGCCGCGCCGTCGCGAGACAAGAATCTCGAATTCTCAATTTTCCCCCGCTGGATGTCAAAAGTTCGTAGTTTATTTAGCTACAGCATCCATTGTGCGCTGGCAACGTACCGTCTCATCTGAATTTCAAAATGACTTCGGTGCTTTCTATGATAATGCCTTATACATGATTTCATAAAAACGCGGTGTTTAAAACCGCGCTGGGTATCATCCGGCGCGGTACCGTTCTCCGCTTTATCTTGCGCAGAGCTTCGCGGCTACGAATGTTCTTATTTTTATATTTTCCGTCGCGGTTTCAACTCGGACCGAGTCGTAATAAAGACGGATTACGCGATACCGCCGTAACGAGGAATGACATACGACCGCAAGAACGGCGCGGTCGAACGTGATTAATTACTCGAGAATTATCCATCAATCATTAGACACCGCGAATCGTGGTTGACGTTGAAGGGATATCGCTGGTCGATGACGCTCGATAGCAAGAGAACAAAGACGCCGCAAAAATGAGGAACCTCGTTAGATTAGAGGGGTGGCAGCGCGAAGTAGCATGAAGCGGCGCACAGTGGTCCAGGAGCCCGACTTTTTGTTGACGAAAATTCAATTTTTCGAATTTCAAATTACAACAAAATTTTGTTTTCTTTCAAGTAAGATCCCTCTGGAACCTCGATTCAAAATATTAGATCTCTCAGATAACTTTCCGAGCAGGTACAGCGTTGGAAGTGCAAAACTATGAAATTGGAGTTACAATTAAATAGTTACGATTTTTCAAATATTTCCGATGATCTGACAAAACAATGTTTCGAACGAATGTTGACCAGTATTCACTTTTCTACAAATTTCAATATAAAAAGTTAGAGAAACAATTTCCTTCTATAAAAAATGAAGGTCACCTTGATTTTTTAAATATTAACATATATTTTCTACTCCATAATATTGTAACTGGTATCGAAACGAATCCAATGACCTATAATAATATAATATTAAACCTTGAAGCGACGCTGCAATAGTTTTGGTCACTAGTCATTTTTTGGTCATGTTTGGTCATAGTTTGGTCAATTCCGGATTGTGAAATTTGTTTTTTGATTGGTAGAACGGGAGCTTCAAAAATGACATAAGAAACCCCACACAAAATTGACCTTGAACATGAAAAACAAGATAAAAGACCAACATTTTTTTTATCGTGTTCTACTGGTCATGAGGACCATCTTTGTGAGAGGAACCATAGGTCGCAACTCAACCGTTCCCTTCAAAAATCATGTCGAAGTTGATATAATTTTTGAAACACGTCCGTTCATAATATTCTTTCATTTCATAGTTCGGGAAATAGCAGTATCATGTTTCTGATCATTTCGTACACAACGAGTCAGCTTATTACTGATAATCGCCAAATGGTGTTTCAAAAATTATGTGAACTTCAACATCATTTCTTAAGAGAACGGTTGAGTTGTGTATCTGTGACAAAGTTGATCCTCATGACCAGTAGCACAAGATTTTAAAAAATGGTTTTTTACCTTGTGTTTCACATTCAAGGCCAATTTTGCGGGGGTTTCCTTGTCATTTTCGACTAAATCGAGGGTGTAAATTCGCGCTATGGTATTCGCGACATATAATTTTGTAATACCCTGTACAACGTAGGCATGCAGCTATTTATGAATGATCAATTTTCCATGAACATAACTGGTTTATTTAAATATTATTGTATGTACAAATAGTATATATATTATATATTATGCATATATATGTATAGTATACATTAATACGATCTAGTTTGTACAAATATAATAGTATGTTCAAAGCAGATCGTGTTTATTACCTTTCAGCGGTGACGCTCAGGCACTATTCGGCTTACGGTTTTGCCGGTTTTTCGTCTTACTGTATTATAAATGAAAATTTACGGTGAAAAATGTCTCGTCGGGACGACGCCCGGAGAAATGCAATTTAACTCGGCGCGCACGATGAATAATACTCATCGAGCGGTCAACACACTGCACCGGCCGGCGCGGCGCGACGCGTCGTTCGGACCTGCCCCCGCGTCCATATCCACGAGAGTAAAACCTATTTTTATCTCGGGTTTCTAGCAAATTGCTTCGCCGGACGGGAGCCGGATTAAAACTCGTTACAGCGAATCGAGCCTGTCGACGACCGTTTTACCGGAAAACAATAAACTCGCTGCCGACAAATTGCGATTTTCAGGAGAAACACCGTCGCGCCGTGAAAATGCCGTTGCAGAATCGAGGCTGGAAGTTCGACAATCGAAGGTCGCCGTTCGAAGAGAACTGTCATCCCTTGAACGATTCGTTCCTCGCTCGACCGTCGATTGCTCCGTGAACGGTGAACGATGATGAGAGAAAAGCAGTTCACGAGGACCACCATGAAGGTCCTGAAGCAGGAACTGTTCCGGTGGGTCTGCAAGAGACACGCGACCAGCGGCATCCTGGACAAACATCTGCTACGCGAGAAGACGCTCGAGTTGTCGAAAAGCTTCGGGTTGACCGGTACTCTTTCGTCTCGAGAAATTAACCCTTTGCCAGAGCCGGATTAAGCCCAGTAGCAGAAGCAGCAAATGCTTCGGGCCCCGCGCTCTTCTAAGGGCCCCGCGCTTCCAGCAGAAAAAGCCCTGGCTACTATTAACAGATATTTCTGCTAAAAAAAAGGTCCTTCATTGTGTTTTGTTTTATTATCGTGCAAAACCTAGGGCCCCCAGATAAAATTTGCTACGGGTCCCGCGCTAGCTTAATCCGGCCCTACCCTTTGCACTCGGAGCTATTTTAAGGGAGTAGACTCATTTATCCAGAACTGCAAGGGTGCGGTATATGCGGTATCTCATTTCTCGATAATGCATGCGATGGGGTTTTTCTGTAATCAAAAACGCTAGATAAGAGATCGATCTAGGCCGCTATCGCCCTCAGAAGTCCTATTTTTTCGTTTACGAGGCGTAATTTGCATTATTCGGAAGCACACACCTGCGCATGTAGCTATTTTCGTAAAGCTGCGACAGCTAGATGCTGACGAATAATACAAATTACATCTCGTAAACGTAAAAATAAGACTTTTGAGGGCGATTGCGACCTAGATTAATCTTTTATCTAGCGCTTGTGACTACTGAAAAAACTCCATCGCGTGCATTATCGAGAAATGAGAAGGCGTATCCCGCACCCTCGCAATCCTAAAAACGAGTATAGACCTTAACTCGAACATTAAACATCCTTTCCAACCTAGAATATTTCCATTCCCTATGATCTTTGAAATTTTCTGGATATGAAATTGGTATGATACCTCATGCAATACCTAAATGTTTTAGTAATCGATTAGATACCGATATAATTAATAGTGTAAGGGTTAAGAAGAATTCATTGATTTAATTTTATACTGGATGGTCAACATTCAACACGAGCGATTATATTAATGAGTTAATATTTATCAGTTAATGATTTTTAGCTCGCGAGCTACATGTTGGACACAGGGACTTAATACCGGTCAAATTTTCATACCGGCATTACTCCGTATGATGTAATACTGGTATAATCGTAACACCGGTATAATCGTAACACCGGTAAAATCTTGATACCCGGTATTGGGCCAACAGAACTATGCCGGTAACCGATACGAAATACCGTTATTTTTCGGTTTCTATGGAGGTTACTCTGGATGGAGTCCTTGAAATATCCCGATATTTTCATTTACCGGTATGACGTCGTACCGGTATTTCGGTATTTCGGTTTCTATGTCTAAAGGTTATGAAGGTACAACAGAAAAATAACGGTATAATACCGGTACGAATCCCTGGTTGGAACTCCTTGATGTAAACAATATTTTGAATAATGGTACCTAATCTAGACCATTCGAGTGCTGAGAGTTAACCAAACGAGATCTGTTCTCGCTCGATTCTAGAATTCAAGTGGTCGACCAAGTGGATGTCGGGCTTCCTGAAGGATCACGGTATCGTCACGGACTCGTCGGATCTATCGCGATTAGACCCGGTGTTCAGCAACTATCGCCACTGGATCGACATGATGAGGTCCACGATCACCAGGTACAAGTACCGCGATCTCTTCCACGTGGACGAGCTCAGCATGTACTCGGACGTTCTCCCGTCGAGGATCTTGTCCAACAAGATCGTGGGCGATCCAGACGGTTGCAGGACTTCACAAAATCGGATCACCGTCCTGCTCGGCTGCAACTCTTCGGGATCGACGAAACTGCCCTTGCTGGTTTGCGGTCCGTACTCGTCCAGGACAACGACGAAAGATCACGTCTACTGCCACAGCGAGGGCAGTACGATCAGCGACGACCTGTTCAAGGACTGGCTGACAGCTCTGAACGACCGTATGTCGCGGACCAATCGAAAGATCCTGCTGTTCCTAAGGCGCAACAGAAGCCGAGCCCTCAGGGACTTCCCGTTGAGCAACGTGAACCTCATTTATTTACCGACGGAGTTCCCTCCGATGCTGCGACCGTTGCAGAAAGACGTGTTCCACTATATAAAGATGATCTTTAGGCAAAGGTAGGGAAATATATCGTTGGGTGCTCGGGAGTTGGCACAGAGACGGTAGAACCAGGGTAAATGTACCTATAACTGCGGATGTACGTTTCACTGCGGTATTTTTCCCCAATGTGGTTGAAATACATGAACATAAATATATTTTGCCCTGAATCAATTTGTACAATTCATTGAGAATGTATTCCCATTAGCCAGGCAAACAAAACAGTCGATCATTCTCGTATTTTTATAATCTCAGGATATGAAAAAAAACGTTCTTCAGAAAAGGTAAAAGTAAGACCATCTTTCTTCTACCTCGATCACCAAGGGACCGTTGTTCGCGTGATTGTACATTTTTACATAAATGTTGATATAAAAAAGAAGATATGGTAGAAATTAAAGATAATAAATATTAGTTATCTATGTGATATACTACGGTGACAAAATGAATAAAAGATTTATTCGTTTCAAAAGTTTTAGGCAAACATATTGTTTGTTAATGTATTCAGGATTTATTTTAATGGACGCGTAGTTTGTTTCCGTGCGCTCGTATATTTCAAATTCTAATCCGCAGTAATGGGTACGCAATAATTGGTGCATGGTTATTTTTGTCCACAGTAATACCTAATAAATTTGATTTTATTTATTATTACATTAAAAATGCACGTTACGAATTTCGTTGGAATATTTTGAAATAAGACTATGTCAGCTCCCGAACTCCCAACAATGTCTCGTATTTCCACGAGAGCCGTGAAGTGAAAAAGCTTTCGGTAAAAAAGGTATGCGGAAAGGCTGCAGCGGCACACGTCTGAGTGGAACCTGCGGGACATCCTGGAGTCGTTGATCGAGGCGTGGGAGACGCTTCCGAGGGAGATCGTGGTCCACAGCTTCCAGAGAACGCATTTCCGGACTGACGACAGCTTCCTGCAGATCGACTGCGATTGCTGGAATAGCCTGGACACAGGCATCTCGTTCAAGAGATTCGTCACGTTCGACGACGATCTCACGGATAGCCGCAATCACGGCTACAATCTTCGAACGAGTAGCAGAGAGGTGGTGCAAGTTAGCGAGGACAGCAGAGATTCGATTCCCGACGAGATCGATCGGATCGAAGAAACGATGTTGAACGAATCTCTGAACGAATCCGCCCGAGATCGTCCAGTCGAATCCACTAGTCGCGAGAAGTGTCTCAGCGAAAGGCGAGGTTGTTCATCGGGAAACCTGGAGCCGAAAGAGTCGACAGGGTCGAAGGAGCACAGAGAGTCCTTGAACAGAACTTTCGGGGATAGGTCTCCCAAATTTCCTGGGTGCGAGGGTGGAGAGCAACATGGTGCTTCTAGGGACACGCCGGGAAATATGAAGAATACCTTTGCCACGAGGGACTCTGACGCCGGCCTTGTAGGATCGATTGTCAGCGAAGCGTTCAAACGAGAGCACCCGGTGCACAGACACCAGACGGAATCGAATAACGTCGCAGGATCGATCCAGGCGATCATAGACAAAGCTTTGACTCGGACCACTACCGCGAAGGCTGATTACGCAAGGAAATTGATCGCTGACATCTATGCGTTGAATCGAGAGGCTGGAAGCAGCACAAACGACGACCCTTCAACCGGAGAAAACACGGTAAACGAAGCAGCAAGGATGTCGTCGAATGAACCGGTAGAATCCTACGAATCCTGTCGGTCCTCCGATTCCGCGAACTGCACCAAAGACTCCGGAGAGATCGTGCGAGAAGCTTCCTGTCTCCCGGAAGAAGCAGCGCCCCATCGGATAGAGGCCGACACCACGAAGAAACGACGCATGTCCTCGGATACGAATGTCTCGGACAACGACTCGGATAGCAGCGCGTCCGCTAAGAAAAAGCTAAAGACCGATTGCGAATGGTTCAAGAAATTCGAGACCACCTTTGTCTTCGGCAACCAGCACTCTGCTAATTGCTCCTCGAGCCAGGAACGCGACGACAACATCGCCGTTTCCTGCATCGTGAACGTTACACCCTCGGCATCCCCTCGAAACTGAAGTCGCGTTAGAAAAGCGAAATCTTTACTGGAGGTAGAGTTTGCAATACCGAGTTATTTTCAATCCCGCGGGGATTGATTTAGGAAGCATTTAGATGTTTAATCCAATATATATTTAATAAAGAAACAAATTTTAATTAATGAGCTGATTATTTTTAATCGTAGTAATTACAATTTATTAACAAAATACTAACAAATGCTAAATTAAAATAAATGTATTCTGGGAAACAAACTATAATTGAAATATATACAGTGGCCGAAATAATAATAGGTTCACTTCAATTTGTGAACATAATGTTGTGCTTCGTGCCGTCATTCTAATATAATTAACAAAATACACAGCTCAATTGAATGACACAACGTTAATTAATATCAATAACAAATTTTCTATTACAAAACTTGAGATTTAGGAAATAAACATAGGTTCATTATGTATTTTTACATAAAACAATTTTAAAAAGAAAATTAAAATAATTCAATACTTAGTTGAACCTCCTTTGTGTTTTATAACTTCAAATATTCTGCGTGGGATTAAATTAATTTTTGTAATGTTTCTAATTTAATTTCAGACGACGCCCTTCTGATCCCATTTTTTAATTCTGAAACAGTGCTATACTGTTTTCCATTGTCGTATACCTTTCTTGCTAATATTACCCAAAGATTTTCTATCGGATTTAACACTAAACCTACCACCACCGGTCACATGACTGGCTTCAGATTTTTTATTTCACAATTATTGAAATTATAAAGATGCTTTCATCGTAAATGATTTAATAAAACGCAAACGGGATTATAAAAGCTGACTTTAATCTAATTTAGTGCGATTTAGCATACGAAATGCAGTGCGAAAAACACTGATTAATTTTAAGTATAGATTTTAAACGCGATTAAAGCGGATTAATTGAATAAATAATTTAAAATAGAATTATAGTGCGAAATACACTCCATAGTGAACGAATTTTAGCTGGTTTCAAAAAAATTAGAACGGTATTCCTCAAGGATTTCTGATCAGTTTGGTGAACAGTGTTCCGAAACGATTAAATGCTATCATTAAAACCAAAGACGGCTACATTAAGTACTAAATATATGATCTACTTACAATTAGTGAGGAGAAAATGTGTTGAAATGCATTATTAAAAGAAAAAAGATTATATATACTATTAAGGACAAAGATAAATTATTATTTTATAAAGTTTATTAATATTTCGTTAATTTTCAAAAAAATTCATATTTTTCAAAAGCGTTTGTGATATTTTTTTGTAATTTTTAATCAATAATTCTAATCATTGCAACAGTTTTGAGAGGCACTGTATGTATTATTCAAGCTGGTTCACTCCGGGCGTGAACACTGTCATATAATCACTGTTCAGGTTCTATTTAGGTAAAGAAAGCGGAACCACCGACTAATATCACAGACGAATATCTCGTTCGTGCTGGAAGCTTTCCTGGTAATACAGGGAGACCCGCTGTATCCCAGCGATTGACGATCCGCCATCTTGCGAGTATAGCCATCATCTCGTAGGGTTCTCATGCTTTGGCGCTAAAGGTTTCGAAAAGCTTCCGAAACGTCCGAGAATATTTGCCACAGTTAGTCACGAACGCTTTGTAATTGCTGCAATAGTTGCTCCTAAATAATGCGAAATGTATAGCTACGCCGCCGTAATAACTCATTCTCGTCGGAATCCTGTCGCAGTACTTGTATACCCCAGTTCTGTCGCGACATCAGTTTTATTGCTAATTTTTTCAGCCCCGTTAACCCCTAACGCTGGTGAACAGAAATGTACCAATGTACACCGGGTTGCCGTTCACACGCGCTGCGCAACAATCACGTCGATACTCCCTGCTTTTCAATCGCGATTCATTTGATGCCAACCCTTGCCAAAAGGAAGATAATTACGATACAATTTTTCTGATATCCGAAACATTGTACAATAACTTTTCAAAAAGCAAAGTATTATCATTTAACTAACAATCTGATGTATATGTACATATTTGTGACGGGCAAAAGACCACGAAGAACAATCATGCAACAGGTTCATACAATTCAGCCACTGGCAAATCCTTTGCCTTCTTTATAGTGTGTAGAACTTGCTCTAATATTTGAGAGTGTATAGCGTCTTTGTCCTGATCGGCGTCAAAGGTTCTCCACCTGCTATCCATCAATTGATCATAGTTGGATGCCACGGCTTGTTGGAGCATGGAATTTTCGAATCTCTCTTCTCCCCAGTTACTTCGCACACGCTGAGATTCTTTTGAAACCTTTAAAAATATCACCATATCAGGACTAGGCAATCCTCTATCAGGTTCTTTACACCAGGCTAAACTCTTTCCGGTTGTAGCTGCTGTGTAAGCTGCACCCGATGCGGCATACCTATGACAATATTAACAAGAAAATATTTGAGCTTGCATCTTATGTTAAAATAACTGTAGCAGGTAACTTGGCTGCCTTATACCTCTGGTGACCAGAGATGTTTGCCTTTTTCTATTGTAATTCTGTCTGTAGATTTTGGCGAGATAAGGCGAAAAATCCAAGTTTCAATCCTAGGAGATCGGTGGTTCAAAAGTTATGAGTAGACAGCGGATCTTTGTGCAAAATAAAAATGTTTCATCTGAATTGCAACATACTGGAATGAAATAGAAATTTACTTTCTGTCTAAATACGTTCAATAGGTTAAAAATAATGTAACAGTATTTTTAAATTCATCCAATGTTTTTACCGTTTTAAATTCCACCTACTCATTTTTGTCATAAATGCATAAAATCCACTGTCTCGTTGTGAGTGTAAAATGTGAGCGATTTTCAGCGCTTTTGATAGGTAAGCGTGCGGCTTACCGAGCGGGGCCGCTAGGTAGCAGCACAAGCACAAGGTGATTTCGATAATGTAGAGCGGCTATCTTTCAGATGTACACTTTGTTCTACAAACAGTAATTAAAATGTACAGAATCATATACAAAATACAGCAGCTGTACTCGTTAAACATCGCGCGATGCTCAGTACCTACCAACATGGCGATGCCTTTACCTGCTTAAAACATTTGACATCGGCTAACTTTAAACACGCATAACTTTTGAATCACCGATCTCCTAGAGTTGAAATTTGGATTTTTGGCATTTTCTGGTGAAAATCTACAGGATTAGATAAGAAAGAGGCAAAAATGTCAGGTTACCGGAGGTAAAGTTTAATCGGTAACTTTGTTGGAACATACCTATCGACAATGATAGTAGTTCCACTATGCAATATTTTCAAAATCTTGTCTTTGAATTCCCATCTATTTGCTGAGAATAATAAATGCACCAATTCTGAGGGGTGTTCCTGTTTTTTTAATAAGTAATCGTTTATCATTAAACCAATGCTAGTTGTACGATCTGTAAATAAATATATAAGTATATTTCATATAGACTGCGTAATAGAGATAGAAAATCACACATACTAGGGAAAGCTTGACTTTCTACAGGAATATCTAGCTTAGTTAAAGCTTCAATTAACATTTTTACTTGTGTAGATTTTCCCGCCCGATCGCAACCTTCAAATACTATCAACGCTCCGCGTACTATAGGCATATTTTGGCTGTGTTGTTGCTTGCTAACACTATTAAACACAATGCGTTATCTTAATACACCGTTCACTCAGAGTAATGGACTTTAGACACTGCAAAGTACTGATATTTATAGGACCAAAACATCAAGAACACCGGCATCGCAACAGTTACTCGGTACTTTAACCCTAGTTTTGCTCCAACACCCAATGACGCATGATCACGCGCGCGCGCAGTACTAATTGTAAGTTATTGGTCAAGGTGTCTCACCACGCATGCGCGTCGAAGTTTAAAAGAGTGCTGAATTGCTGAGACACAGTGGTGAAACATTGTGCAAGATTTCTCGCGCATGCGCGTCCAAAACAGTAACGTATCTATATTATGGTGAAAAGGCAGTGGGGTAGTGATATTTGCAGGAAAGTACGAGAACGAGAGGACGAGAGATGTGTGTGTGTGTGCGAAATGACACGAGACGATACGAGTGTCCTACGAGTTATAAAATATGCACAAATACACATGTTATACATTCATTTTTTTTTAATTTTACAGAGTGACCAAGGTACCCTACTTTATCGAGAATTTTACTTTACTGATACTAAAATCGCCGAGCATGCGCGAGAAAACTTGGCCATTAACTAAGCACTGTCAACATGGTCAATCAATTGCTGACGGAACCTTAGACCATATATACCTATAGACCCGGCGTCCAAAAGATGAAAGACTCTGTGACGTCACATTCTCAAAAGATGTACAAGCTATATGTTTATCGACAGTGTGCCTACGCTTGGCTTACATGGGGAGAGTGGGGTCAGCGGGTGTACCATGTACACAGTGCATGGAAAGAATGAACAGGGTAATTTCAAAGAATTTGGCATTTTATCATGAAATAATCAATATATTATGTATTTTAATTTCTTATTACTGCTATTTTTACATAATTTACATTTACCTCGCTTGTGATTAGTTATTATTAAACTGCGGATATTTATGTATTTATAAAATAAATAAGTGTCAGCCATTTTGAAATTATCTTAAGACTTATCTTGTGACGTCACAGAGTCTCTCATCTTTCGGACGCTGAATTCTCGGTTTTCCTATACACATACTATACCTATGCCGGGTCTATAGGAATATATGGTCTAAGGACGGAACACAGCAGCGCGTTGACGACATTTACGGTGACAACCTTCGAAATTAAAGGTATAGATCTATAAGATACAGCGACGATTCCCCTTTCCCCTCTAGGTATACTTTAGCTTCGCGGTACTGCGACTTCTCAACAGACTATACAGCACTTTACCCACATCCGTCATTTGGAAGATGAAGTGATCTTGGAACTTAACAATAAAAGAATTGAATTTTAAAAATTCACTTAGCACGAGAAGCTAAAATATACGTGCTCATAATTATGAAAGTAGTCTAAGTCATGTATACATATATTATAAGAAATATATTTCTTGTTTCGACATATTTAAAATATAATCCATATAATGTTGAAATAACAAGCATTATCTAACGGTTCATTTTGCACAATATCATAAAAATTACATGGAATTAATCTAGATTAAAATAATGTGATGTGAAATAACTAATAAACTCATTTTTTTCAATTTTCACTCAGACCACATTCATAATTATGGGCACATTTATTTCATATAGAACAATCTGCGACTTACCTGTATGCGTACAATCGCCTGACATTATCATAGAGAGAGAGCAAAAGTCTGGTAATCTGCTCTCTCGGCTCTACTTATACGAATGTTTCGACGAACACGTATACATTCATTTTATAAACAAATGCGATTAGATTGCTATCGCAGAGGTTTCAGGACAACCAAATCTTATTAAGCAATTGTCAAATCGGATTACACGGGGACTGCTTGCTGACAGTTCTCTCGCGGATAGAGAATCGTGTCCGGTGACGTTGAACGAGGAGACGTACTCGTAAATCTATTGTCGGGTGTCGTCCTTTCTTTCCAATCCACTTGTCGACGGATTTCACCGGTGTTGCGTAACGTGAACCGCTTAAATCGCAGCAATATTTTTATTGTTAGCTCCAGAAGCGAAGGGCTTCCAACTCGTCTTCCGTTTCTATCACGGAAAAAAACCGAAAAGGAAGAAAAATACGATCGAACGGAGGGTTTCGTTTCGGACAAGACGCTCGAACGGATCGGATAAGATTTTCATAGGGGAGAAATTACGAATTTATTTGTACAAAAAAAAGTTGTTCAACGGAACGAAAGATAGTAGTTGTCGCAAAGTCGTCGACAGTGTAATGCAGCGAATTTGTTTAAAGTGTGTATCCCACGATACAGAGCGTACTCGTAGCAACATGAAATATAAAATTCTCATCATCAACTATTATATATAGTTAACTTTCTTTTTTTTCCTCGAAAACATGGTCAACATATAAATATACAGTCATCACGTTAAGTTAAATGTATATCGATACAAGTACGTACATATACAACGAATCTATACACGGTATAAGTAAAAGATTCCTACACACATCCGATGTCTGATTTTCTTTCTCTCGTCGATGAATTCGTCGTTGAATTCGTCGTTTCGACGGTCTCGATACATACATAAATGCATACCACACGTATATGCCAAGATATATATATATATATCTAAGTATACGCGCGCGCGCGCGTGTGCGTGTGCGTGTGTGTGTGTGTGTGTGTGTGACTGTGTGTACATGTGTGTATGCGTATATATTATATCCCGGTATACATCTTGCTAATACGATTATACAAAACGCTACGGCGAAATCGATGGATCGGCGACGCAGTTTTCTTTGATCGTTTCCTTGTCTTAAATAGTTCGCTTTTACAATATCTTTCCGTTTACAGAAATATACACGTACCAAAGAGTTGGTACGCGCATATACTACCCGATTAGAAAAAGTGAAACAAAGTACACGAACGAACGAAAACAAATGCATATATATGCACATATGCGCATGTGTATATATATACATTACTGTATATATTTATGTATGTATGTATAGATCATGTACACATCGAAAAAGATATCGATTTACACGAATTACAATATGAACGGAGTATCGTTTCAACGGACAATGTCTCTCGTTTGACCGCGACGCTCGGGTTCGCTCGACGCGTAGCAATTTTTGGCACTTGCAGCGAAGAATTCTGGTAAGACTTTCGAAGAATCAGACGGAGGATAGGGGACAGAGGCGACAGGGTAATAGATTCTACAACGATCGATTGTTTCCGAGCTAAAGATCGACGACTCGTCTTTAGGCCAAAACACCGACGCGGGAATACGCGGGTGCGTCCGTCGATTATACCGCAAACGGCCGATCGCTTGGAAAAAAATGTACGGAATCGTGTTTAGGAACATACAGAGAAGCATCCGTAAATCGTTCTCCGTCCGTTGGTCAGTCTCCAGCCGCCGGGAGGGGCTCTCTCTCCTTTCTGTTCGCTCTTAACGGCGATCTATCTCTCTCTCTCTCTCTCTCTCTCTCTCTCTCTCTTTCTCTCTTTCTCTCTCTCGGTGCTCTCGATGCTCTCGGTGCTTTCGGTGCTCTCGTTGTACTCTCGCCGGCTCTCGGAGCGTCTCGTGTTCAGTCTTATCTGGTGGTATACGGCGATCCCGGTCACGTCATTTGCGCGGCGTTAAATCCGCGCTTCCTCGGCGTCGAGAAATGCTGGGGACTGGCGATCTGATACTGTTGCACGTACGGATTGTTCCTGAGAAGGTTGCCGGCCGGCGACCCGGCCGAGTACTGCGGCGGCACCGTGATTATGCCGGTCTGCTGCAAATACTGTTCGCGATAGAGTGCCTGTTGCGTCACGTACTCCCCATTGACGGGGCCCTGTCCGGCGTAATGCACCTTCACCGACTTGCCGGACGGTTGGTTCAAATTGCTCTCCTTGTAGCCGTCGTGGTAGCGCAGGCTGATCGGCGACGAGGCACTGCCCGGCGGCGTCGCGTTTTTCAGACTCTGCGTGGGACTCTGCGTGATCGATTCTAACACGTGCCGAGGCATGCTCGGCGAGGGACAGTGGTGGCTCTCCTGCAGCCCGTCGACCCTGTTCGCGTTCCTGGTGTAGATGGGCGCGCTCTCCGGACGGCCGCCCACGATATTCCTCATTCCCTCCCGGTCCTTAGCGGTCAAGCTCTGTCGAGACGCGTTCGAGATCGAGCTACGGACGCTGGACCAGCTCACGCTGGCTAGCTCCCATTGACGCAGGTGGCTGGATAGTCGCTCAGCTCGGGTCGTAGCGTCCAGACTCTCGTCGTAGTCGGGCCCCTGAAATGGAATCATTCACGATTACTCTCTCTTTCTCGCTCTCAAACAGGGGATCGGTGTCACGACATATAATTTTGAAACACCCTGTACAAAAAGCGGATCGAAGAGCGAGCGAGAACGCCACGACCAATGCAACGCAACGGGCAATGGGAGTCGCAGCGATAGATAGTGGAAAAGGTGGGAGTAGTCAGACAGTCGGCGACCTTGTCTGGCCAAAGTCTTCCGCGTTTACCGCGCAGTATCGTGTCGCGTTTCTATGCAGCAGCGTAAACAAGGGCAACGACGGTGCATCGAACTTTCGATTAGCATTAATTACCACCATCTCCGCGGCGCTCCGTGCCAATTACCGATTTACCGGCGTTAGCAGAACTTCCTACCGTCAAACAGGTACTCCAGAGTCAGACGGAGTAGTCTAGAAATCTTTTCCGAGTTCGAATCGAAGTCGATATCTACGAAAAATCCTATTCCTGCGTTTCACAACGCTACCGGCCGTTTGGAAAATGCGTACTCGCTTCGACGTTTCCGTCTATATTTAGTGCAACATTGTTGCACTGGCCGAGATAGCTTTAGAGTAGTAAACAAGTCTGCAGCATTGTCTCTCGGCCTGAAATTCTCTGTCTGCCTCGAAGCAAACGTTCTATGTTCTTAAAGGTTTACGCTCGAGCCGCGATAAACGATCGCAGCAAAGTGTAGAAGCACGTTCTATTGTTTTAGCGATAGAAGTGTTTACATCGAACCAACGTGCAGAGCAACGTTCACCGGATGACCGGCTTTTATCGCAGCTGTACAACGTAAACGTACCCTAACTCGTAGAAACCGGTGCATCGAACTTGGTAACGGGCCGCCATTAATTAAAAGAACTTCGCAACGCCGTCGAGGAGGATGCAAATGAACGAGTCCCGGTCAAGTACGACCGGGTACGCGCTTTGGAAAAACCGAAGACGAACAGAGGACGGCAAGGTCGATCGACGCCAAGGTGTCCAGGCTCGACGAAACATAACTGAGAGCGCGAGAGTGAGATAGAAAGAGGGAGAAAGCGAATCCTTGTCCCACGGTCAATAACAGTTCGCGAGCAGCCGACGAAAGCGGCGAGATCCACCGACGACCGTCGCACGGATTAATATTATTATTGCAACAAGGCTGCTCCGCAAGGCCGCTGAAGCCTTAAGGGGACGTCTATTTTACGTGGCCTGATTCGAGCGCGCGTTTCGCCGACGCGATAGAAGCGAGCTACACGGCTCGCGTAATTCGAGGCTGATCCCGATCTTTCCATAACCGGGATAAAAGCGTTGTTATATGCGGCGCGTCAGGTTGATTCGGGTTGGGTCGGGTCGCGTCTCGTTGGTTCGGGTCGCGTCTCGTCGTGTCGGGTCGCGTGGGAAACGCGACGACGAGTCCAAAGCAAGGACGATCTATCGGCTACGGCATGACGCAACGCTTAACCCTTGTGCAGTCAACGAAAATGTGTATAGATTATTTAAAACCTTTCTGTATTTAACATGTTTACACAAATTCTCATTATAAGACTATACATTGATAGCGAGTCGGGTATCCGGTTGACCACACAAGGGGTAAAGGTAGAGCTACACTATACGGTACGGACCGGCATCGGCACGGTAGCATATACCGGCTTCAGCGACAAACCGTCCAGTTTACGTAAAATAGTCAAAATGTGCGGATCGAACAGCGACGAGAAACTGGCCCTACTCGCCATACTTTTAGACGAAGGGGAAGCTGAAACGAAAACACTGAAAAAACGAGATAGCACTTGGGTGCATCCGATTTTGAAGAAGAGAAAATCCGATGGAATATATATTGGACTTTATACAAGGAGTTACTTACATACGACGATAAATTCTCTATCAATATTTCAGAATGCTACGGTACAAATTCTTTGAATTATTACAACGAAGAAATTTGGAGAAAATTGTAATTGGTCGGAATTACGAAAAAAATACTAAACGTTGTTGTTCACAACTTTTTTCTGTGTGTGGGCCTATATTGAAAATTTTTAAAATACATTGTGTAGATCTTCGTCAATTATGTATAAGGTAAAAATTTCAACCGAACGGTGGAGAAGTTTCGTTTCGAGAGATTCACTCTGCCAAAATAGCGTAGGATCGACACGCACCGGCATGAACCGGTAAAATATTCTTCGCGAGAATATGCTGATCTGCGTCGGTCGGTACCGGTCCGCGCAGTATAGTGTGAACAGTTCCATTTAAAACGAATGTTTCAATATTTTGTCGTGCCGGTGCCGGTCTATGCTTTGTCGTACGTGATGATACGTGTCGTATAGCGAAGACCGACCTTAATGGGACCGCTGATGGGAACGCGACTGTTCTTCGCGAGTCGCAACACGAATTCCGATCGTTTGGACAATGCTTGTTCGTTACAGCGTAGGTAGAAGCGTCGAGCTTGAGGCTAGGAACAACAATGTTCTATTCGCGCTCGATGAAACACGTCTGCACAGTCATTTGCGCTAATTAGTCCGCGCACGTTCGTTGGTTGCGCAAATCTTCCGATGTGCAGCCTCCATCGGATCGCTGGCATCGTTACCGATCTCCGAGTTGCGCGCGCACAGCATCGGGATGTTTCCAGGACATTCGATAGTCGGGGACCAGTTTCCGGGGCACACAGTGACTCACGAAAGTACTTGTACAGTTACCATGAAATACTTTATTTATTACAACAAGTATATTGTACAATACTTACAGAAACATTATTAACCCCTTGCCGTACTTTGAGGAGCCAGACTCGCGATGAAGGTTTTTAACAAAGTCTAACAAATATGAATGTCATGCGTTTCATTTTAGATGAAATAAAATTTGATTCATTTATAATCAATATTTAAGCAGTAAAATAAATGTAGCCATACAAAAAATATACATTTTCTTTTCCCTTCCACGTCATTTTTCTGCATAAAGACGTTCTAATCATTGTAACTGTAAAAGAAAAGGTACGGCAAGGGATTAACATTATAAATAGATATGACTCTCTAGATTATACAGCTTAAGTTCCAAGTGAATTATTTCTAGATTGTAATCTAGAGAGTCATACCTAATTACAATGTTAATAATATTCCTGTAAGTATTGTATAATGTACTTATTATGGTAAGTGTTCAAATACTTTCGTGAGGTCGTGAGTCACTGTAATTGCACGCTTCCTGCTGTTACGTATCGAACTACGATTCGAGAAGGCTCATATTCGTGGAACTCGATGCAGCGTCGCAAGGACGAGAAACTAGAGAATTTGACCCCGCGATCTGTTCACCGGGCGATTGTCTCGGCTCGTGGACACTGGCATAACTCATTTACGCCAGGGAGTTCCAACTTGTTCCCCTCCGAGAACCGCATGGTCCCCACCATTAATCAAACCTCTTCCCACTACTACGTACAGCCGTCGCGTTACTGGGCGGCAGTAGCGGCGCGGAAACAGGAACAATGAAGTCTAACAGAGGGGAAAGTACCTAAACGGGGACGTAGCCGCGTGTAGCTCGCGAGCCACATGTTGGAACTCTCTGATTTACGCTATGAGAAAAGGAGCGGCCATCGAAACTCTTCTTTCCCGGTGAACAGGCCGACGTGTGAACCGCGCTAGTCCGAGGGTTGAAATTCTTGTTTTCGAAACTTACATTCTCGATCTTCTCGTCGAGCATCTTGAAGAAGTCGAGCTGACTGGTGGATATCTCTCTGGAAAATGGAAAAACGAGGAACGATCAGTTAATTTCACGCGAAAAATACTATATGTATACGGGATGTCCGAAAAAAATAGTATTCTCGATGTACCATTTCGCAAGTCGGCAATTTGTAACGCTAGTACATCGGGAACACATGGTTCGTTCGATTTTAATTGTTTGAGACAGCCTGTATAAATGTACAGAAGGTTTCATGGCGCGAAAGCGAATGATCCACAGGTGTGTTTGGAACGGTCGACGTTGGTTCGCGTTCCATCGACAGCGACGCGGAGCCGTAAAAATGGCGTTCGATGAGAAGGAGGCGTGGTTCGAGATGCGCCGTCGGTTTCGCGGTTATTTTAAAGTGGCACTATTATTTATCTCTGGCAGATCTATTCGCAGACCGCGGTGGCACGGCGCGGGTACGAATAACGGATTATGCAACGCGAATCGACCGACGACCGAAAGATATTATATTTAGAAGAAGTTCGAGCGAGGCGAGCGCAACGCAACGGAACGGAAACTGCTCAGAGAACCGGATCCAGAGTAAATGCGACCGAAGGAAGCAACGGCGCGACGCGGTAAACCGAAAAGAGCCGCAAAAAGAACTTGAAGTTCACGGATGATGATAAAATAGTAATCCTGACTAGTCCGTCGCGCAACCTCTTTTTAAAAAGTAAAAAGAATTTTTGCGGAGCTCGTGTCCCAGTTGCTTCCCGGTCGAGAGGATCTTGGGAACTAAGGTTTACAGTTCCACCGGGTTTACTAGCTCGCAACGTCGGCGTCGTTGCCTCCGAAGCACTTTGGCTCGAATAACCGTCCAGATGTTGATATATAAAGGTGCGAGTACATTGGAGCTGCGATACTAACTAAGCGTAGCTCTATCTCCCACTATAAAAATATTCATTCGTATTTGGACGCTTCGCTTTTTCCGCTAGTATCGCAGCCCCGATGTAGTCGTACTCTAAAGTCTTATGCATGGAGAAGGTTGAAACTTACGCTTGTTGCAACAGAGGACCGCTTCCAGGTGCGCTCGGCTTCTTCTTGCCCTTATCGCCGGCGCCATTCTGCTCCTCGTTTCTATTCACCTCGACTCCGTTGTTGTTCGTTTTGTTGTTCTTCGCGCTGCCGTTACCGTTCTTCTGTTCCAACGACGCGGAGCCTGAAACAACATGAAACCGTTAGTTGCAAGCTTCAACCCTTCGGGTTCGAGATCGAGCGAGTGCAAGGTACTCTCCGTGCCTCGTAAGTTGTCCCTCGAGACGGCACAGAGGCAAAAAGGGTCCTCTCACACATTTTAGCCAATAATTCGGCTAGAACCGAAAGTGCCAGTGGAATGACCCAATCTGACGGCTTGCTGCCGCATTCCTTTCAAATTCCTGCCAGGGGACAACTTGCCAGGCTCGGAGAGTACGGAGGCTTTTGGAACCCGATTTTGGAGAAGCTACGGAAGCTACGATCCTCCGAAATAGGTCGTCGTCGGTAGCTCGAACGCGTTATCGCGGAAGCGGAGTTTGCTCGGGACCGCCGCGCCACATCACGTACCGCGCGCATAATGAAAGAGTGCACGACACAGCGCACACGACTCACGATTCACGACTCACGACTCACGACACGGGTGCAAGGTTCAAGACTGCGCTCGTAAACACGCTTAATCTTATCGTGCGACCCGCTTGACACTTTTAAGGGCCGTCACACTCGGGCCCGAGTCCAACCGGAGTATTCGATTAAAATAGACCAACAGCTGGCTATAAATGACACGCCGAGGGTTCGACGCAACGAGCCGAGCACTTTCGTCCACGCGGCTCTCACCGGCATTCTTCGGAACGCCGAGGGAACTGGCAAATCCAGGAAACGAACACAGAACTTGCAACAGAGAACCTACGGGCCCGGGACCTTTCCCGGAAGATTGAGAGAGAAGAACATACACGGTAGAGTAGCTTCTCGATTATTGCGCTCTCGATCGTATGCCCCTTTTTCACGCGAACCTCGTTCGTACGTTTTGTTCACTCAAGGTGGGGGATGTAGCTTGGTTAGTGGAAATTATTACATTGTTATACGTGCACATTGATCGCAACTTCGATTCAATAGTGGAGCAATTCATTGGGAAAACCTCGGATCATGCCTGAAATTCAGGTTTATTAGCAGACCCTCTAATTGTAAGCTGAATCTGTTAGGTCGTTAGGAAATTCATTTCGTTTTCTCAAGGGAAAATGAAAGCCAATTTTTTAAACATTTAAAATAAGTTTTATGACATTTTGATGGCATTTGGCAATGCCATCTCTACACGAAAAACGAAATTACTTTCGTTATAAGTAGACAGCGGATTTTATTCGTTTATGACAAAAATGAATAGATGTAATTTCAAACAATAAAAATACTGTTACATCATTTTCGACCTATTAAATGTATTAACACTTTATCTACCGGAAGCCTATTAATAGGATTTTCAATAATTATGCTGTACCAAAAGAAAGCATAGAAGTTTTCTTTTACATTGCAATCGTAAATGAAACTATTAGATGACGTTATTGGGGGTGACTTATTAATTCACAATGAAAATTGTTGTTGCTGGTGAAGGTCCCATTAAAAAGTGTTCAGTCATGTATCATAGATTTTTCAAAATTATGCAATAATCACCAGTCGGTGATGTGTTAAGAAAGAAAATAAATTTCTATTTTACTTCAGGTTGTTGCAATTTACGTTGAAAATATTTACTTTGCATAAAGATCCGCTGTCTAATTACGAGTTCATTGCGAAAACCTCGGATCTTGCCTGAAATTCCGGATTATTAGCAGACCGTCTAAGCTGAATGTGGAAAATGAACGATAATTACGTAGTACATATTTCTTATTTCAAATCCATAGAACGCGTCGACCGTAATTCGGCACCTTGAACCTGAAACAGCTTCCGCAAATCAACCATAAAGCACCATCCGTTCCAGGAAAGTCGACGTTAGGGAGACGCGTTAAGAGACCGAGGGAAGTTGCACACGCAAAATATAATAGTGACGGTGATTACTCAATCTTCTCGCGGGACGCGACGATAGCAAAACAACGGCGCAGGGAGGATAAAGCGATCTCGCGCGCGAGCTTGCTTATGCCCGCGGCAAAGAACACTTATTTCATTCCCAGTCTAAACTCGATAAGCCCGGAGCGCTTGTTCTCCGTCTTACCTCAGCGATTTACTGTTAAGTAACGCAGAAACACGCGCACGCAGCGTACCCTGGGCTCGTTCGCGGCGTGCGACCGATCTCGTTACGCTGTTACATCACCTAGCTAAATTCCTCGGTTGTTTTCCCAATGTTTTGACGTCTTGTCGTCATTCCCTCATAATCCTCACCGAATACCCTGATCCTCTGGGAAGGCTGTTGCGTCGACGCGCGACAATGGCCGACCACACGAAATATTAGGTTGAACGGAAAAGTCGTGTGTTTCTACTCTAAATGAATTCGATTGATCTATTCAACGAATCACATAATCTCCGTTACTTTCTCGTACCGTTCACACGAGTGTTTTAATACCATCTTTGTGAAATGTTTGACAAGAAATATTCATAAATTTTCAAGCAACATCTATGTAGGCGATATATTTTCAGTATATTTGCAGTACGTGGGGAATATGCACTTTGTCCATAATCGTTTTTGGTCGATTTTTAACAATCAAACGATCAGAATGGTACGCTCAAAGTGTGCTTGTCATTATAACAAGAGGTAGAAGAATGTGGGATTGCGAGTGCGTACCGTAGGACCCAAGTGGCCTCTGTTTATGATAGGGCCTCTCGAGCTAGGTAGAGCGAGGGACCGGATGACAAAATGCAGGCCTATACCTGGTTTGTCTCCATCGACGTTAGTTTTGTGTGTGTGTGTGTGTGTGTGTGTGTGTGTGTGTGTGTGTGTGTGTGTGTGTGTGTGTGTGTGTGTGTGTGTGTGTGTGTGTGTGAGAGAGAGAGAGAGAGAGAGAAAGAGAGAGAGAATAAAGACGAGGGAGTAAGAATGGTTTTCGGGAAAGACGCAATCAGTGTGGTTCGAGCAGCGAAAGATGATAGTCGTGGATACCGAGGCGTAGAAAAGTCTACACGACCATTTACATGTAGTATAGTTTTACTTGTTAATAAATAGATTTAAACACACACACGGTTTGTATCCAAAAAAACTTCCAATCCCACAAGAATATAATTAAAGTTATGAAAGCAAAAGAATAACTACAAATAACTCTTTTATTTGCGTAGAGAGAAGTCTGCTTTGTTTGTTGAACTTTTCGTTCGACAGAAATTATAAAAGCAAACGAATCGCTGGCGGAGAATTGGAAATTCGACGAATCCGTAAATGCGTTCCCGCGTATAAAATTGATTCGAAAGCCAATAAGTACGAAGGGCCACAGCTGGCAGTTGAAACCAACGAACCCAGAGTTCGATCGGCTTAGGCGAAGAGCCGGTCAACAAGTTCCGCCGAAATAGTCGCGATTAATTTCGACCAACAAGTGGCTCCGGTGGACCGGGAGAATCGCTGGACAATAGGAGAAGATCCGGGCGACCGGATCCGATAATACTTATCGATGGAAAAAAGCCGGGGCAGCGAGCAACGGAATCGTTTGAACCGCGGCGAGATTCTGCTGAAACCATGGGACCGTGGAATACGTTCGAAGATCGAATCGGATCGAATCGTTTCGCCGTTCGTAATGGAAAACGGACGAGAACACGCGGAATAAATAAAAAGGGGGGAAAAGGAACGCATCGATCACCAATTTGCGGTCGCGTCGGCAATTACACAGCCGTGTATCCCGGTCGTATTCCGTTTCCTGTTCCGCAATAAATAGCGTCCGTGGCTCGATCGGTCCGGCCTAATTGGAGGAAATTTATCGACCGCGATTCTATCGGCCGTAGGTAATAAAGCCGTCGGACATGCTGGACGCGTTAGAATACGCTGCAAGGCCCGTCGATTTGTTCCTCGCACCGCGATAAGTCTTCGCTGTTTGATCGCCGCACCGCGTAATCCTATTAAAGCCGTAATATCGTTACCCAACCTTGTCTGATCTATTTACTCGTCACGACAACACCCGCCAAATAGAACCCGTACAGAGGATTCCGAAACCGCGTGTTTTCCAAGTACTGCAACGCTCGCGATACTGTTTCCGCGGCGTGCTGCGATTAATAGTCAGGTGTCGGAAACCTTATCGTCGCCAATTACACGGATCTCGCGAAAACGTGACAGATAACGCGGTCTATCGCACAGCGCGTGCCATTCCGTTTACTCTCCGTGTCCCATAAGTTGTCTCCTGGCAGGAATTCGAAAAGGATGCGGCGGTAAGCCGTCCGATTGGGTCATTCCACCGGCACTTTCGGTTCTAGCCGAATTATTGGCTAAAGCGTGTGACATTACGGCCTAGCCATTTGCCTGCGAGCCTAATCCTTTGCCCCTGTGCCGTCTCGAGGAATAACTTGTGAGGCACGGGAGGGTACATACATACACCTCCCTTCCCCAGTTCTGGTTCTTCCACAATAGGGCAGGTGACATGTTAAAAGCCGAGAACAGGCCATAGAGATAGGTCGTAGACTAATCCCCCCTGGCTACGGCACTGCGAGGTGTGAGGAAGGGACCAAAAGGTACCTGGCCGATGGGGTTTAAGTGGGTATGCCTTCGCCCTAGTTTTATTTCGACGAGGTGAGCCCCACATACTTCTCCGACGAACATCAGGGAGGGGGAGGGGGTCGTAAGAGCAAAGAGCAGGTGTGACGGAGGACCGGAGGCGGTTCACATTGTTGAATGTGAAAAACGGGCCACGCGTGAACCAGCTGCGGCACCTTAAAGTGCCAAAAAGAGACCTAGTTGGCCCCTGAACAAGGGTTGTTTTAGTGGGTATTGGCAGGGAATTAGTCCCGTTCCGCCATCTACCACCTTTGGCGGAGCCGAGTCCCACACTCTCCCTCTCAACCGCCTATATGGAGCTGGGGGGGGGGGGGGGGGGGGAAGGGGCCTTTTTTTTCTTTTTCCAAAAAAAAATTGGGGGGGGGGTAACATGCATTTTCCTACTGCCCTTACACACAAAAAAAGGGGCAAGAAAGCATGTAACACGTTTTTCCTCCAGCGTACAAGCCATCGATGAATTTCCAAAAAAAAGCTGTAATCGATTAAGTACTTCCAGGAGGTGCGAACTTATTTCTATACCTAATGTTTGTCGCGATAGAACACGTCAACTTGAAGAGATTGTTCAACAGTAATGATTAGACAGCGCATCTTTACGCAAAATAAAAATGTTGTTAATACGTTTAATAGGTTGAAAATAATATAAAAGTATTTTTATGTTCGTCTAATATTTTTACTGTCTTAAATTACACCTACTAATTTTTGTCATAAATGCGTAAAATCCGCGGTCTAGTAATGATCTTTGAGTATCGTACAAATTACACTGCTAAAGGGCGTGGTTAAGAGTTTCGCATCCGGGATTTACAATTCCCGAGACAAACGATCACGGTAATCCTAAGCGGCCGCCATTCGCAACCGATAATCCTAGACCCCGAGCCCTTTGGTAGCCCTAGAAGTGAATGTTAAGCCACCCTTTCAGCGAAAGGTTTCTTCGAGCGAATAGTTGTACTTCACCGAGTAACGGCACGGAGAAAGTTGTCTTGTTAATTCCATTAATGATCCCGAAGGCTGGTTATCCAACAATGTATCCAAGCCTTAAGCCGATCAAAGAGAACGGGGCTGGTGTTTCCAAGTATTTCTTGTTTTTATTCGATTCCCCGTGAAAGTAGCCAGCCTTGGAATCGATGCGACAGGCCTCTGGAACGTCTAGCGCATTCTAGAAACAAATCGAAAGCATCCAAGGATCCGAGGTACCCGCGACACAGCGTCCAGGATTATGGGAATCGATTTCCGTCGCGGAAATTGTTATCGGAAGTCCGCCTTGCCGCGCGACGCGACGGCCCATCAAGACAATCTCGCGGAATTGTGTTATTCCTAGACTGCGGATTTTATGAATCTATAATGAAAATGAATAGGCTTTTGTCCGGACCTCAATGTTCACTTTAATATGAGCATCGAGAAAAATGCCACAGTGTTTACGGCTGAATGTGCTGCTTTAAATAGCGCTCTTCGCATCGTGCTGGAAAATGATTCGCGTATTTTCTTCATTTTTCAGGATTCTCTAAGCGCTCTCCAAAGTCTTCAATCTGTCAAGATTGATGCTAAAATCAACTCTTATATTTTGGAAATTAAAAAGAAAGATTAGGTCCTTCAGAAAGTAATTTTGTTTCTCTAACAGTAAAAATATTAGAAAAATTTAAAGATACTGTTCGGGAATTCGCTACCGCGCGATACCGTCAGTTCAAAACCGTCAGTAACGCCCAAACCGGCGAGCGCCCCCCTTCTTTTGTTTTGTACTTCGTGTACGCGGGCACGAAGGTGATAAACGGTGTCGATCGCCCCAGTTCAAATTGAACCTCCAAAGATCGCTGTTCTCGCCACGCCTAGCTTATCGAATCCATCATCCACGCCGAGTTCATCCGGTTCGCGAACATCATACATATAGTTCACGTGCCCCTCAATCCGACAAAGGCAGGATTCGAGGCAAATTAATAAATACTGTTCGTGCGCATCATCTGGTTTGAACCGTTCATTTTCCTACCAGGAACGCGATCCTCGCTTAATCTGCACATACAACCATTCGATCCTCCTCAACTATTCCATCATCCGCTCACCAGCATCCGAAACAGATACCGTTATATCATTTTCAACCTATCAAACATATCAAGAAAGGAAATAAATTTGTATTTCACTCGAATTTGTTGTAATTCACACACAAAATATCTTTATTTTGCATAAAGATCAGCTGTCCAGCGATAAGCGAGCGAATAAGCGAATGGAGAAATGAAAGGTTAAGATAGAATTGTACTGGTCAGGTTTATGTAAACCACGTCCAATTTCTTCGCCGTGAGGCTGAAACGAAGTACATATGTATCATTATTATAGTAGCTACGGGAAACACCGGAAATCAGCGTAGTCTCGAAATGAATCACTTCGAAGAGAAGCGACGCGCGCGCTCGTGCTATCTGGCTTTTACGCGAAGGTGTTCCGCGAGGCGAGTCAAAGCACGTCGACGTTCATTTACCGATAGACTAATTTGACGAGTTGGTAATTCCCTGTGCGTCGAGGTCGACGCGTTGGCGTCGTCGCACGATATCGCGAAACAGGCGTCGTCTACGAATCGTCGTTTGTCGCTTGTCGTCGAGTAATTGCCGCGTGACGTTACGGCACGAGACCGTGTCGGGCCCACCTACTGACCTACACACGTGTACCATCGCATCGCGTCTCTTTGCACGCGTGTGTCTCGGGGTTTATTTGCGTTTCATTGTAATCGGAGTTCATTCTCCTTCCGCTGTTACCTCCTCTTGTTCCTCTTCTCGATCTCTCGCCTCGCGTGCCAATGAATGGACCACACATGCGGTCGCGCCCGCGCGACCCGCTCTCTCGTGTTGGTAATAATTGCTCGAGAATCGGGACAGCGAAGCTCGCAGCAGCGCAGCGGATCGATCGCTCGCAGCCTTTTCGAACCGTCCCGAAACGATACCAACGACACGGATACACCGGCGCGGCGCGGCGCGGCGCGCCGTTTAATTGGGTTGCACAGCTCGAGAGGCTTCGATCGCTCGAGGAACCGTCGCGTCGACGCGCGTTTCCCCCAGCCGGAAAAATAATGAATTCTCCTTCTCATAGATCTGTGGTGGCTAACTTCCTACGTTCGCCACAAGATGGACAGATAGTCAAGACCTTTTCAGCTACTATCTGATCCGTCACCGCCCTATCGTATACCTAAACTTCTAACTAAAAGTGTTAGAATTAGAAATGTTCTAACTAAGAATGTTAGAATTAGAAATGTTCTAACTAGAAATGTCCTTTTAACACGTTGACTGCCACGCGTGTTTGCAACGAAATCTCCGTCAGGTCACCGTTGCCGCTGTAGGAAGAATGCGAGCTGCTGACTCGTGTCTGTTGCTGTTTCTTTCAATATATTGTTACGATCCTACTTGTCGCCTTACTGCTCTGCATGGACAGTTGGAATCTTTGACGAGTACCGAGTGGTGTAACTTAAAATTTTCTGCCCCTAATTTTTTCAATAATGAAGAGAAAAATGAGGAAGTCAGTTTTTAGTGAGTCATATAGCAGTGAGAAAAAGACCTGTTACGATATTCACACAAATTCGGACAAATCCTTTGTAAGTCGTCAAATCAGCGTCATCCGAATTGGGAGAAAGGGGCTTGACGAGAATTTTTGCTGTCACCCGAATACGGGTGACGTGGCGTTCAACGTGTTAAAACAGGTATTGTTTCGGCTATGAAGCAGTGATGGTATATCGGAAGAGTATATATCGGAAGTATATGTATATAGGGCGGTGACGGATCAGATAGTAGCGGAAAAGGTCTTGACTATCTGTCCATCTTGTAGCGAGCGTAGGAAGTTAGCCGCCACAGATCTATGGTATGCACCAGAAATATGTAAATCCTTGATACGAGGACTTTTGCCCTGTTGAGGTGAGTTAAGACTATAGTCTCGTTTTCAGAATTGCAAGGGCGCGGAATGCACCTTTTCATTTCTCGACAATGCAAAGATGCGGTTTTTCAGTGAAAAGCGCTAGATAAAAGATCGATCTAGGCTGCAGTTGTTGGATTGTTAGTAACAATGCATCTGTTCAGAAAGCAAAAATGAATTTGGTTCCGTGTGGGAATCACTGACTAAAGCAATAAACCAGATGTCAGCGGATCCATGGGTCTGTGAGTGTTTCGTATACGACGTATACGTATACTATACGTAACTGCCAAGGTAAGAGACAGAACGCAGGCCTGGTCCTTTATCTCGAGTGGACAACGGACTTTTCGAATTGCCTCTTTTTAATGTTCATTTCACTTTTATCCTAGCCTTCAACGCGATACGACGTCCTTCCTAGCTCAGTAAAATAAACTAGAGTTTCTAACAGAATACGCTGTTTGCAGGTTATTCAACCACCTATATCCAATAGCAGTCGCCCTCAAAAGTCCACTTTTTACGTTTACGAGGCGCAATTTGCATTATGTAGCCATATTCATAAAGTTGCGACAGCTACGTACGCCTCATAAATGTAAAAATAGAATTTTTGAGGGCGACTGCGGTCTAAATTGATCTTTTATCTAGCGCTTTTCGCTACTTAAAAAACCCCATCTTTGCATTATCGAGAAATGTGAAGGCGCACCCCGCATCCTTGCAATCCTGGAAACGAGTCTACTCCCTTAAACCTCGGTCGCGACCAGGTATCCGCTCTATTATTCTCTTCTAGCATTCTATTGCAGTGAAAATTAGAATTAACGGTTCTTCGGAAGTTCTACAGAAGGAGGTATTCCCTATAGAAGCTCGTCGGAGGAGTACATAGTTATTTGTAGCCTCGGTGATTTATGTTTGCTTGGAATCGGTCGACTTGGGAACTCGCGTTCCTCGCATCGTGCGGAATGGATTTACGCTATCCATTTTCGCGGGCGATCCTCGAAACCGTGCGGAAAGCAGGCGGATGGTAGGATCGACGACTCGTGCGCGCGTCATCGATTTATTTTCACTTTTCGCGGGTAGTATATATCCACTCAAGAAATTGTTGCTCGGCAAGCTGGCCTGACGCGCGGAGGCGTTTTATAGAATTCGTGTATCCTGTGCTCTCTCTCTCTCTCTCCCTCTCTCGTTCTTGACGGTCTCCACGGTCTCGACCGACGTACGTCGACCTTCGGCATCGTGCCAGCCTCGAGACCCGCGCAGAATTCGAGATCGATGAATGAAAGCCATTCCCGCAGATCCATTTTTTCTCTGAACGCCCACCGAAATATTTTCGGTGCATCTCTCGCGACCAATCCTTGGCAGCCGGCGTTCCTGAAAGACCGGATCCGACCATCGAGTCGCAAAAGATCGATTCCGCCGATCGTTGTTCGACGTTTTCCGATTTAGGGTACAGATATAGTGGAGCGGTGAAGATCGAGGATATAAAAGCGGCGAGATGAACATCGCGGCAAAATCAAACCGATGGAATCAAGGCGGTAGATGCGTTCTCATTTCTCGATAATACAAAGATGGGATTTTTCAGTAGTTAAAACCGCTAGATAAAAGATCAAGCTAGGCCGCGATCGTCCTCGAAAGTCCTATTTTTACGCTTATGAGGCGTAATTCGCATTATTCGGCAGCATGTGGCTATAAAAATAGAAATGATAACGCGCATCCCGCACCCTTGCAGTCCTAGAAAAACGAGTCTACTCCCTTAAACGCGACTGTTTATAGTGGAGCGGTGACGAGAGAATAATAGCGGCGCACATAAAAACAAAAATCAACGCTACACTCATCTCGCCGCTTCAGTATATTCCCGTACTTAGAGATGAATCATATCGATTCGAGGCGTATCGCGCAATAAATAGCTCTCGCGATGCAATTTACGTCGCCGCGATTAAACGCGGCGCAGCGATCACCCAGCCAGAGCTCGTCATCCTCTGATAAATCTCTCGGTTTTAGCTTTTACGATTCTGGATGTTGCACGAATCCCGATCGAGAGACTAAGGGAACGATTATTCTCTCCGGTTCCACTCGAAGGACTCCGGAATTAATAGCGGAGGATCTATCGATCAAGTTTTTAGTCGGCCGGCAGCGAATTACGATTGTAAAACGAACAAGCGACAGTCAATTCCTCTTGTCGATAATATAATCGCGCGCGAAGCTAATACGATTTCTAGCAGTAAATCGTTAACGACGTATATGTATGTACGTCTGCGCATTCCGGACGGTATTATCTATTTGGAAAGTTTTCTAATGCAATGTGGTAGCGCAACAATGCTCTGAGAATAACAGCGTAGATTGACAGCGACGTGATCGTAGCGCTGGCAGCTCTCGACTATCCAAGAATGGCCTCGTTGCAACGATCGTTTCAGGCGCTATAGTCGCGATCCACGCAGATAGAATAAAAACGATTCTTTCATCAAATTATTTCAACGAGGAGTTACTCGCGACAGATATCCCGAACACATTGGGAAGTATTTAAAGATCGCGACCTTTACTCTTTCCTTCGCAATTGCGATCAATGAAAAATAAAAAAAAATTATTTACACGCATTAGCTAGCGAACTGATCCTTCTAACGTTTCAAAAAAATTCAAGCGGTTGGATCGAATTTTGAAAAAGTTATTCGTTTTTAAAAGGTGTGCGAATACTTTGTACAGCCGCTGTACGTGTTTTTCGGAGGGGAGATTCACGGCGACAGCGAGAGATCGATCACGGGCGAAGATTGGTGTAAAATCATTCATCTTGACGCTATGCTCGCGACCGGAAGCGTGGATAGCGTGCAGCGGCGAGCACGCAGCGAGCGAGGAGGCCGATGACATTAGATTCCAGCATTCACGGCGATAAATCCTGTTTCTCGCGTGACGCAATAATCATAGAATTTCTGAAAACCAGGCTAAAGTTCGTTGCCTGCCCCCTCGATCGCCCCGATCCTTCCCTTTCATGCTGGCGACAAGCTTCGAGAAAGTTTCTGCCGATCGTTAAACTACGCACGAGTCTTCAAACGGGGAATACACATCGAGAAACCTGTTTGCAAGCCGTTCAATTTTTCGAGATCCGTTTCTCGTTCCGAGGATCTAGAATTATCGCTTTGTAATACAGTGCCGAAAACTCGTCGCGTCGTCCTCGAGCACAGAGCAACCGGAAGTCGAAGATCCAAAGACTTCGAAGCACCGAGCAAACTCTGCAATCGGTCTCTCGACTCGACGATCACTCTGTTTGTCTACGCCGCGTTCTTCCCCGGAAGGAATGAATTATGTAACACTATTTATCCATCTTTTTGCCGTGGCTGGGTCAACACGGTGTTCAAATATCTGTCCTTTATGCGACGCAAGTTTCTAAACAAACATTCTGTAATTTATTTTATGCTAAACAGCGGAATGCGATTACAAACTGAGAAGCTACCTAACCAACTTTTCGCTTTGGATGTCGTATCATATTTATAAAATGGTATATTAATATTATAATTCGTACAATATCAAAAAATATTTTCTCTGTCTGGACAACAAATCAAACCAAAAATAAGCGAACAAGTTTCTCGCTCGTGCACAGGCGTATCTTCGCACTTTGAATAAAAATTGAAATGGGAAGCAGGACAGAATTAGCTCCGCGTTGATCGCTTCTTCTTTAATTATTTCAGTGAGGTGAAAATAACGTGTCGATGTTCTCGAAACTATTTTTACACCAAAAGTAAACAATGCCTCTAACCCAGAATATTCTATACGATTTTTTTCCATTTTATGCATATTAAACCGATGCAATTTATTCGTGAAACACTCGCGTGTTTAGTAATTTATTTGATACGAAATAATTTCATAACGCAACACTTATTTTACATTACTGATGTAGCAATATTTAGCGATTCCTCGGAGTCGCTTTTCGAGGGCTGAGGGTTGATCCCTCTGTCGCTTCGAATTACACGCGTCCAATCTTGTCGCGAGCGCGTAAAACCCGCGGTATATTTAATTATAACATACGGGACGGGGTTAATCATCGCGGTGAACGACGACATGACAGGGTAATCGTTCGATTCTGCAGCGGCGCGGTGCGGCGATGAGAGGTTACGGCGCTCGAAGCTCGAACCTTGTACAAAGTTTACGCGGCCGGTGTAGACAGCGGCTGTATGTATAGTCTATAAAACGTCGATAATAAACTGGCCGAGGCTGCGTAGCTTGTTTTCTCAACGGCAGTTTCGAACACCTGTGCAGCCTCGTCGCGAAGGACTATCCGACTGTTTGGCTCGCTACCGAGAGCAGTCGAAAAGGTAACTAAAACACGGCCGACTTTTCGTCCGACGGTGTGCGGCAACCCTTCCGTTGGTTACAACTGCAACAAACAGTAGTCGCAGAGAAATTCGCGTTATTTGCGTACCGTTGTGTTTAATGACTTTCCATGAGTTTCATTTCCGTTGCGAGCCCGTGAAATTTGCAACGATACGTGTCTACGACTTTCCCGGAAAAATCGTGCAGCTGGCGAAGATCCCTAACTTTCTAAGCACCGTGTCAACGGGCACACCTTCGAGTCGTCAGCCATCGGCCGGAGTTTATCCGCTGGAAAAGCTACGGTTCAGCAGGCCGTGCTCGACCGCCTGTCGCTGTGACAGACGAACCATAAGCGAAGCATACAGTGCCTTCGATTTTCTTAATAAAAGATGAGCCGTTGCCAACACACTCGTCAAAACGGAGACTCTACTAGTTTAGCCAGCCAGCCGGTGTTCGCGCAAATTCACGCGAATCCGAGCGAATATGTCCATAGCGAGCCAGAGATCCTTCTCGACGCGAAACCTTCGAGAAGCTTGCCAGATCCGATGACTCAACCTCTCGGATCCAGTTTCGTAACTCGGCGAGCTCGCATTATCATCTCGGACCGGGAACCTTGGAATACGATCAACTTCCAGTTTTTTGTACGAACTCGCGAAACTTTCGACAATCCCGCGGAATCCAAAGGGTTGAAGAACGGCGTAGGGTGGCGCGGGAAGGAGAAGTTGCTGGACGTATCGCGTGCCGAAAGCCTCCGGTTCTTCGTTCCTTCGCTCCTTTGACCCGGAGCCCCGCGGAGGACGTCCGCAAATTCAGGTTAATTAAATCGAGGTTGATCGAAAGTTGAACAAACTCGTGACCGGCTTCGATCCGCGGCGCAACGTTTCAGCTTCACGACAAACGCCTACGTGCACGGTTTAGGAATGAAATAAAACTCTTCGAGTAGAACCTAAACACTGCGTGCGTAAAATTCGAAGCAGGTTCTGTTCATTATATATAAAATAATCTTTTGTCGTACGAGAGAAACGAACAAAAACATTTTTGCTCCGATACGTCCTTCGAAAATTTGTAGAATTCGTAATCAGAGTCGCCAGATTAGACTTGTGTCCCCACTCTACCTTCCCCTTCTATCAATATTATTCACCCACTCGTCCGCCATTGCCCTGTCACGTGACTATTCCGACACTGACAGAGAGAGGGTAACGTTTTCCCCTCGATGCGAGTAAATTCTTCTCGTCCAGCGACTGTAGTCGTAACGTGAAATCGAAGTCCATCGAAACCGTGAGCGTTCGGCGCCCCGCAGCAATAATTTTCACTGATTTGTACGTAACAGAGGGAGCGTAATCGGTTGATAGGATTAAAGAACGAGTACCGGGAAGTTGGCGATTGGTTTCCCAGCGCGGCGCGACGGGTAAAAGGAGCGCCTTCATTTTTCACAGTACGCATCCCCTCGGGCTCGTTTCACAAAGCTCACGAGCCACGCCGGCTCATTTGTTCCACTCGGAGCACTCGGAGCGCTCATTTCCTTTGACGGAGGGCTTGGCAGACGACTTAGTTCCGACGATCGCAAGAAAACCCGACCTGCCGGCATCGGTAATCGATCGGTAATTATTCCTCGTGTCCGGTGCCGTTACGATCCCTGTCCGTAAAATTTCGAGGCGTAAGGCGAACAAAGTATCTACGAAAACAGGACTAATTGTGTCGAACGGTTCGTTCGGCGAACCTGGAACTCGACGACAATAGCCTGTCGTACCGATCGTTTTCCGTGTCCGTGCAACGTTCGCTACCAGCATTTAAATCGCCGACAGTCTGCATAGTTGCCATATTCTATTAAATGCAACGTATCATCTTGTAAAGCATGAAAAAAGTTATAAATTCTGTGAACATCGTACCGTGCGTGTTGGAGTATACAACGAAATGCATGGAACATGCGGAGGAGAAAAGGTTGTTTTTGCCCTGCGGTTTATTACAATTCGAGCGTCGCTATTTTTTCCGCACTAAAGGGCCTAAGAAAGAAGGAAGGTCCGAGCCAGCCCACCGAGCTAGTCACACCTATCAAACCTTCTTTCTTTCTAACCGTCAATAATTCTATTTCAATGTAACAGTTATAAAGTATATGTATTGTGTTATATGCGAACAGTACCAATTCAACCGATAGACGTTTATTTCATTGCGCGGTGGAGTTTAAATAAACACTTAATGTACAAAGATGTATTTGATCTCCTAACCTCTCGTTATCCCAACAGTGCATTACAATTTTAAATAATGACCTGCACAGAATCAAATCGTATTTCCCAACGTGATATATTAGATCGTTCGGAAAGTCATTTCGTTTTCTCTCAAGGGAAATTTGAACGAGTTATTTGAATAACTAATTTTAGAATAAGTTCTGTAACATTTTGTTCTACGATCTTTTTTGCAATTTTTCAAGCAACTTAAAAATCCCATGCTCGTAGAATTTCTGTTTTTTATTAGCAAACAATTGAGTTACATGATTTTTTACGACTTTATTTGAAATGAAATTTGCACTGGAAATGAGATTGCATGTTATTCCACTTTCTTAAAATTCGTGTACAAAAATTGAGATTTGCATGAACATCGGCAGTCTAATAATAACAAATCGAATCAATGCCATTATACGAAAAGCGGAATGACTTTCCGAACGACCTAATAAAACGTGCGACGCTGGTAGCAAACCTGTTAAAATTCCATTGTGGAGTGAACTATAAACGCGTACGAAGGGAACGAAATTGAAAGAAACAGGGGAAGGCCCGATAATAGAAAAGAAATGAGTAAATATGAAGAAGCAGAGGAGATAAGCGATATCTGTCGATCGATCAAATATTATTGCGCCTCGAGAGGCTCGAAATTATTGATCCGAGCTGGCAAGGAGGGAATCGGACTCTGCCGCGCCGCTTCGGGAGCGGAAAGAACGTTCTGTTTGGTGTGGCCGAACGAACAAATAAATTTCTAGAATAATTCGACGACCTTCGAGTTACAAATGACCGGAATATTGGTCACGTGAATCGATCGATCAAATCGGTTAATCCGTCGTCGTCGGATAAGCGCAACTTTTCGCGTAACGTCGTCGATAACGTCGTCGATAACGGAGGCGATAACGAAGAAAGCTTTCGCATTTTTCGCGATAAACCGGCTCCGCGAAACACTCGGTTATTTCGGCCGATTGGCAACCTTTGATACCAGCCACGTGCTATCTCTTCGACTCGAACGAATAAGGATCTCCTTCATAAAAATCGGGCGAGACCGCCGACCGTGAAACTCGATTCTTTTTTATTACGAACTCTGAGAAATTCGTGAATCCGAGATGAGGGTGAAAGAAACTTGGCAGGCCTGTCTGTAACGTCGACTCCCTTCGCAGCTGAGTGGAATAAATAAAGATAGGGGTGGAGGAACATCCGCAACGTTTCTTATTGAAAAGTTCAGCCCTCGGAACCTCGCTCGGGCTCGTCCTTTAATTATTTCGAGCACCGTGTACTTTCTTCGTTTCGCCTTCTTTTTCCGATAAACCGATCGGCGACGCCCAGGGTCGTCGCACAGCCTTCTAGGAGACAGGGGTTGCTGGTCGAAACCGGATTTCTACGTTTTACAATTTCGATTGTCACTCAAAACGAATCTACATGAACGCAATTCATTCCATCGAATATTGATTAAAACGAGGAATATAAGAAGACGTCATAAACCTCGTCATCGTCGGGGATGTCCTTTCTAAGAGGACACGGAGAGATTACCGGCAAATATAGCGCTCGCAGGAGTGTGTAAGAAACAGACTGCGGACTTTTATGCAAAATAAACATTGTCCGCATCGATTCCAATGAACAGGAGCCAAATAGAAATTTCATTGATCCTTTAATAATTTTAATAAGATGAGGCTCATACATTGGAGCTCTTAAATTCTTTTAATCTGTCTCCTGGTTTTGTGGAGGTACTAGTAAATAAAATGTGAGCGGACTCCGTAAATCGGTTTTCTCGACACTAGTTTACTGAACGTAAGAGTGATCGGTGTAAGGAGACTTGTTGTCTCGTCGGCGACTCGTGAATAGTTTCCCCTGACTTCCCAAAAACTCCCTCGGAAGGTGTAGGCAGGAAAGTAAAGATGGAAGAGTAGGAGGAAAACCGAATAGGGGAGGAAAGTAAGGACGTGCGGAAGAAGACAATCGCGGAAGGGTGTCAAAATCGAAGAAAGCGCAAAGGCTCGCCAGGGCCTGTCACCAGACCTTGGACAGGCCCAAGCGAGACCTGGGAAGACAAAGAAGAATATCGGTTGGGCCAGCGTGGAACTAATCGGCAGATCCAGAAACAATGGAAAAGAAACAATGGAGAGAAAATGAAAAGATTTCTACAATTGATAGAGACTTAACACTAAACCTACCACGAGGGGTCCAACGGCCCGTTTTAGATCGATGTATTTGACAGTTATCGAAATTGTAAAGCTGTTTTCATGGAAATTAATTGAATACATTTATCGACTACGATATACAGGGTGAATCACGAATCGTGATCAGTAGAGATTGCTCTGTTATTAGCAGTCCGATCGGAAAGGTTTTTATCAGGTATAGCATGGTTTCAAGAGACCTTCACGCGATTATAACAAATTTTTCGTCGAATATTTTTTTTAACGATTTTTCGATATATTTTTTACGCCTATTTGTTAGAGGATTTCAAGGTGAATTTGGAAACGTATCGTAACATTAAAAAGATTGCAAAAAAGATAGCACAACACTGTTTTATTTAATTTTTTTTACAAAAAATTTGCTATAATCACATGAAAGTTCTTTTGAAACCATGTGATAAAAAACATTTTCGATCGGACAGCTGATAACAGAGTAATCTCTACTGATCGCGATTCGTGATTCGTCCTGTACATTATAGTAAAAATCACACAAAAAAATAAATAAATTTAATCTTGTTATTTTTATAATACTATACACATCAGTCACTTTTGATGGTCGATAGGTTTAGTGTCAAGGAAGCCACAGTTTAAATTGCACTTACTCGTGATTACCATAAATACATAAAATCTGGTAGTAAATAAATAAATAAACGGGATTCGACTCGCTGATAGACGATCCGAGAAAGGTCTCGGAGTGCAGCTGGGTTTGGTGTTCCCGTTGGGCTCTTGAACCATTGCATTGGACCGTAGGACGCGGTGCCGGAAACCCGAGGCGGAATCTATTGTCCGGTCCGAAACGAAGGGGCGCATTCAGACGGACGCGTGTGCACCTTGCCTATTAATAGGCCGGTGAAAAGCGAAACAAACGACGTTTCTTTCCCTTCCTCGGCTGGAAAAACTATTAGCAGGGTTAATAATACCAGCAACGGCGATGAAAGGCGTCGCGGCGCTTTGAGCCGCTCGCTCCGGCGCACGATAAACGCCGCGCCGCTCCGCGTATCCAAAGGGCGACGGGGGCGAGTAATTAACTGCGACGCAATTAGCTCTCTCGGCGAAGAGATGCGCGCGAACCAACGGTTCCATCAAGCTGTTCGAGGAACACCGTGCTTTCGCCGATCGCTCCGAAAATTCGCTCGACAGAGACCGTACCGATCGTACCAGACGTTTCAGAGTCGCGCAATTATTCGATTAATTGTGCCCATAATTATGAGAGTGGTTTAAAAACGATTATTAACGCTAAACGAACTCCATACAATGTTGAAATAACAAGCATCATCAAACGTTTCGTTTCTGTCAAAATTACAAGTAGGTTCAATCTTTGCTACTTTTCTACATTTTCGATTAATCACGAACAACAACTGTCCAGAGACACTGTTGAGCGGCAGCTCCCAACTCGTTACTCTTTCGACGCGAAAAGTCCGCTTTGTCCATGCAGTCGGTGTCCTTGCTAGGAGTAGCAGATTTTTCTCGGCTTCGATGGCCGTGCGAGGAAACTTTTCTAATATACTGGCAGGTGCCGTGAGATTCGGAACCGGTCCGTTATCAATTACACCGAATCTGTTTGGCGCGTGACTAGAGCCTTGAAAACAGTGCCGTGGAACAGCGGCAATCCGGTCGTCTGGTCGTGCCGCAGAGAAATGCAAATTCCGCGGCGAACGGCTACGTAACTTCGCCGGTTCGAGGGTGTATTTGCATAGACGAGAGTTCCGATTGGCGATCGCGGCGCGGCGCGATTCTCGGGGCCATTCTCACGAAGATACGTGCTCATTCTTTTCCGTTCGGAAGGCCGCGATCGCCGCGCACTCGTTCACAGTTTAGAATAGAGATCCTTGTTACATTCGAATACACGTGTACTGTATTTCACGTATATTTAAAGACACGTGTATTAACGTATCCGCATTTTAATTCGTATTAATTTTTAGGATACAGTTACTAATTTTCGAAAGCAAAATATGGGTATGTAAAATAGATACAAAAATTACTTTGAAAACCACTTCCATTAAAGAAGTGTAATCAACTAGCCCTCTAGTTCATTAGAGAAGAATCTGACTTGCTAGTTCTACTCTATTGAAGTCAACAAAAGGCCTAGAAAACTGATATTTAACCCTCTATTCACTTTATTGCATTTCGTTCCCCATTGGAGGCTTAAATTTCAAATGTTCTAGTAAATTAAGTAGACAATACTGAAGACTCTGAGAGCATGTTGGTTCCAAGTGGGAACATTGCGCTTTATAAAGTTTCCATACAGGAACAGTCATAAAATGCAATAAATAACATATTCTAATAAAATTTTATTATTTATTTCACCACGCTCATTTTTAAGTAGACTAACAGCCATGCATATATATATTTTTTGAACTCGTCATAAAAACTCATGCAATAGAGGGTTAAACAATGTCTAAAAATTATTCTAAAGAACTTTTTTTCACCTAAAATAGCTATTCGGTACACCGTGCGACGTGACACGTCATCATCGAGGGAACATCTCGCGCAGGAAAATAAAAAAAGAATCGGAGGTCGGTGATGCGAATCGCAACGCCTAGCCTCGACCTCGCAGACCCTGGGAACGCTGCTTGTCCGCAACCGGAAGCCGCGGTTTCGACCCTGAAGAATATCGTTGTCCACCGAACGGAAAGGATAATTTAAGAGCGCCGCGTCGACGTTGATTTACGATCATCTCCGGAATCATCGTCGCCATGGCTATTAATTCGATGGTCGGTGTATTCGATTCTGAAATTGATCTCGGGAAAGTCTGTAGCCCGATCGTCCCTTTAGGAGGCGTTAGGAATTATCCTCGTAAGTAGACTGCGGATCTTTATGCGCTTATGGTTTATAAAAATGTTCAAAAAATACTGGAGTATCGAATTGGACAGAACTTGGTACGATTTTTATTGATTTTGGACCTACAAATGTTATTACTAGACTGCGGATCTTTATGCATTTATAGGAAAATAGAGTAGATGAAATTCAAAATTGTAGAAAATTGTAGAAAATTTTGAAAATTGAAGATGTCGATAGATGATTTCTCCTCTATTATTAATTAATAAGGGAAGAAAGAACATTCTATTTGGTTTCTATTTCTTGCAATCTACGCAAATCATTTTTGTTTTGCATAAACATCCACAGTCTACTCATAACCTATGCACGTTCTTTCACAGTCTCGTGCACTAGATCGTCCGTCTGACCCTGGGAGCATTCTGCACTGCCCCCGGAGGTAATATCTCGTAACAAACAACGTCGGAGGGAGATAGAAGACTATTCGTCTCGAGCCCTTGCATCCAATTATTCGCGTATCACGGAATATTCTGTGGAGGCGTGGCCTAGGCCCGGTGGGCGTGGCATGGTTGCTCTCGGAGGAACGAGGGTGCTGCTCCATGGGGCAATCCGTGTCCACGGCTGCGTCCTCGATCGTTTCTTTGCGGCGTGAGCGAGGAGCAAGCCGGAGAGGAAGGAAAACGTAAATTTTTCTAGCTCGCCGGTGAAATTATGCGACGTCCGCGGCCTGAATTCCGCTGGCGAGTCTCGGAAGCTGCGGCGAGCACGCACGCCGGGAAAATGATCGCCTCGAACGAGACGGAACGATAACCATGACACGGTATTACCGGAAGACGGTCGTTGTTCACGAATCGCTAACGTAACAGTCCACCACGGATGAGAGAAGCGAGCGAGCGTAAAATACGAGAGCGCGACGCATTCACCTTGGAGCCGCGAGCAGGGGGACGCGGAATCGCGAAGGCCGCCTAGGTAAAAATAAAGAAGGAAAGAGAGACCAGCGGCCATTCGTATTCCAAGCCATCCGCGAAATTTCGATACCGATGCCGTTGATCGTTGCCGCAACGGACTCGCCAGTCTCGTAATCATTCTGGCTTATTACGCAGTACATGCTACCAGCCTAATTACTCGAGATCGTGGTTTTGGACGTGTATTAATAACACACGTGTATTTACATGCACCTACTTTAGTGCGTGCCATTTTAAGTACACGTGTACCGTTTCGCGTGTATCAATGCATCCTCATTTCAATCTGTATGATTTGTAGAACATTGATATTAATTTATTTACCGAGACTATGGTTTCACAAATTCCGCGATTGTTCGTACAACGTATTACCGTATCTTTGAGCACACAGTTGAGATTTAATTACAATTCGAATCCTTGCAACTGCAAACGAAAGACGCGGATAGCTAAACATCTGAGAATTATAGAACCGGCAGGAAAGTATTTCAACGTATCAGCAACATCAGTTGATCCATAATGGTATTATCCAACAGCTAAGAATATTGTTAACCCGAGAGAAATCGTTTATCGTCAGAACATTAAAACAGATCAGATTCTTCTCTGATCAACTAGAGGGTTAGTTGATTACATTTTTTTAATGTATCTGTTTTATATACCCATATTTTACTTTCGAAAATTAGTAACGGTATCCTAAACATTAATACGAATTAAAATGCGGATACGTTAATATAGCTGTATTTAAATAGACGTGAAATAGGGATCTCTACCAATTACCTGCCTAGCACGCAGTAGGTAGTTTAATACGCTGACTAAAGCGTGAACAGTTTCTCATCTCCTTCTACGTGTTTCTTATTATTTTTCGATTATACGTTTTCAATGCCTTCGCTCCGAGCAACGTGGATTACTGCAAAAGCTTGCTTCCAGTGGTTCTGGCATTTATCGGATATAAAGTATTAAAACCTGTAGCTCCTGTCGCGAGGAACAATGCAAAGAATGATTTACGGCTGTTTGCGTCTTCGAGATTATTGGAGAAAAAGTTACATAATACCGGCGGATCATGTTTCCTAGTCCAGTGGTTGCTTCTAGGATTAACGATAATAAAAGTACGAATGCGCCGACGATATCTGCAGATAATGGAAAGCCAGGATAAATCAGAGGCACCGATTAATTCCGAAAGCAATTAGAAGGGACGGAAGCAGTCCATTGGCGAACGGAAAAATCATTTCTTTCCTTTCGTTTGTTTTCCCGAGGAACGCCTATCGCTTCGCGCATCGGCGACGAGACTGACGAGAGATAGAGGGAATAAGAGAGGGAAAAAGGGAAAAAGAGAGCCGGTAAATACGGTCGGATCGATCGATCCGATAAATATTTGAGAGTAGCCGAGATGCGGACTCGCTTTTCAGCCGAGAGACGAACGCGAAACGTCTGTCGGCGTTTACCGAAGAAAATAACCCTCCGCAATCTGCAGAAACGAAAACCTTCGGTGGAGAGAGCCTAGCCGGTGGTGCACAGCGCGTGCAAGATGCACCCGATGCAAATGGCCCGGCCAGGCGATCGATCGATCCCCTCTCTCCTTTGACCGAGGCGGTTTCGTTCCAGGCCTCGATACACCGTGCAGTGGTTCGCGACTAAAATTGACCTGTCCATTTATTCAATTCACAATTGCAATCGGAACGATCAATCGAAGGTGGATATTTACCTGTCCATTTATCCAATTCAAAATTACGATCGGAACGATCAGTCGAAGATGGATATTTACCTGTCCATTCATCCAATTCAAAATTACAATCGGAACGATCAGTCGAAGGTGGATATTTACCTATCCATTTATTCAATTCAAAATTACAATCGGAACGATCAGTCTTTTTTGCCCACGCCATTTTTCGCGGAAACGTTGCTACTCTTTAAATAAACGGTAATCGAACGAATGATCGTTAAGAAAATTATATTTGGGCGTTCTGTCCATTGCACGATGATACAACAGTTGGCAGAAGAGTTATGGATCTCGATGTTTATTTAGAAACTTGAACAGCCAAGTTCTAGCCGCGGAGCAGTGCGCAACGCGAATACGAGTTCGGAATAATTGAACTTATGGAAAAGAGTGGCTGCTGCAGTCGACAGGGGAGGCAGAGGGCTCGAGAGGGATGCAACGAAGGAGTCCCCGAGTTAATTTCATTTGCCCGTTATGTAGATCGTTCCGTTAGGCGAGCGGGTCGAGGTAAAAGCTTCCGGTCGAGTACGTCGTGCGCTATTGGCCCATGCATTATTCATCGGTTGTGTGGGTGTCGCGTGCTATAATTCGATGGGTTCGACCAGCTCGTCTAATAGATTCATATTGTGCGTGCACGCGATACCCCATGCAAATTTTCATCCAGGGCCAGACAACCTCCGCGACTTCTTGCATGGTCGGTAAACAACCTACTCCCGGGATATAGATGGCTGCCAATTTTCACGCGTGTACGCAGCGAAAGTGACCCTCGATGCTGGGGATGACAAACCCGCTTATGAATTGTCACGACTAGACTGCGGATTTGATGTATTTATGATAAAAATAGGTGGGTACAATGTTTTCTTCAACTTGTTAACCTACAGTTGCTCGCACTTCACTTTCCACATAACTGTTTACATGGAATTTCATACGACTCGGACATAAATAAATTTTTATTCAATAAAATAACTACTTTACTCCGTTTATGCGTGAAACACTAGATTTAATGTTTCGAGATCGTAAGTACTATATGCGAGTAATTAAAAGTTAAGATTATTAAAGAAGGAAAAAGACATTTTTACTTAACTTCTGTTGCTTGCGATCGATGCGCAAAACTTATATTTTGCGTAACGATCTGCAGTCTATTCGTGACATCGCCATTGCATACATCGGAGAAGTTAAACTCGAGTAATTTTCTTAGGTAAAGTGACCAAGATTGGCGAAAATTTGTTGGGAACGCCAATAATAGCGTTTGAAACGGCAGAATTGAACACTTGTCCGCTAACTCGGTAAATGATTGATGGCCGGTAGCATGCTTTCCCCGCTTTACTTTTTAGATTTCAGTTTAATGAGTAGTTTGGTAGCGGCCCCAAGGCCAGCTAAAATAACATCCTTTCGCTCGACGTAGCCTATTACGTCTCTCTTACTATTATATTTGCTATTATTAGGTATCTGTAACAACCGTGTCCGTCTACGTAATAGACACGAATAATAATGATGACGATACACGGTCGACGATATTCCTCTAATCTGTTCTTCCATTCATATATTTTTGATTTACATGTTATCTACATTGGAAACAAATGGTAAGTATCATGTTTATTTTACATAATATGTAATAAATTCAAATTCAAATTCAAATTTGAATATGTATCCGGTAACTTATGGACGCGAGTGAATAATAATGGTGACGATGCACGGTCGACGATATTTCTCTAATCTGTTCTTCCATTCATATATTTTTCATTTACATGTTATATACATTGAAAAAAAAATGGTAAGTACCATTTTTATTTTACATAATATGTAATGCGCTCAAATTCAAATTTAAATGAGTGTCCGGTAATTTATGGACGGGAATGTACACGTGAAACAGGGATCTCTAGTTAATACGTGCCGGCGATCAATTAATCGATTACATTCGCTCGTCGATTAATCTCTTTTCACTATCTCTTGTAAAACTCATTCCGCGTGTTTTCATAAGCGAATTCGCCGAGGGGGGAAAAAGCGGTACTGCGTTCGAAGCGAGAATTCGCGTCGAGACTGCGAGACAAACATCTGCTCCATATTCCCTGAATATTCAACGGTCTTTTCACGGACCGGCTATATTTAGCCGGCCGGTATCGAATCGCTATCGCGACGAGCATCGCGGTTCATTAAAGCGGCGCACGTGCTTGCGTTAGACTGGATCCGCGATCCGATCGAGACCGATTCGGCGATCGGTCCACGACCTTCCCCGACGATCATTACTTCAGCTCGCCTGGATCGCGTCACATCCGTAACAAGGAATTCCAATAATAACGCGGGAACGCGATTACTCGACGTTCCATCGCGCGCCGAGCACCGTGTCGAACCCGCGAGTACAAATGTGAATGATAATTCGCCCCTCCCTCCGTCCGGATCGGAGTCGAGCAAAATTTAATCCGATTACGCGCCACCGATCGCGATTAAAGTTTAATAAATCGATTACCAGTTATTTTCTCCTCCCGCTAACTGTCGCACCCACTGTCCCGACGATTACAGCGGACTGTAATTAACGATCGCAGAAATCGACGTATCGAGTCAGGCTCGCGATGAAAATTTCAAACTGCATCTGTAATATTAAATATGCCTCTCGTTCATTTCCTTGTCACGGATATTGAGTCGTTGCAGCCAATTACAACTGCTCGCCACATATACTGCGGATCTTTATGCAAAATAAAAATATTCTGCATCGATCGTGGGAAGCAGGAATAAGATAAAAATTTATTTCATCCCTTAACGACTTTGTTAAGGTTATTCATCGAATTTTTCAACTCTATTACTGTTTTATAGTTCACCCAACTAATTTCTTTATAATTGCATAAAGATCCGCAAGTCTACCGCTCACGCTCTGGGGAAAATCGAACGAACTAACTTTTGCTCGGATACGGAATCACATAGGTATTTATTTCACTCTTCTGTGGTATTATTAAGTCGTGAGAAATGTGCTGACATGTTTAAATCGGGTAATTATTCGGAAAGCACCACTCCTCTCCGATTTCGATGAAATTTAAATATGATATGCAGCTACACAAATTGAACAACTTTTTCCTTTTCCAATATTGGGGGGTCGCTTTTAGTTTTCGAGATATTCGCAAAAAACTATTGCTAATACTGTATTGAATTTTCCGTATTTTTGTATGCTACGTGGTAACGTAACGCCGATCCGCGCGGTGTCTGTTTACTTTTTTTTTGTAAACACGCAGTGGAGATAAGAGAGAAAGTAGGGTCTCATTCTATATCGAGTGATTCATATATAGGGTAGTCTTTCAATTTTGATAGACTGCTCCTGGATTTTCGTATGCAAAAAATCCAGGAGTAGTCCTTTCAAATTGAAAACTTACCCTACATATGTATCACCCAATATAGAGTGAGACCCTGTTTTCTCTCTCATCCCCACAACGTGTTTACAAAACAAAAGTAAACAGACGACGCGCCGGAACAGCCTTACGTTGCCACGAAGAGTGCAAGAACACCGAAAATTCAATACAGTATTAGCAATAGTTTTTTGCGAATATTTCGAAAACTAAAAGCCCTATATTGGAGAAGGAAAAAGTTGTTCAAAATTGTCGAAATATATAACATATTTAAATTTCATCAAAATCGGAGAGGAGTGGTAGTTTCCGAATAATTACCTTAAATCGTTCTACTGTTTACAATTGCACTCTCCCGTTTCCGCTATAAATGCATAAAACCCGAAGTCAATTTACGACGATGAAATTACGTGGACGTCGAAAACCGAGTAGCCTCGTCGGAACGGCCGGAAGTATCGAGGAAAGTCAACGGCCTTGTGCCGGATTTCAAAGACACCGATGACCTCGGTCGATTGAAAAGATCGACTTCCTCGTATCGGTCTCGACGAGAGCCGGAGAATGCCCTGCGGAGCACTGGCCTCGGTTCCGTGAAAATTCGGAGCCGCAGAAACTCGGAACCTTCTCGGAGGTGAAACTTCGAACTTAGCTCGAATCGTTCCTAACTTAAACCCCGTTCGGACAGGGCTTATTATTTAAATTATTAGCATTATTTACATTACGTCTTCGTATTCGTTCATACATGTCCGAGAGGTCGAACAATCGAAAACAAAAATCGCGCGATCGAAAACGCGCAGTTTCCGCCGTGACTGAACGGGGTCTAAAAAGCTCGGATTGCTCGCAGCTTCTGCTGGCAACGAACCCGAGGAAAGCCGCGTTAATGCAAAATCGATCGATCTGCTCTCTGAATGAACGCATCGGGTCGCGTTTTATTCGCGGGCTCGCCGCGTTTAATAAACAAAGCGACAATACCAATCGCGGGAGAACAATGAGGAACAGCTACGAGCTTGACGTATCGTTACGCCGATACCAATACCGACTGCTTCACGGTCGAACAAAAGCGAGCGAGGGGGAACCGATCGCTCTCCGCGAATCGTCAGATAGACGCGGGATACAGGGTGTCCGAAAAATGTGGGATCGACAGACACATCCGGATAACAATTGAAAATTACTCGCAGCCCAAGAAGAAGACCTACTCGGCTGTATAAATTTTTTGATGATTTCTTTAGTTGAACGATTAGAATAGCATCGTTTGGAGCAGCACCTGGGTTGGACGAACCGTATCTCGTCACGAAGTGAAATGTATCGTCGCAATAAGCCGAATAATCGGATGACACGAATATTCGGCCAACAATACATAGAAAACGAAGCGTTAGTTCGAGGAACGACGGTTTTTAGACACCGTTTGTATTCGAAGGAGACGATGAAAGGGCCGAGATCCGGCCGACCGCATGTAATTAAATGGGTCAGCAGATAAAGCGGGCGGAGGCACGCGCGAACAAGGGCGAAGGCGTGGGAATGCCACGACATACAAAGCCGCGTCTTTTCACCGATCTAATACGATCAAATCCTTTCGGATGAGCTTGCCTAGCCACGCGGAGAATCTTCGCTCGCGATTTGATTCGCACGCGCACAATAGAATCGGGCGGCGCCTAAATTTTATTTTCGTAAATCTATTTAAATCTTGATTTAAATTTTTTTTCAAAATCGCCAGAGAAACGTTCGCGCCCTAATGGTTCGCCCAAATGGCATCGTTTCGGGGAATAACATAATAATTGAAATGCGTTGAAGTTGGAAAAAAAATTGTGTTAATTAGGAATTTTAATTTCAACGCATTTCAATTTTTGCAACACGCACGAATCCAAGAAAAACGGTGACTATGATAATCGGAGCGACGCGGCCGTTGCCGGTGCTGGAATAACAAAGCGTAATTAAATGTTCTCGGCCGATGGGTGTTTAAGCGAAACCGGTAATCCTCGCGAGTCTCGTGGACGATCCCGCCTTGATGAAACGCGTACGTGTATATCGATCAAGCCGCAGAGAAGCGTTGTTTACACGTCAGCTTCGAATCCCGCGCTAAAAATAACGATGAAATTCGATTCTTGATGGACGCGACTGGATCGACGATCGAACAGTAGGCCGCCACTAGTTGATTCACCCCGTACATATGTACGCGTCTCCTCCGTTAATGCATCTTGGCAGCAGACGGAGCCAAATATAGGACACGAGTCGACCCGGTCTTCTTTTCCAACCAACGAATCATTCAATCGTACCGTGGCGTGAGCTATTCTCCTGGCGACAAACCTTCCTGGCCCTGATTCGCTCAGCAACTGTTGCATCAACCCAATTTTCCCTAATCTCTCATTCTCCATCGATGATTACGCGAGGTTATTGTTTCTTCCTACCTTCATTTATTTCTCCGTTAGTTCACGAACACGCGTGTGCTCTGTATTCCATCATAGTGAAATAAACAGTTCTACCTTTTTTCCGCATTTCACCGGGTGGATCTAAACCGAAAGAAATTTATTTTCTAAACACGATGATTGACGTGAATTTAAATCAAGTATCGGAGAAGCCTCCCGTTTCATTGGATATCGTTTACCGTTCGATTCAATATTCCAAGCACCGCAGAATGATCCAGCGGCCCGCTTTCTGCGGCCAAAACTATTGTAACGTTATTATTTCAAGGTTCAATGTTATATTATTACAGGTCGTTCATTTCTTATAAAAAAAATTTCTATATTAAAATTTGTAGAAAAGTGAATACCGATTAACTTTCGTTCGAAACATTGTTCTGTCAGATCACCGAAAATATTTGAAAAATCGTGATTATTTCATTGTTGTATGTAACTAAAATTTCATAGTTTTGCACTTCAAACGCTACATCTGCTCGGAAGGTTATCTGAAAGATCTAATATTTTGATTTTCAAGGTTTCAAAAGGTTCTTATTTGAGAGAAAACAAAATTTTGTTGTAGTCTGAAAGTCGTAAAATCGAATTTTGATTACAAAAAAAGGCTTCTGGACCACTGTGCGTCGGTTTCATTAAAATTGCAGTAAATAACCGCAGCTTTAAATAGCGTTCGCGATACAGCGGGGAAACTTATCTGAACGGTTGGCGGGTATTAACTTCAATGAATTTTGCGACCATCCTCCTCGTATCGAAAATTCCGGAGGAATAGCGTAAAGGCGATTTGAATGCCGTTACATACATACCGTGGATCCACGGTCGAACGGTGCAGGTGATCCGATGGATCGTGGCCGTTGGCCATCTGGATGCCAATCCGAGAAACGAAAGAATCACGTTTCGCATACTAGTTTGTGGTTCGAGAAGTCACGCGGACAACTCGTTCCGATCTTACGTAAACCGCAGCTCGACATTTTCGAAAGGAACCGTATGCGAGGGAACAGTAATGCGAATTGCAGACGAATTTAGAGCGAGATCGATCGGATCGGATCGGATAGGATCGTGACAGACACGCGGGAAAACGTTTGCTCAGAACGGAACAAAGGCAGCGCGGCTTCCGAGCACAGTACGCTCTTTGATTCCGGACGGTCGGATTCATTTCGGGCGAACGCGCAACTAGTTTTGGGTGAACGACTCCCGTGTCCCGGAACCGTGAATCCCCCGACTCACCTGTTGATAGTCTGATTTTTCGATGAAACCGCTCTCCGAGACTAATGAAATCCATTCGATTGCGCGAACCCGATGCGATTTCCATCGACCCGCATATTATACGACGTCATCGTACCCTCTTATTTCTCGAAACGGAACACGTTAACCCCTTGCCCTGCAATATCGACTCAGACTCGCGATAAATATTCCGAACAGAGCCTAATAAATATATGTATACTTGCTATTAATTTCCTTTAAACCGAATTAAAATTCTATTTTCTCTCAAAAAACAATACCTTTTTAAATATTTGACTATACGGATTGAACTTTCTTGGAAAACTAGAGCAATTAGTTCACTACAGGACATGAAAAGAAATCTTTTCAAAAATTACATTTCGTCGGAATTGTAGGGAAAATACTAAAAGTTGCATTTTACAACTTTTTTTTGCGAGTCTGTATCGAACATTTCATAAATACGTTCTGTATTATTTGTACGTGTTGTTAGTTTCTTTCCAAGACAGTTTCTGATCCGAGGTAATCACGTACCTTTTTTAATCATCGGAAACACGATTTGAAAAGGAAATATCGATCGGCGCGAAATAATTAAGCGCGCAGGTGCGCACTTTCGAAATGAAATAAAACACTGAATGGGTTAATGGAGAACAGCGTGGCTCGGCGCGGAGGAAGGAAGCGATAGGTAGCAGTTCGATTTACGAGGAAGGAGGAAAAGAGGCGCGTCGCGACGCGACTCAGCTTGGTTCAGCTCGGCGTCCGTCGAATGGTATTACACGGATATGGGTTGTGGGCTCGAATTACCGCGGTTGTAACTGGTTCCCGAGGAAATCAATACGCGCCAGGACGATTGATAGCGATTCCAGTGGCGGCGGAGGGTACTCTCTTCTATGTAAGTAAAATAAACGAGAGGAACGACGCTGCCCTCCGCAACCTCTATTAAGGCGCCTGGGCAATTTCTTCGGGGAAACGTAATAGTCTAGACGACAGCGGCAGAGGACGAAGGGGTCGAGGGGAGCCGGAGCTGGAAGAGAAATCCTCTCGGGTGCGAGACGCGGTCCCATCCTTCGCGAGGAAAACCGGAACTGCTCGAATAAAGCGAGTCCGCGATGGAAATTTCTATAGCGTGATCTTGCGGCCTCGCTGGATACGATGCTAATCGATAATTAAATCCAATTTGTAATTAATTTGATGCTTTGCAGTCGCTATTTGTCTAGCGGCTAGCGTTCAACTGCTACAGACTTTGCACTCCAAATTCACCCTTCTACAAATAGAGTATTTTTAACTAAGATTTTCTGACAAAAATCAAATTAAATGTAAATCGATCGTTAAGAAATTCAAAATTTTATCTATTGTAAAGATGTAGGCACATCGAGTACTCATTTAAAAGTAATTACCAATTCATTAACTTTGTAATGTACGAAAACTGTGCGTAGATATGTATATTCATTGTAGCCATTTTTCGATTAATCAATTTTGAAAATGAAAGTACATATGTATTTATTGAAGCGTATTGAGTATCGAGTCTTATGTCTCATAAATATGTACATCATTTAATCTAGACGAATAAATCATTAATTTTCAATATTCTTAACGGGTGAAATTGATTTGCAAAAGGGCGAATTTGGAGTGCCCCGAGATCCTTGGAACCATGCAAAATGAAACACAATTTGCGGACTGATTTTCGCAATAGGACTCGCTGGAAGATTGAATAGTTTTTACCGAACGTCAATTTATTTCTACAAGAGGAATTAAAGTAATATTTTCCTCGTGGCAGAACTTGTTGTTAGTAAAAATACATCGACGAAGATTATAAACGGAATACTTCGCGGAACTGTTCTTAGAAAAAACGTGTGACCTTTCGAGAATTATTCGGAGAATGTGTCGAAGTCGCTCGTTTCCCAGACACCAGATTACGCGGTATGTTTTTAATTAGCATTTTCTTTACGCAAGGTGGGACGCGTACACGTAAGACTGTTGACGAACGCGTCAACAGGTGATAATAATGTTTTTGTTACGGCACAACAAACTAAAAATACATGAACAAAGTATGTATAAAGGCGACACACGTTGACCCAGCTGTGGGAAAGGAAGTTTTATCGCACCCTTTTTATAATCCAGACCTACTTCTCAACGACTATCGCTTACTATTGTTTGTGCAAAACATTTTTCTTTATTCAAGTGAAACCGAAGATTTTCGAATAGATGGAAACGATCGACAATGTACTCTGTTAAAGAAAATGATGTTCCGAAAAATCTCGGAGAAGTTCGCGCCAATTGGAATCTGCGGAAACTTTCTCCGCTCTAGCTATCTTAATAAATGACGCTGGGTGGTCGGAGGGGGAGGAACCGAGAGAAAGGAGAAGATAAACGAAACGAATGGATGGATCAAGCCAGCTTCGTAAAGTTGGGAGGAGCACGAGCCGAGTTGGAATTTCCCGTGTGCTAAAATAAAGAACGCGGCAGCCTCTCGTTTCCGGTTCCGAGCACGATCCCCGACAAATCCCCTGCGTTCGTTGCACGGCTACCTTCGAACCAAGATGGCGTCATCGATCGATTCGCGGTCCCCGAGAGAACAGAGGAAAAAATTCGTGCTTCTAATTCCAACGAAACGGGAATTCCGTCGCGTCGATGAACGAGGGACGCGCGTTCGCCACGAACATTTCGACCGTGTCAATGTACCCGGCATCGGGAGACATTTTTTTTCGCGAGACACGTTCAATTTTTCCTCGAAGGTTACTCACCGGAGGAAAAGTCTCTCCCTGCCATGTCGGCTGGACCTCGTTCGCGACAAAGGATATCTTCGCGAATAGACGACAGGAACATCGCTGTTTTCCGTGGCGGTCCAGCGATTCTAATAACTCTCGAACAAACGTTTCTTCTCCGCTCAAACTTCCCGACTTTGCCCGAAATACAATCTCTGTAGCGACAAAGGATATCGTCGCGACTAGACGATGGTAACACCGCTGTATTCCGTGGCGGACCAGCGATTCTAATAACACTCGAACAAACGGTTCTTCTTCGCTCAAACTTCCCTACTTTGCCCGAAATACAATCTCCATCGCGACTAGACGATGGTAACACCGCTGTATTCCGTGGCGGACCAGCGATTCTAATAACACTCGAACAAACGGTTCTTCTTCGCTCAGACTTCCCGACTTTCGCGAAAAACGAGCGACGTGTAACTGCGGCACCGAGGTTCAAGATCTTAATCATATTACAAAGAGTTGATCTCTCTTACGAAACGATTAAACAAGCTCGAATATTCAGGCATGTCATCTTCTGTGAAATTTTTTCGATCAATGCAATTTAAAGATTTAAAGCTATATATTTAATGCGTTATATTCTGCTGTAAGATGTCATACCAATCTAACGTATGTATATTGACCGTATGTTAATCCTACTGTACAGCTTTATAACCCCCTATGAGGTTAAAAAGTATCCGATAAATCTGTATGTATATATAATTTGTTGAAATGGTTGATTTAAATATAAATTGCCGAGCGTACTTCGGAAGGCCTTGAGTTTTCGACAACTTCTCGGTGACGCTCGCTGCAGGCAACTCGATAATCAGCCGACCAAACTCGCGGTTTGGCCTTAGCCTCTGTTATAACACGGAGACTAACGATTCGGGTAAACTTCGACTCGGGTGTACGCCAGGCTCGATCGATCAAAATAGCTTTGGTTTTTCTGGGTTGAACTCGTGCGGAACCAAAATATCGTCGAAGTTCATTACACCGTTTTCGGTTGGCTGTTTATTTGTTATCGATGTATAGCCACTAGAGAACAGCTAGGCATGCTGTGAACATAAACTACACTCCTTCTTTCTAAGATATGACGAACGAAATAAAGCATTTTATGGAAGAATGACGTGTTCCGAATATGTACAAAAAAATTGGTGGTCGTCAACACCTAATATGTATAACATAAGAAAATATTAAAAAATAAAATCGATAACATTTTGTACGTGCTACTACGGACGAAAGATAGCCATGTACCAATTATTAGGTTGGCAACTAAATTCGCGACCTTTTGTTTCGCGATTCAGTGATCATTCCTTTTGAACTGTATATCATTCGAAAGCTATGAATTTTGCGATTAATTTGATATAAAATACTCGTGCTTAAAAAATATATATAATGTAAGAATTTTTTAGGTAGAAGGACCGAAGTAGGGGTGAAAGGTTCGAGCAAAGAGACGGGAAGCGAGTTTTATGGTGCAGACGTGACATTTAGTCAATTGGGGGACTTAAAACGATTTCCTAAATTTGCCAAGAGTCCCAAGTTTATTAGTGACGAACGCACCATAAAACTTGTGTACCCCGGACGAAAACCCCAGATGGTTGACGAAAAGCTAGAGACGACAACAACCCTACGGTCATGACCTTCCCTTGCTCCACTGATTTCGGAGGGCGGGTTTTTGACCAAAACACCTAGCGATTGGGTGTCATAAGAAAACGCCCACTTAGGGATATGTATAAAAGACACAACGTGTCAACAACAAACGAATCAGTCAGTAATCGAAGTAGCGTCAAAGAACAACTCCGAGTAACAGCCAAGTCCTAGCATATCTAGCCGATCGTAACCACCCCTTACAAATATATATATTTCATCCACTGCTAAATCTGACTTCAATTTATTTTAAACCTCTCGACTGTCCTACAATAAATGACTTCGTTTGAGAAAATGTGGAGGTCGCGAGCTTAGTTGCCAACCTAATACATCGTACCCATTACTGCGGATTAGAATTCGAAATGAATAAATAAATAATAAATAAATCCTGAGTACAGTGAAACATTGGGAAAAATATTGCAATAAAACGCACACCCGCAGTCATATGTAAGTACATTTACCCTAAATTGTAGTGTAGGCGACTGATGGTCTGAATACAGTAATGTCCATATTACTGTCAAACGATCCTGGATCGTATTTTTGTTACTTCAAAGGCGATTCCGAACATAGAGAAGGATTGATTGAAATTCAAAGGTGAAGCCGAACAGAGAAGGATAGAATGAAATTCAAAGGAGAAGCCGAACATAGAGAAGAATAGAATGAAATTCGAAGGAGAGTCCGAACATAGAGAAGGAAGAAAGAAATTCAAAGGAGAAGCCGAAGTCTCCGAAGTCTCTTTCTTTCCAATACGCTGTCGTTCCTTGCGACCGAAACTTGAATCGTCGATTTAACCACTAAATACAATTGGAATTATATCGTGTTTGGTCTTATATTAATCAGAAAAATGCCAGAAATAGGTTAGTGAAATTTCATTAAAAAAATAATGAAAATTAAGAAAGTTGAAAATTTCGATTCATTCGAGTCAATGTGTGGTGTTTACACCGATATGCCAGTGGAGTGAGAAGGCACTGGACATTGAACCTAGTATAAACAAAGGACAGTAATGCGGACTTCACTGTACAGTAAAATCCGCATTACTGTCCAACAGCCGTATTTATGGTGGACAGTAAGATTGGCGTGTACATGTATGATCGTATTTTTGTAACTTCAAAGGCGATTCCGAACATAGAGAAGGATTGATTGAAATTCAAAGGTGAAGCCGAACATAGAGAAGGATAGAATGACATTCAAAGGAGAAGCCGAACATAGAGAAGGAAGAATGAAATTCAAAGGAGAAGCCGAAGTCTCCGAAGTCTCTTTCTTTCCAATACGCTGTCGTTCCTTGCGACCGAAACTTGAATCGTCGATTTAACCACTAAATACAATTGGAATTATATTGTGTTTGGTCTTACAGTAATGTCCATATTACTGTCCAACAGCCGTATTTATGGTGGACAGTAAGATTGGTGTGTACATGTATGATCGTATTTTTGTTACTTCAAAGGCGATTCCGAACATAGAGAAGGATTGATTGAAATTCAAAGGTGAAGCCGAACATAGAGAAGGACAGAATGACATTCAAAGGAGAAGCCGAACATAGAGAAGGAAGAATGAAATTCAAAGGAGAAGCCGAAGTCTCCGAAGTCTCTTTCCAATACGCTGTCGTTCCTTGCGACCGAAACTTGAATCGTCGATTTAACTACTAAATACAATTGGAATTATATCGTGTTTGGTCTTATATTAATCAGAAAAATTCCAGATATACGATAGTGAAATTTCATTAAAAAAATAATGAAAATTAAGAAAGTTGAAAATTTCGATTCATTCGAGTCAATGTGTGGTGTTTACACCGATATACCCGAGCCGAGATCAATCATCGCCGCCTTCGGCGCGGCGCGGCGTCGGCCGCCAGTGGAGTGAGAATTCACTGGACAGTGAAGTGAATATAAACAAAGGACAGTAATGCGGATTATACTGTATAAACACACGACAGTAATGCGGACATCACTGTAAATTGTAAATTACGTGTCGTCGTCCTCAGACTGTTTTAATTTCTTTGCTATCTTCAAATTGAGCCATTACGTTTCTCCCATAGGAGATGCATAAAATCCGTAGTCTAGGAACGACTCGTTCGGTCGGATTTCCAAGAAACACCGCAGGCGCCAAGAACCAGCGTCGATTGGATTAAAATACGTAAGCGCGGGAACGCGTCCCGTAATTGCCTTGATAATAATACGCGGAGCACGCGTTTACTCGCGCGCGCGCGCGCCTCTACGCGGATTTAATCGCGTCGGTTAATCGTTCTCAATTACAGCGTGTAACGTGCGATCCACGCAAGGTTACTCCCGTGTGTGGGCGTCCCGAGAAGATAACACCGGTCTCTCGAGTGTAGTTCAGATTTTTATTAGCCGATAACACGATACACACCGTCGAATATCGTTATCGGCTCGCACCGATGGTGCAGCTTTTGTTTTTCCGAAACATTGTGCGCAGATGAACGTGCAGCGCGAAAACAACGCTCCAACGTGACAGGCTTGGCCTTCCTAAAAACCATTAGTAATTCCCCGCGTCGTCTCCCGTCTCGTCTGGTCGCGTCACGCCTCGTAATTCCGCAAATACTCGACTCGAGCCGACGCTGATTAGTAACATTACGACCGACCCGGCGAGCGGTTTTGCGTCTGAACGAGCCTTCAAGTGCCATTGGTACCCTGGTCCGTACTTTTTAATTGCGCGAGCGTTTGCTGCGCTACCAACTAGGCAATCAACCGGCAAACTTTGTTACCAGGATGACGGCGAGGCCTCGTGACAAGGCCTTGAACCGTTGGGCTCTCGGTTCGATGGAACTTTGACGTATCGCCTGCGGAACGGCCAAAAAATGAGCTCCCAGTTTCAAAATATTAACGCTATTTTCTATAGAATTGTATACAGTCGGTCACGAAAATATTGGGACAGAACATAATTTTGGATTCTAAACTGTGTATTTCGAATGGATATGCAATGTATTCCTAAAAAACGGCTTGTTATTAGTAATTGCGTTATTATAAAAGAAAAATCTGAAGAATGTAAAATTGAACGTCACAAAAATATTGGGACACTCGATTGGTTCAAGTTATAAAGTAATGATTATACCTTCCGCATAATTGCTTAATACTTTGTTGGGTATCCTTGATATTTTACAGCATGCCTTAGACGATTTGGCATATTACCAATTATTTCTGTACGCTCAGTTTTGTACATGTAGGTTTCTCTTTGCAGCGACTCAGAGTGTAAGGGATGAAACCACCCTCCGATGCACACGATACATTGTCGGCCACTTCGATAGCGCTTTGTAGGTTTGTGGAACAGCCAGGAAATAATAGATTTCGGAACGATCGAAGCAAAAATAAACTATTCATAGCGAAATTACGAACTCTGCGGACTCGTGGTTCCGCGATGGAAAAAGGTGGTAGGAGAACGGGAAAAGAGAACACGGAGGATGGCCGGCCCTCGAAATAAATTGTTCATTTGCATCCCATTAACTGGAGCGAGGTGGTTGTCGGTCGGGGACGCGGACAGCTCGATGGAAAGACCGCGATTGCCGCGTTCTACGAGCGTTTACGCCATTGCGTGCAATATCGCGCGTTCTATGTATAGTCTGGCCGGTGTCACGAGTGCACGCATTCCCCCGTTCCGTCGCGCCGGGAAAAAGTGACGTGGTTCGTCACACGACTTCGTTGGACGATAAATCGGAAGCGGTGCGGAGCGGAACGAAGCGGCGAGGCGTGATCTAAGCGACGCGACGCAGGAACGCGTCCGTCACGTGCTCCGACGATCCAAAAACGCCGAGGACTTCGAACTTCCTTCGTCGCCGGAACGGAAGAACGAAAGTAGTCGCGTCGCGTCGCGTCGGTCCGATAACTGCCTCGACTGGTACGCAAATGTGATAAAGCTCGTTATCTACGGATTAGAGAAACTAATCTATTCAATCGCGCTGTCGATTGATACGCGAATCTTTGTTTTTCGCTTTCCTCCCCCGAGTGAAAATATTAATCTCTTGTCTCCGTGACCGAGCGGTCGAGCCTCTTATCGACAATTACTTGGTAATTAAACAGCGCTAATACATTGATCGAATATTACCCAAACAACGGTAATGCAACTTCTTTCTAAAACAACAAGAAAATCGGTATTCGTTGCAAATTCTAATTAGACTGTGGATTTTATGCGTTCACGACAAAAATGAGTAAGTGTAATCTAAAACAGCCAAAACATTAGACGAATTTAATGCTACTGTTTTACGGAAAGTTCCGCAATGTATTTAGTCATAATACAGGATCAAGTTATAGGATCGAGTTACGGGGATTGCAACTTTTTGGACGTCGACGTAAAGGTGAAGACGACGACGAAGTCGTTTTAGGTCCGATAAGAAGACCGATGAGCTCGAAAATAGACAGATAAGGGCCTAAGTAGGATATGCGCTGCGCATTGTCGCCGGATACAGCGCGATAGCGGTTAAAAGAAGCGGCCTCGACGTATTACAGTAAATCCTCTATAAACGCAAAAGCCTCGGAGAGGTTCGATTGCATTTATCGTAGACGAACAGTATTTTTTTGAGCTTCAAAGACCGAGCCGAACGTAGGAAAGAACAGCACGAGGCCGAAGCGACTGCGACTCTCCGCGTCTCTTTTTTGCCATACGCCGCCCTTCCTTTCGCCGGAAACGTTGATCGTCAATTAAACCACTAAATACAGTTGAAATTATATCGTGTTTGGTCTTATTTTAATCAGAAAAATGCCATAAATATATTGGTGAAAGTTTTATAAAAAAATAAGTAATAATAAAAAAGATTTTACAGTGGTGCGTATTACATTGCGAGGACGCACGGGCCTTTGAACCGTGCCGACGACTGCGACTCTCCGCGTCGCGTTAGTAGTGGTTCGCACCGATATACCCGAGCCGAGATCAGATTACTACCTTGGAGGGGATATTTTTTTGCGTTTATCGTGTACGGCCTTTTTGCGTTTACAGAGGATTTACGGCATCGTGATGTTGTCTTCGAAACGCGTGACGACGCAATTGCCATGGCAAGGTTACAGGTGCAAGTTCTCGCGTGCGGCAGAATTAGCCGGCTATCGATAACAGCTCGACGAGATTGCCCCAATTGTGTCCACCTCGTATTGCGTTCTCAAGGTCGGCTCGCGAACACTATGGCTGACACGACTACGGTCACGTTCCAGCGAGCCGTCCTCCTACGCGCAAAAACACGGAAACACGGTACGTTGTTTGTTGCTCCGTTCCACGCGAACCTCGTTTCGAATTCTTACGTCGCGGCGCAACGCACTGCTGGCGCCTTTATCGCGCACGATTGTTAGCTCCGTAATTAGCGAACGACGTACACAACCGACGAAGCCTTCGCTCGGCGGATCTGCTAATTTCTCCTGTGAATTGGCAATATTCTTTTCCGTACAACGTAGTTGCAATTAACGCTTTTAATCCATCCAGCTTTAGTCCTGTTGGTAATCAAGAATAAATAACGTTGATTCGTTCGGTAATTTCGCGGTTAAAATCGTAATCGTTATTGCCTTAAAATCGTGTTATTTCATACTGGACTGTGGATTCTTGCGCAAGGTCGACATTGTCTGAAATAATTGCAGACAACGAGAACCGAGAAGAATAAATACATAAAATCCGCGACATGTTTTTTACTACAGCATAGCATCGATCTAAGAAAAAACCCCGGGTTCGCGCTGTGTCTTTGACCGCGTAGTTCTATTTCTTACGATTCCTACACTTTCAGAATCCTAGCCAAATTCGGCACAGTCAATATATCGACCCAATAATCACTACATATAAAACTAAATTCAAATTCAACTTTCAATCGCTATATGTGCCCATAATTATGAAAGTGGCCTAAGTGAAAATATAAAAAAAAAAGAGTTTATCAGTTACTTCAGATCACATTATTGTACACTAAATTAATTAAATGTAATTTTTACGATATTGTCAGAAATGAACCGTTAACGGAATTCATTTAGCGTTCACATCCTTTTCCTTCGAATATCTCGAAACAAAAAATACACGACTTTCATCATTCCGGGCACATACAAGATTTGGAATGTTCGCGAAGACTTGTTTTCGCTGTTCCACGATGTTTGTATTCCGTGTATACGTTATCGTCGATTAAAATAAAAAGAGCCGTGTGCGCCAAGTATAAATATTTCTTTTTGCATCGCGCATATAGCGGCGCACGTTACAAAACGACAGAGACTTCTTCCGATTCGTGCAGATAACGCTGCGCGGTGGTTTGCCTTGCCGACGACAACACTCGAAATTCAAATCAGGCTCGCGATCGCGCCAATTACCCTAGTCACACGGCGCCAAGGCGCACGCAGAACCTAAATACTGTGCCGGTACTGGCATTTGCACGATTTTTCCGAGAGGTGAACAAACTCGGAACAATGCAAAAGCCGGATACGTTCTGCCGAAGCAGCAGCTGGGTGACTCACGCAGCTGCACACGCACGCGCGCGCGCGCTTGCACGCACAAACGCACGCGCACGCACGCACGCTTTGGGGCGCGCCGTGCTTGCCGCGCATTCCACGATTCGCTTCTTCGTAAGACCCGCGAAACGCGAGACGGGCCTAAATTAGATGCAGCCTAATTCCAGTGTAGAATTACCGGCGGCACGGGCGCACGCCTTCGGAAAATCCGCTTCGAAACTACGCGTCGATGTTCCGTCCATCGATTGTTGCGACGCAATCGGGAAAGCTCATATCATATTCCCCCACCCCGAAAACGCCTCCCATTTTTTTCTACTCGTAACATTTTCGAATATCCGGAAGGATAGCGCAGCGTCGCGTACTGCGAACTACGTCGCGCTTCGATTCCCCCCATTCGGCAAACAGGATATAATCAGCGAGCCGGCTAGCGTAATTGCAAAAGCCTGATTCACCGCATAACGAGATTAAGCTTGATTAGCGTCGCAGCCAGGTTCGCCGAGTGGCCGAATGACACACTGGGCGAACGACGCCATGCATTCGTCTCGGCTGCATTACTATTGTATTTTACACGCGAGCTATTTGAACAACAAGAGCCAGTGCGACTACGTAACGTGTTTACAGAACGATGCACGAGACACGTCCGCCCCGTAAAAGCGTGAAGTAACGCGCTATAAATAACCGTTCCCTCGATGGCATTAGACGTACTACGCCCGCCGTCCCATTCCGGCATTCTTATTTCCAGGAGAGAGGAACAAGAGACGAACAGGAAAAGGTGAGAGAAGGGGGTTTACCTTTCGCCCTGCGGGCCAGATGCGTTATGTTTTGCCTTAACACCTTCAGCCACATCCTGGAACGTCTCTGTTTGCCCTCGAGATCCGACGTCCTGATCGGACAGGAAGTCCTTCGGGGCTGTGTCTCCACGAGGGGACACGAGACCGTTTTTCTCTCACTGTCACCTGTCTATCGTCTATCGGCGTTTCGCGCGCACCCGGTTACTTAACCTCACTTTTCGCGGAACAGTTGCACAATAGACAGCGGCGCGCGCGAATCGGTAAACCCGTCCTCGCGCGACGCGACGATCGATCGATCTCGGCGAGATTATAAATAAGAAGAACGCTTGTCGTTCGATAGATTCCGGTCCCCTTCTGACTGGACGGGAGCGGAATTCGAGACGAACGATCCTCGCACACGAAATTACCACGAAAGACAGACTCCGAGACTAGAGAGGCGCGACCCTTTTATAGGCGGGACGATCACGTAGGCAAGCGAGACCACCGCTCTGCTCTACTACCGAGCTCGATGATATCGGCCTCGGGCCTTGGAACTTGTCTTGTTTACAGAGAAACGAAGACGTGTCGCTCGCGAGAGCTACGACGCGTGCGGCTCCGGTCCGTTTCAACTCGCTACTCGCCACTCGACTCGAACTCGAACTCGGACATTCGAGTATTCGAACACGCTCGCAATTCGTTACGAACCGCAGCCTCGCGCAACCGGACACTTTTAACTGTTTCGCGCGCGGCATTGCCCGCCACCGACGAGCGGCAACGTCGCAACCCATGGAAACTGTGAACCGGCCTGCGCGCGCAGCTTTTCGCGCTCGCTGGAAAATTGAAAACACCCATGCGCACCTAGCGCCCGCCAAATTCGAAGCGTCTGCAAGGGTGAACAACGAATCGTGTGATCTGTAGAGATTACTCCGTTAATATCAGTCCGATCGAAAAGGTTGCACGATTACGATTTCCGTGGCCCCTACTTTGAAGGTTAAATTTGTGTTCCTGGGGTCGTTTTAAGAAAAAAATGATCTTACCTAACCTAACCTTCCCATTGTAGATGTCATCCAGAATTTGGTCTTTTCAGAACGGAGCCTTCACCGAAATATAAATATACTCAGAAACTGCGCAGCTGATAGAAAAATGTCGTACGACATAAATTGTTGGAAATTTAATTTTCTACATAAAAGATCTTTTCATATTTTGCCATATTTCGCATAGTAACCGAGATATTTGCAGATTTATAAAAAACAGGAAATCTACTTTACCGGCTAGAACAGGGCCCATTCGATACCTGTTACATATACATTTTTTTCTTAAAATAACCACAATAACACAAATTTAACCTCTAGACAAGGGGCCACGGAAATCGTAATCTCCCCGAAAAGGTTTTATCAGATATAGCACGGTTTCGAGATAGCTGTCGCGCGGTTATAGAAAATTTTTTGTAAAAAAAAATGAAAACAGCAGTTTTTTATTTTTTTATGGTCGTAAATGGTTGTAAACCATTGTAGGTGTATTTGCAAGAAATTGAAGGTGACCTTGAGAAATCACGAACAAAAGAATTGACAAAAAATTTACTATAAATCACGTGAAAGCTCTCTTCAAACCATGTTATATTTGATAAAAACATTTTCGATCGGACTGTTGATAACAGAGTAATCTCTACCGATCACGATTCGTCGTTCACCCTGTATACACTGGCAAAAGGCTCCGTGCGAATTAAGATGCTGTCACGTCTCGTGCTGTCACGTTACATACGAAGGAAATAATACGTATATATATGTATGTGACTGACACTCTAAGAGTGTCACGTGAAATTATCTTCACTTGTTTTCACGTGATGTGATGGTAATGTATACGCTTAGACGCATAATAAGTTTAAATCAAATGAACGTTGATCGCAACGATTAAAATTATCTTTTAAAGTACTAATCCGTTGGTGAATTGTGCAAAACCGACCAAAGATAGTTTTCGCTTCCATCCTTAATTAACCCCTTACCGTATATAACATTTTCTTTATTGTTACAGCGATTAAAACTCTTTATCCCGTCTTTAGACTTTATCCAGTCTTTATCCCGAAACATGTCGTAGAAGAGAAAAGAAAATTTATATTTTCCTATGGCTATATTTATTTTAATGAAATACTATGTAATTAGAAACGAATCAAGTTTTATTTCGTCAGGAGTCCGACTTATTAAAATTCGACGAGGGGTTAACTAGAATTTCTACGAATAAACAAGTTGTCTTTTTATCTAATTATAAGATACGATTACCAATGTTCGGAGACGTTGACGTTATGTTTTCAAAAATTTGGCACGGGGTTAACTAGAATTTCTACGAATAAACAAGTTGTCGTTATCTTTTTATGTAATTGTAAGATACGATTACCAATGTTCGGAGACGTTGACGTTATGTTTTAAAAAATTCGGCAAGGGGTTAACTAGAATTTCTACGAATAAACAAATTGTCGTTACCTTTTCATCTAATTGCAAGATACGATTACCAATGTTCGGAGACGTTGACGTTATGTTTTCAAAAAGGACCACTCGTTTCTCAGATAACCGATCAACAACTAAAAATATATTTATGCCCAATTGTACAGTTATCTATGAAATTATAATCGGGCGGTGTATTCGCGATAATTTCGTAAACAACAAGATTATTTTCCTGCTCCGCGCGCAGGCGTGAAATTTGCAAAAACCGACGATAAGACGGCGGTAAACATCGAGCTGTTAACCATCTATTTGTCCTACAGGCTTCTTCAAAATAGGTGGGAAGACAGTTCCGAAGGTTGTGATTCATCGATTCGATGATTTTCACAATCGAGCCATTGTGTTAGCCAATCAATCGCTGGTGATTCACGAAGAAGAAGGTAATGGAGATGTTCCGGCAACGGCTACGTACAATTTTGTCCATTCATCGTTGCACGTGATGTAAGAAAAATTGTTATTACCGTTTAACTGGCGGGATCGATGACTAAGGATGCGTAATCTCGGCGAACGACGCGCGACAGGCTCTCCAGGCGCCGCGTCGCGCCGCGTGAACGAAGCCATCCTAATGATATAAATATCAGAATTATCGCGTGGATATATTTAGCTCGCGGAACGTCCAAGCCGGTAAACAACAAACCGCGATCCGACGCACGATTTCGAGGCGAACGATGGCAACCGGTGTTCGTTCGCCTTCCTCTTTATTCCAAATGCGATGGGACGCGCAGTGGTCCGAGGACCGATCTACCACTTCATTTGATAAAAAATGACTCGTCTCATATTTGGTATTTAATGAATCTACATTAGTCTCTAAATGTTCAGTCAATGCCGAAAATGTCGATATTAATGAGTATTAATGGCACTTAATAAAAAATGTAATTAGAAGAAGCATGTAGAGCTAGATTGAAAACGCATACCTCAAATTTAAAATTACAGTTCGTCATTTATTAAATAAGTAATTCTTAACGGAATGATAAAAGTTGTCGAAGCTATCTCCCTTTGACATGGAATATCTTTTGAGTTCCAAATAGTTACGCATTTTTTCAGATTGGAATATCTTCAGTATACTTTTTCTTGTACGACGCCGCAAGAATCATTTCCACCCACGTCCTTCTTCAACGACCTACATTGTTACATCCTTAACCCTTTGCACTTAAACGGTGACTCCGAGGCGCCGGTAAACATTGCCATACCTGTTACAGTTACACTTAACAGAGGATGGTGAAGGTGTTATATAATACTTAGACTAGGAACTTCTGATGTGTTTATTAGCTCATTTGAACTTCAACTGAGGAGGAGAATCCGTGGTCACTCCGGGCTAGGTTCTGTACACATAATAACTAGTATCGGTGCGTTACATATACAGATATCCTCTGTGCGCGCACATGCTTAAGGCACATGTCGCGCTTCTGTATATTCTAGAACAATACCACTATTCGAAACAGTTTAAATATTATTAAATTCTGTTGTATAAGAAAACAGGTTCAATTTGATGTGCACAATGTAAAAAAACCACATAGTATAACTATGATCTGGGTTGAAAGAAATGTCTTGATGTTCGAATTAAAATTGGTTCGAGTCCAAAGGGTTAAACTTCCAAATCGAGGTAAAATCGAGGTAAAATCGAGGTAAAATCTGAAATGAACTGATCGGCCGCCAGGACCACTGTGGGTCGTTTCGAGCAGTCCGACACATCTAGAATCTACATAGATGATCCAGTGATCTGGTTCCAGCGAAAGCGATCGTCGAGCAACGAGAGTACAATAAAATTTTGATCGCGGCCGGGCCATCGATCAACGTCGCCGAGTAATCGGAACGAAAAGAGCATCGACGGAGGATGAAATTGTTGATGTCGGGGACAGAAGCCGACAGAAAAACCACGGCGCAGCGCAGCGTGGCGTGGTCGGTGTCCCTCGGAGCCGTCGAATCTGGGTCGCGTGACTCCGCCGAATAGAAAATCTATCAGCGCTTAATCGCCGCAGATAATTTATTCCCGGTAGAATCAGGCCGACAAACACCGCTCGAAATAGCCGCCGCGTTGCTCGTACATTTCCACCGAAAGTGCCGGGCTATCTCGCGGCATCGTCACGATACCCGCTCGATTTCTTTGGCTCGAGGAACACGCGCGAAAATTGCGCGTTCTCCACCGCCGGGATCAAAACGGGTCTGGTGACCGCTCGTTAATCCGCCCCCGACGAAACGCAGGCGAGCAACGAAACAACAGGTTCCTGAATGTCAATTTATAGTTCGAAAGGTTGCGGGCTCCCCTTTCGCGAGACCTCACCCGAAGAGAGCCTAATCCACCTCGAACCACGCACTATACGTATATAGCTACTATACGTATATAGCTACTATACGTTATACGCGCGGCCAAGAAAATCGATCGACGCAAGGGACACGCGTGCGCACGTGTGGGTGTTCGTGTTCGTGTTCACGTACGCACGTCGCCTGTCGATTCTCTCTCTTTCTCCCTCCCTCGCTCCACCGTGCTCCTGTATCTTGATTACAGCATCAAATCGTTCGATAACGAATTCGACGAAGCTCCCCGTATCAATCAACGGTCAACGTTAGCGCATACGTGTAGAAAACCGGGTGACGATGAGTCAATCGATGCTCGATCATTGGGAAATCGACGAATTGTTCTTTCACCTCCGCGACAGCGACGCGACTAATGAATTCCATTCGTCGCCGGTGTATTAACGGGTTATCTATAATATCGATGACACGCGCGGCGCGCCGATGAAAAAAGAAAACGGAAAACCGCGATTCCACTACGAAAAATATGATAGATACATACAACGTTTCTAATCTGGTTGGTGAGTCATCGATTACTACCATCCAGAGATAATAGACGTTAATATCGGCAAGGAAATCACGCCGTGGAAATAGGTTGTTGCGCAATGAGCATGGGTTTTCCACCCGTATTTTTGGAAAACGCAACGCGAGATACAGCACTCGGATGTCCTGACATACGGAAAGGGGTCGATCTCCGAACACGGGGCTTGTTCCTGTAATTTTAGTCGCTCAAAGATCAGATTGGCAGAATTGGAGGCTCGTCGACAGAATATCGGTAACGAATCTATCTCGCTATTCGACGATAACGATGGGGGATTAACACGCTTTCAGTGACACGTCTACCAGAAATGAGAAACAGAATGATTGTTGGTTTTCTGCAAAGCAGCATCTTAAATAAAAATGCGTTTGTGTGAAATTTACTCTTGCAAGCGTTATCTGAGCCTCTTCAAAATCGACTGACTAACCGATTGCAACGAAGATAATGAAAAGCCACGCCAGTCGGGCTGACGGCCCTTAGCTTTACCTGTCTAATGTCTTTCGGGTGTAATTGTAAGTCCCGTTTCACAGTCGAACGGACCGTCCGCGCGCGTAGCAAATTACCTACATTGTTATGGGAGCTTTCACAGTTTAGCGGATGGTCCGCAACGTAATTTGCTCCGCGCGCGTAGCGCGGACGCGGACGGTCCGCTCGGCTGTGAAACGGAGCTAATTGTAAGAGGCCTGGCTTGGAAAATAAATATTTGACCCTCGATATCTACATACTTTAATACAACAGAACCGATTTGACGCAGTATTAATTTTTGCCCTTACATCAATAATGATTTCTTCATAACGAACTTTTACATTAATGTATTGAGTGTAGATAAGCACTAGACGAGTACTAAATAAATAAATAATTAATTTTAAATATTCCTAATGGCTGAAATTGATTTGCAAAAGGTCGAGTTGGACTACAAAAGGGCGAATTTAAAGTGCAAAACCTATAATAGTCGCAAGACCCGAGTCCTGTCTCTGTGAAAGGTCTCTTCAAAAATATTTGAGAACGTAGGAAGCTTATTCTACAGCAGTCTCCCTTCTTCCAACGAGTAGGGAGACGGAAATGGATTCAGAATCGCCCTTTAAAGTATGTACAGTGGCAGAGTCAGGGAAAAGGTGGGAACCTCGAGGGCCAAGAGACACGCACCCTCCAGAACGGAGCGTTTCTCAGAGATGGCGGGAAACGAGATCCGCAATCGGGGCGATTCCGTTTAATCACCCTTCAACGAGGAGGATCTAGAGCGACGGGTGTTGATGGCTCGGATTAAGCATCTGCTTAATTACAGTGATCGGGTCAACGATTATGCGGCGGACCGAGATTGACGAGCGAGGACGTTAATTACGCGAACAATGCCGGTTTCTGCCGCGTCTGCTAACAGGCGTGGGGACTGTTAGGTATTTACGCCGACGACGACGACGAGAGCTAAGATGCCGAGCAAGATTACATTCGGATACAGTTTACAGGGCGTAAGTTGGACAGGCGTCGACGCGGGAGTCCCGAGATAACCCTTTGCCCTACAATCGCGTCACAGAACTTAACATACTCTAGATTTGAATGCTTCTTATATTTTTACATGTTTATCGCATGCAATGGCAATCTAGTTGTTTTACGCGTTCGGTTCGAAGCCAGGTCGAGTCAAAATTTTGGAAGATCTATTAACCCTTCGCACTCGGAGCTATTTTAACTCGAAAATTAAACATTTCTTCCGACCTAAAATAACTCCATTCTATACGATTTTTTTTTTATAGATATGAAATTGATATATTACCCCATACGATAGTTGAATGTTTAGTAATTGACTAGATACCAACATATTTAATAATGTAAACAATATTTTGAGTAACGGTACAGCAATTTTTAGTGGCGACTCTGGATCACCACTCGAGTGCTAAGGGTTAAATGATTACTAGACTGCGGATTTGATGCATTTACGATGAAAATTCAAATAATCGAAAAAATCGACAAACTATTTTCAACTCGTTAATATGATACAGAGCATCTTTATCGTGCATGAAGACCGCAGTCCAATTATTACCGATTCGTGCAAGCTAATGGAAAGTCACTCACCCACGGATTCGCCGTTCTTCTTGGCGCTGTTGTTCTTGTTCTTCTTGTTCTTCGGATAGATGTTGCCGATCTTGCTCTGTCCACAACCCATCCTGCTCTGTCGCGAGCCGCGCTGACTTCGCTTCTCTCACTGATTCCGATCGAAGATTCCGGGAGCTTGTGTGTGTGTGTGTGTGTGTTGCACGGCAAGTACTCCGAAACGGAAAGTCGTCTCTATCGGAGCGAAAGCAGAATTTCGTTCGCGCGGTACGAGTCTCTCGAAGAAACTCTTTTACCGTAGAAAAAAAGGAGCCGATCGTGTTAGACGCGACACGCTCGCGCGATTAGGCAGCAAAATAGTTCTAGTTACACGTAGACACCCCAAGATATACACGTATACTCTTGTTTCTACGCGCGTGTATATGTGTACGAACAAGACGTTGGCAAGTACCGGCCCAGAAATTTCTGAGAGGTCGTAGCTGCCGGGAATCGATACGCGAGATCCCGAAAGATATGTGAAGGTTTCAGGGTAGAACGTGCGGGAGGGCGATAGACAGAGAGGAGTGTGTGTGTGTGTGTGTGTGTGTGTGTGTGTGTGTGTGTGTGTGTGAGGGAGAGAGAGAAGAAGAAGAGAGAGAGGCAGAATCCAAAGAACACGATATGTATACGATGTATTAATCGAGGGGATGATTCGATCGAGTCAGTCTTTCAGTTTCTCCACGAAACGGCAGTTGTCAAGAAGATCCGATCCGATCCGAATCCGGTCCGTCTCCTTCTTGAGGAGACAGAAGTCTTTCGCACTGGTTTCTCGGGGCTCGTTTCGCCCCGGCGGCCGCGACACCGTCGTCTCTGGCTACCTGAGCCGAGGCACCCAATCCATTTTGCGTTTCCTGCTTGCTCTACCACCCCATTATTCGTGATCTATCATCTATCCCATGTCGAACGGGGCCAGCCTGGCATCCTCCGGTGCCGGTACCGTGGCCGTGGGTCTGCGCATTCGTTCACCGACCTCGTCGAGCTTGTCCTCTTGCTTGTCCTCGTGGCTCTGGGACACGGAGGACTCCACTGATCGCGACTTTATCGGTCCACTGAGTCGGAGGCGCTGATCGGGCAGCCTCGCCCCATTGTGTAGATCGCAAGGAATGGAAACAAACGAACGAACGGGGACACTCGAACGCGATTAAAGTCGCGGTTGGCGCACCGCTTTCGAAGGTCGAGCCAGCAGAGCCTCGATCAAGCTCCTTACGGCCAACGATCGTTCTAGTTTCGTTGATCTATGCGTCGCGTTGTTCGCTCGATCGAGGCACGTCAAATGCGGAGCTCCTACGGAAATGGCTACGGCGTGTACAGTTGACTGGAAATGATCGGGGAAGCCCGCGAGAGAGCGACGACGACGAATCCGTCCGATCCCCTTAGCCTTCTCCCTCCGTCTCTGTCCGTGGATGAACGTCTTTCCTCGGTACGGCTGATGGAATTCGATTATCGGGCTCGACGCTGCAAACCAGGAAAATACGGGTTCGTTAGAGCATCGATTCCCGAAGAGATACGGGGCCCGGTAATAAGACGCCGGTAATTAGCAGCACGTGTGCAAGATGCATTCACCGATAGGCGCTGTCCACCACCGAGCCGGGAAAATCAAGAGTTTTTAGGAACCGCTTTATCTCTCGTCATTTTTACAAATCGATATTTTCTAGAAATCATTTTTTTTACGGCGCCTCGAATAGATTACACCGTTTGCGGTAACCAAACATCAAAGTTACGAACGTTCTCGACGCGAGGGGTGAAAAGGGACCGGCTAGATAAGAATTTCGTGGTATCGTAACGTACCCTCGAAGCGTTCGAAAGATTAAACAAAAATCTTGAGCTTGTATCTTGAAACCGATAAGCAACAATCGTTCTCGATAGTTGTCGATAAGGACAATGTTCGAATAGGTGCTACTTCGATCGCTACGAATGTCCATTTCGCCACCGTATCTGCGTTAGTATGTACAACACGATGTTTTCGAACCGAGATTATGTTCATTGATAAAATTCAAATTAAAAACCTATATTGTATTACACTTGATCGCAACATGGAGGACTGTTATACCGGAAAACACTGATATCGAATAACATTGACGTAGGCTATAATTAGATCGCGAATCTCTATGCAAATATGTACCCATTTCTCATTCATCGTGTTACAAAACCGGAATACGATGAAAGTGAATTTAATCGACGAAACATTTTTTAATGACAACGATTTATATATCATCATTTCTAACGTCATTTATATATTTATTCTAATCGCCACTAAAAATTGTTACACCATTACTCAAAATATTGTTTAGATTATTATTAAATATCTTGGTATCTAATCAATTACTAAACATTTAAGTATTGGAGGAGGTGTTACATCAATTTCATATCCATAAAATGAAAAAAATGATATAGAACGAAATTATTCTAGGTAGGAAGAAACGTTTAATTATCGAGTTCAAATAGCTCCGACTACAAAGGGTTAAAAGTTGCTGTACCATTATTCGAAATACAGTTTACATTATTAAATATATGTTGGTATCTAATCAATTACTAAACATTTAAGTACTGTACGAGGTATTACATGAATTTCATATCCATAAAACGAAAAAAAATCTTATAAGATGGAATTATTTTAGGTTCGAAGAAATGTTTAATTTCATCCTTGCAAAGGGTGAAAAATGGCGCGCGAATCGCGAGCGTTGTAGCCGCATGTAGACCGCATGCGGCGGTCTGTAAAAAAGCAACGGACACAGCGTCGTTGTCAACCGTCCTTATCAGAAAGAATTGCGATAAGAATGCGGTCGGTAGTATGGCGCGGTATGGGCGTCTGTCACGGAGAACTCGGTTCTTTGGTTCGTCAACGGTAGCAGCTGGTTTAAAAATATACCTATCGTCGGGACACGTTTCCCATTGAATCTACGTCGCCGCGGTTCTGTCGCGAGCCGCGGAACAAAACGTCGAAATATTGAATTACCGGCACAAAGAGAAAGTCACCGTATGGTTATGTTTCCAGCGATCACGAGCACACGTGTACCTTTCACGGTAGTTGCCGGACCAAGCGGATATTTATGCAAATCGGACGTTTTTATGCATCGACTCGCTGACACTGGAGTCAAACGACAACCAATTCTGTCAACAACTACATATGTACGTCGACACGCCCGTCCGAAACTTCTGTTTAAATATTTCTTCGCATTTCTGCTGGAAAATCGTGAAATTTCTCGAGAAATGTTTCGTGTACGAAGATACCGAACAAAAAAATTGCTTATCAACACGAAGGTTCACCTGTTAACGCTAAAACCTACAACTGCCCGTCAAATGACCGGTTTTATATTTTTCATCTTACAATTATTGAAATGACGAAGTTGCTTGCATGGAAATTGATACGATGAATTTCTTTATCCAAACACGTATCGCGACAAAAATTGCACGAAATCTAAATAAATAGAGCCTTATCATTTTTGCAAGCTAAAACATTTTAATCGTTTTTAGTTCTGGGTAAGTTTAAAAATTGCTGTACCTTTAATTAAAATACTGTTTAGATGATTAATCAATTATTAAACATTCAAGTATTGTGCGATGTATTATACCAATTTCGTATCCACCAAATTTAAAAAATCATTGAGAATGGAAATATTATAGGTCGGAAGAAATGTTTCATTTTCGAGTAAAACTATGTGCGCTGTTTGAGCAGTTTTACTCGTCGTTGTTTATTCGCGAGAGAAACTACTTGTTTGACTGTATCGTAACACGCGGCAGCAGTGTTTCGAATATGATTGTATCCCGGGGAAATTGTTTAAACGAAAAAATGGACCGGTTAACTAGTTAAATGGTCCATCAGCTTGCAAACGAGATGGAAAGTCCGCCAAACTTGATTAAACTGTATATTACAGTGTGTTCAGGAGAGACGTGTGCTCAGTAAATTGCATGATCAACCGTTGTCTAGTAATTGCACCGGAGGTAGAGGAAAGGCTCGTTTGACACGTATCGACGCGTCGTGTCAGCACGACTCGATATTGCGCGCGACGGTGGCAGAAAATTTCTACGCGGCGATCGTTTTACCATTTCTCGGTCAATGTCGTTTACTTTGAATCCCCGTCGAACGCGATTAATTAGCGGCCGTATTACGTTACCGTAACGATCCCCCTGCCGAGACGGGACAACCCTCGAACTCGCGGCCGCAGCGGCGTTTGCATTCGCGTTGCCTGCAACTCGATTAACCCTTTGCACTCGGAACTATTTTAACACGAAAGCTAAACATTTCTTTGATAAGTAATTTATCTGATACGATAATTTATTTGATATGAAATAATTTCAGAACGTAACAATTATTTTATATTACTGATATAGCAATGTTTAGTGGTCCCTCGGAATCACCACTCGAGTGCTAAGGGTTAATCGAATGTTCCGTTACACGTATCGGCGCTCGGACAACACGCTGTTTATATTTTACCGTAGCCTTCGATAGATCATTTTTCAGCTTACGATTGATCGCTGTTTGATCGACAGTTGCGACGGAAAGACGCGACGAGGCGCGGCGCGGCGTTCGATCGTTCGAGTTTCGAGAAAAATTGGATAGGAATTTAAACGGGAACGCTGTAACTGTTATCGCTAGACACGAACGATGTTTTTTCGTCTATACCACATATATTAACCCTTTGCATTCGAGCGGTGACTCGGAGAGAGTCAATTCGTATTCAATGAATTACTAAATGTATTTAATATTTTAACCCTTTGCCCTCGAAGCTATTTTAACTGAAAAATGAAACATTTCTTCCTACCCAGAATATTTCCATTCTCAATGACATTTTAAATTTGATCGATCGAAATTGATAGAATATTTCATTCAATATTTAAATGTTTAATAATCGATTAGGTATTAAATAATGATACAGCGATTTTTAGTGGCGTCTCTCAGAGTCGCCACTCGAGTGCCAAGGGTTAATAAACGACCGAAAGTATTGTACGAGGTATTATATCAGTTTTGTATCGATAGAATCAATAAAATCATATAAAATCGGAAATATTTCAAGCCGGAAGAAAAAAGGGTCAAGAAACAATTCGCCCCGAAATAACGATAATAAGCGTTTTATGCGTTATCGATCTCTCTGATTTAGCGAAAAGATAATATCGAACGTCAACGAATTCGGTGTTTATCGAAGATCGAGAGTGTTCGATACCCTGATCGGTGAACGCTCGAACATGCCTTGGTATCGATATCCGGTTCTCCCTTTTCTCGAAATCGTCGGCCTGGATTTCGATGAACGTGGAACACACTGGACACGTTAGATTTTTGAGCAACGACGACGGAGACCTCGAGACCATCCACGAGATACTATTTTCGTCGGATGTGTCCCGGTCGAACGTTCCATGCGGGAAACGAAGGATCGAGCTCGATCCTTGAATCGCTCTCGATTTTCCACGGTTCGTGGTGTACTGTCACACGCACACGCGACAGAGTCACTCGCGGTCAGAAGCACAGATAGAGAAACACAGAGAGGCAGGATGTTTTTGTATTTAGCGAACGTAGGGGCAGATGTATCGGTGTCGTTCCCCTCGCAGCTCGCAGGACGACGTGTTGCTCGAAATTCGATTCAAAGTCGACTAACCTCGTTTCGCGCAAGCAAGGCGGGCGACCTCGACGACGACGTCCACCTGTTCACAACGATCGCGCGAGTCAACGTAAATGAGAACCTCTTTGCCTTGCCTCTATAGACCATATAGTCCGTGTAGACCGTATAGACCGTGGTGTACGTATAGAATTCATGTACAGGTTCGCGACCACGGGCAAGACGCAAAGGACGAAGAAACACAGACACTCGCACTACGAGCTTCCAGCATCGACTATTCAGCCGGTCGAGGCGCCAGCTGGATTTGCGCATGCGTGCTCCCTCCATGTTCTTCCCACCTACGAACATACATACGATTACAGCGCGTCTCAATCGTCGCGGTCTTGGATTACATATACTTATAGATCCGTCATATATAGACTGACGCCCAAAGATCGTTCAAAATGATGGATAGCGATATAAAAGCGACATATACAAGCGTATTTATGCATTATTGCGTATACATTTGGTAAAATAGTGGAAATACGTTGCATAAAGTATCGTAATCTTTTCACACAAGTATTTTACTTACTATTCTTTTCTTTAAACAAAGTTGTACGGGAATAAATACAGATTTCATATCATCAACATCTACATTAACACTAGAAAGACTGAAACTTAGTATACACCTATATTGCCCCAAACCAGTCAAAATGACTGCATCGCGAAAGAATAACTAATGTGTAAAGAAATTTGTTTAAAATTAATTTTTAATATTTTTTATATTATTACAGTCATACATAACGCGTTCAAGGGGAACGAGGCGCGTGGGCAGGCCTGGCATAAAGATTCGAATAACAAGTACTACTTTAGTTATCGAACAACTGCAACTTATCAAGTATATCCTCGAATCGACAATTTATCATGAACTTGTATGTTATCGTGTGACGGTAATCAAAAAAATATAAACTGTTATTCCAATCCAGAGCCGAACTGGCCATATAAGAAATTTACTCGATTCAATAATAAACGTCATTTGATTATTTAAAATTTCCCAAGTAGTCAAAATGACTGCTTTTGGGCAATACGGGTATAACACACATATATATACCGGAAATGAAGGAGGGGGAGGCAACTACAATGATTAATAAACGCATTTATATGTTGTACAAAAAGTCACAAAATTCCAAGAAGCTGTGTCATTATATACATAATTGTTTTTCTAATTGAAATTGAAAAGCAGTCAAAATGACTTCCTTAGGCAATCTAGTGTTAAAATAAAAATAATTGACAAAATGAGTTAGCCATATCGAAAGTAATAAGAGTAAAGTAAAAATGAACGTGTAATAAAATCAAATACATATTACAGTTACAGTTTCTATAAATATTTATACAGAATGAGATACGGCGACGACTCCTCATTCCCCTCGATCACTTTATAGCTTCGCGAGCCCACAAGCGTTATCTGGTAGATGAAGTAATCTTGGAACACGGCATGTTATCTGAAGTCGGGTCTATAAGTATATCTGTGGTTGCTTGAAAAAAAAAGCACCGCATGTCACAATTTCAAAAAGTTTGAGTTTATGGATTAATTGAGCTTCATAGTATACGATTTACGTATTTTCCAGAAAAAAAGTCATGAAAACAAATTCGAAAGGCTCAGAAAACAATGTAATTTAACCAATGTCCTATGTCAAAGCATTAGCGATCAAAACTTTAAACGGCAATATCTCGAAAGTGAAAGTGTATGTGTCTAAGGTCGTAGTACAGTCGTCAAATAATTGATTCCCTATGAAAAAATAATACCTCAAAATACTAAATAAAAATGCCATTCTCTAGCCCTATGAACACTATAACTCGATTTTCGTAGAGGCGAGGTTACACGAGACAAAACTGTATTCTACGCTTTCCATTTGTTGGGTCTACACGAAAAGCAGGGATGAGTACATTTCATTTGAAATAAGACGGCGAATAATCATTTGAAATAACGAAGTATGTTAAATACTTTTATTATTTGTATTTTTAAAAAAAACATTATTTTCGTTTGGCGTGTAAATTGATCAATTCGTCAAATGTAAATTGGCGTTTACAGATAACATTGGAAGAGGGAGAGAAAAAAAAGATGCTACATCAGAAAGTTCATTCTGATTTCCAAAAATATGAGAATGTAGCTTCGAAACAGAATCGCTATATCTGGTTGGGCCGTGATCGATGACTCGTCCTGTAGGTATATATGTCGAGCACCGACGAGTACGCACGCACCCAAAGCGTTCGTGCGAATGCGCGTACATAAACGCGTTCTCGGGATGTGTGCACGGACACACGAGCGCACGTGCAAAAGCTTACCTTCACGGAGGAGCGTCTCTGCGCGTGTGTGCTCGTTTACAAACACGCCTGTAGATCGTCCGTGGCGGGAATTGCGCTGTCTTTGAACGATCGTTCGAATTATTCAAGCTGAAAGTCGGACGAGTATAAAAGAATAAAATGATAGCGATAGAAAATAAAGATACGAGAAAAATAATAAGAAAATCAGATTAATTTTTATTAACCCTTTGCACTCGAACGGTGACGCTGAGGCGCCTGTAAAAATTGTCATACCATTATTCAAAACAGTTTAAATATTATTAAATTCTGTTGTATGAGAAAACAGGTTCAATTTGATGTGCACAATGTAAAAAATATTACACAGAATCAAAATGACCTGGGTTGAAATAAATGTCTTGATTTTGGAATTAAAATTGCTTCGAGTCCAAAGGGTTAACACGAGCCCAAGGATTTTGTACAATTTTTACAACAATATGTAAGCAACTTCATCATTTCAATAATTGTAAAATGAAAAATATAAAACCGGCCATTTGACCGACAGTGGTAGGTTCAGTGCTAAGTATCTTGAAACGATAGCACAAAATGATACGACGTCGACTTATTGTTAGATCGACGGGGTCTAATATAGCTAAGAGAGAAGAAAGTAGATTCGTTACATGAAGAGTCAATTTTTTTATTTTTTGTCTGTTTTTTTCCTTTTTTTGGTTGAATACAATAATCAATCGGTGGTGTCGCGATTGATTGAATTAAGTATCTCCAATCTCAGCCACGCCATCCTGTCACAAGACACACGTTACGGTTGACAGCAACTTCAGCGTAATTTGACCGAGAACGAAGCCAAAATTGAATGACGACGACGCGATGCAACGACGGTCGTCGATCGAACGAAAACATTTCGGCGGATCGTTTATTCCGTGTCGGACCCGTACAGAAATTTCGTGGCGGGATTCGGGGGAATCGGATCAAGCGATAGTCAAGCTTATAATCGTACGTATAAGCTTGGAATTTAGTTTCGAAACGATATCTACTCGTGGTTTCTGCTCGTTGACGATCGAGTACGACACGAAAACGCGTTCAATCGCTTGGAACCGCGTGAAAACCGTTCTACGTGTATGATACACATCGAAGCAATGCACAGAGGAATGTCTTCCGAGAAAACAATGTTCGAAAATTTCACAATGACAAACAGGAATATCGATCGCAAAGGACGCAAGGCTTTGGGCGTTGAAAGTTCACATTCTCATCCTCTACTCGACGATTTCTTAGCATTCAACCAAATCGAACTTTTAATCGTTTGTTCGTGTATCGTCAGGACAAACAAATAATACATTGGTCGCAAGAGTTCGCGTGTACATATATGGTTAAAAGATGGTTCTCTCAATACATAGAAACTATCGAGATGTCAGTACATTGTAAATATATAGTCTTCTCGAGTCTTTTCCATTGAAAGTACCTAACTATCGAGTAAATCTTGAAAAACGATTAAGAACATATCAACGACCCGTTGCCCGACGTCCTCTTTTGGCTTTCCTTTTTTTTTTCGTCGCTTTTCCGATATTTTTTAGCATCATTAATTATGTTTCATGGTTCACTGTTTCCCTATTACGAGAAAGCGTCATTAACGATGACGAGTGCGTTACTTTGCTCCAGTTAACGCTCCCGTCGTATCGTTTCACCCCCTTCTTCCTTTTATTCTCTCTCTCTCACTCTCGCGCTCGAACGCGTTCTCTTTATCCTACGATTCCGGAGTTCGCGTCGTTTTTCTCACTCATTCTCTCTCTCTCTCTCTCTTGCTCTCGATAGCCATCGCTTCTTTTTTCAATTTTAACGTTTTTCTCACTTTCGATCGCAGTTCATCACACTAAAGATTACGCCATAAATAAATAAATAAATCGGGGATGCCACGTGGAGCTTTACAAATAAGATTGTTTTCATTCGTTTCTAACTAGCGAATTTCGAAGATTTGCTGTTAGGCCTTTTTCACGGCCGGGAAACGGTGGCACGGAGATGCAGGAGCGGCCCGTCGACGCTCGATCGAATCAACGACAGCGTAGAGACGTCATCGATGACGCTACACACAGTCCCGAAGATTCTAATTCTCGGTTTCGAAATGTTGGCACGCTCTCGCGGTCCATTTCGCTTACACATTTCCTCCGTACTTATTCGCTGCTACGAAAACCGCTGTATCAAACACGTTCCAGCCGTAACCAAGGAAGCTTAAGTCGTCCACGTGTAACAGAAAAGTCTTCGATGCAAATACCAACGAATGGGCCACCCACTAGCAAAAAGTATTTCATCAAACACGCTTACGTGAACACCGATCAAAGCGTTTTCTACGCACATTATCCCTTTATAACCTAATTTTCTTTTAAATACAAGTTAACCTTCAATTACTCGCACTCCACTTTCTACGTAACTGGTTACATGTGGAACTTTACATCGCTCCAACGTAAATAAATTTTTATACAACAAAATAACTACTTGAATGCAAAGTAAATATATATTTGCTAGTGTGGTCGACACCCTTGTTTATAATGTAGTAAATACTAGACTTCGGATTTTTATGTATTTATAGCAAAATTGAGTAGATGAAATTCAAAATTGTTGAAAAATTAAAAAAATTAAAGTTGTCAATATACGATTTCTCCTCTATTAAAATCATTAAGGGAAGAAATAACATTCAATTTAGTTTCCATTTCTTGCAATCGATGCAAACAATTTTTATTTTGCATGAATATCCACAGTCTAGTAAATACTATATGCGAGTAATGGAGAGTTAACAATAAATTTGAGATCTAAACGAAATCGAACCTTGACGCGTGAAGCAAGAATTGACATTAGCGATGGATACCCTCTTCGATTTACGAGGAGTTAACAGAACAAGTTGCTTTCGCCATATTGTGACCGAACATGAAATTAGACTAAAAAATATTGCTATATCGGTATGTATCGTACGGAGTTAACGCACCACCTACCAGGGATTGTTTTAACAAATTTGAAAAATCTATGATTCACGGCAGATTAATGTAGTCTGAGTACATTTACGATAGTTTGCGGGGATAAATGATTAAGAAAATTATTCGATTGGATTGTCGATAGATCGAATTATTTTCGTCAATCGAAATACTGTTTGCCAGAGGTGAGCAGTTTGTAATCCGTCGATCTCGAAGTGAAGTTCGCGCCCCTTCCTGCATCGCGAGTCTCGAGGGCCGGTGCGAAAAGAACTTACAGAATATAACGATAAAGATTAATAAATAGAAAAGTGCGAGGAACAATACACAAGTCGACTACAAAGTTGTTTCGATAAACGATTCTTCGATGCGCCTCTACATTACGAATCAACAGTTCTTGGTTGACTTTCATTTTGTTAAATCGTCGGACGACGAACTCGTTAGAACTTTTATATCGATAGGAATTTAATTAGGCCTTGATCATTGGCAAACCTTGAAAAAGTACATGAAGCCAAAATGACTCGCAAGATCGACCCTATTGATCGAACAATGAGTTACACTTTTTCCTGGTCTTCCGTTTGTTACTCCAATGTACTGAAAATCTTTTGGTACCGTTTGAAAGAGTATCCCCCGGTATTCAACTCACAGAATCAAATATAAAATCGGTCACAAAGGTTTACGTACACCAGTCGAATTTCGAGTATGTCTATATTCGTTTAGAGAAACGAATTCAATTTTGTTATTGTAACACGACTAATATTTATACGAACAAGTTTCGTAATTTTATGTTTTGATCAAATGTGAACCAACCTTGCGACCGACTGTCCATAAAATTAAAAAAAAAATCAGTCGGTTATGATAATTAGTATGGCGAAGAACTACTAAAAAAAAGAAGAAAAAGAAAAAGATAATTCTCGTAGAAAATAATTGTTGCGACTATCGCTAAAGAGCGTCCGCTAGTTAGTCTACGTCGATAATACGTCGAACTTCCTGGCGTTAGACTATAAATTATAAGTTACTGAAAGGAACAATTCTCGTGTGAGCATATTCAAGACGATATACGAAGGAAGAAGGTACAAAAATCACTTCGGTCGTTGCAAAAATACTTCCACAGATGAATGACGGCCCACGCGAATTAAATGCCGTTTACTTCTATTACTTACTTTATTTTTACATCCTTCACAAGGATTCCGCAAATGTAACAGAGACGCCTCTACACCGGTCGCGCGTTGTGCATACGCATTTTTTTAGAAATATGCGTTTATACAAGCGCGACGGGGGACTCTGTCAAGTCAAAATCCCCTCCTCACGCGCAGATAGTAAGTTTTGTAAAGATAAAAGCTACACCTTCCTGTTTAAGATGGATTTTCTTTTCTCTCTCCCTTTGTCTCTTTCCTTCTCTGTTTTCGTTTCTCTTGTTACTTGCGTTAAGTATTTTTATAATCACATTCTACATCGAGCAAACGGATGCAACACAGTCAAAGTGTAGTTCGAAAAGAATTACGTAGATTGTTCGTAGCTAGGTTTATTACGATTTTCTCCATTGAATTGTTTAAATATCTCAATTTACGGGAACTGCGTCAGACTCAGACTCGGATTCAGATTCAGACTCAGACTCATTGCTCATCGCCGAATGATATTCCTATTATATGTTCCCACCAGAAGGATAAAAGGAGAACGCTCCGAACTGGAAGTTCACTGGAGTTTTTGGTGATGCACAGGTGTACAAGAAGTCGTCCGATTGCAACTGCGTCCTGTTCAAGTTCGGCTCGGACGCGGATCTGGTGATTTTCGGTAGACCTCGCGAAAGACTTTCTAAACTAGCTAAGATCTGTCGAAATATCGGTCTCTCTTCTCTGGAGAACTTGATGCTGTCCTCCGTCAGTCTCTTCAACGCTTTTGGAGTGTCCGAGCGTAGCTTGTTTAGATCAGGACGTAAATTACCGCGTCCGACCATAAACAGAATTTGATCCTTGTTATTAATGTGCGAATACGGCAACTGGCTGGCTAGCAATTCGAATAAAACAACACCAAAAGCGTAGACGTCCGACTGGAAGCTGTACGGGTTCTCCTCCTGCATTCGGATCACTTCCGGTGCCATCCACAGAATGGATCCGGTTGGTTGATGAAATTGCTGGGAACCGGACCATCTGGTTTTCGCAGTGGCCAGACCGAAATCGCCGATTTTCACGGTGAGATCGTCGTGCAGAAATATATTATTACTTTTTAAATCTCTGTGAATGATATTTTTCGCGTGCAAGTAGTCCATACCTTGCGCTGTCTGCCTCCCGATCTCTATCAACGTGAACAGGTCGAACTTCGTTTCGAATACATGTAAATGTTTATACAAAGACGAACCCTCACACCACTGAGTAACAATTGCGAGCTGTGGTTTGCTAACGCATCCCATGAATAACAGGATATTCACATGCCGTGTCTTTCTCAGGACTGCGACTTCGTTTTTAAATGCTTGTAACTGAGCATCGGTGGGTATCTTAACGTTAAGCATTTTCACAGCTACAGGACCGTGCCAATGAGCTTTGTATACAGTCCCAAAGGATCCGGATCCGATACGAGCTCCTATTAAAATCTCATCCGCTGGAATTTCCCAGTCTTCTATAGATTCCCTAGGTGCTAGAAGATTCTTCGAGGATTCGTCGGCTGACCTCGCCCTCGGTCGTTTCGGCCTCAAAGTACTTGTGGGACTAGCCTGTGTCGATTGACTGTGCTTGGTCGGGCTGCTACCAGGAGACACTGCGCTCTGAACAATGCCAACGGGTCGACCTAAACTCTGAGATCTACTGTATTCGTCTAAATTAGTAGAATCTCCGCTTGGCTTCACCATATTGAAGCATACATTGGGCGCAGAGCTCGAACGATCATGCTGTCCCAAGGAACGTGGATGCTTCTGGGTTCTCGAAGGAGCCAGAGACGGCGACACGCTTCTGCTCAAACCATAATCCCGTGGAATCTGCAGGATGCCAGCCGTACTGTCAAGATTGTGTGCCAATAACGCCTGATAGTAAGCATCTTGCATACGAACTTGATGACACAACGCAGGAACACCACCTGTACACCTTTGATGAAATCGATAATTACACGTTCTACAATAAAATCCGTGGAAGATCATTTTTTTACACGAATCGCAAAATGCCAGCGTGAAGAAAGTCTTACGCACGAAATTGTGAGAGATAGAAGTGGTTATGGGAAACTTGTCCAGAATCTCCACGGATATTTCGTCACAGTCTAATACGGAGATATCCGTGTCCCAAGACGTTAGATATTTAGAGTTGTCGGCGCCCAAGATATATACCACACACATTTCGGTGGTCAAATTTCTCAATTTCATCGCCTTGGCCAGCGCGTCTCTAAGCGGCAGTCCTTCCCTCACTTGTATGCTGGTGCGTTGTTGGTTAGGTAGGTACGCTCTGAGCAGCGACCTCGTGGGTAGTCTCTGCCCCCTAACGTTGGCATTGGCCTCGCGAGATTCGCTCTCCGACGTGGAGGCACTGCCAGACACTCTGCTGGCATTCAACAACTCGTTCAGTTTATGCTCCTTGGATTCCAAGTCTTGCAACTTACTGGTCAGCTCCTTATACTCGTTCACGTATATCGACGGTGGTTCCTCGACTCCGGCGATATGGTTGTTCAAAGCATCGATATTCTGGCGAGTAACGTGTATCACATTTTGTATATTTTTCAGTTCGTACCTCAGAGGATCCGTGTCCAAGTAGCCGTCCTCGGAGTCGCTGAGCTCTCCCGATTCCGGACCGCTACCCCGTGAAGAGGACATCGCTGGTCGTCCGGGCGAATGCGTGGACTTTTTCTTCGGTCGACGCCGATGCAAGGGGAACGGGGAAGTCGAGGACAAGGAGGACGGCGACCCGGCTGTCACAGCCTCGAACCTACGACACGAAAGCTCCGTGTACGCGTTCGCACGTACCGCCGTGTAATATCTCTGCTCGCCGATCACGGCCATCTTCTTGCTCCGTCAGGCAGCATCCTGAGCCGCTGCTGCTGCACTCCGGAACACCTTGGCAGCCTCGTTATTACACCGGTTACCGCCGAACTTTTCTCTCTCTTTCTCTGGTTCGCACCGCGACTCGGCTTTCTCTGCACGCCGCTCTATCGCACTGTCGCTCTCGCCTCTCGCGCGACTCACGAACACGGACACGGGCACGGACGCGTCCTCGTCGCACACCTCTTTCTTTTCTTCCTCTTTAGTTAGATTCTTTTTGGTTCTGCACGGACGCGCTCCACCTCGCTCCTACCACGACGCTCTTTCTTCTCCTTGTTACGACGAGCCGAGCCGAACCGAGTTAAACCTACTTTCCGATGCGCGACTTCACAGCATACGCCGTCGTCTATCCTCGACTCTCTCGGCCATCGAATTTCCACGCGATAGAACGTCACGCCAACCTGTTTCTTTCGATCGTCTCGTCTCGTCTCGTTTCGAACCAGCGATCCGCTGGTTCCCGTGATCGACCAACAAATTCTTCCGTTGCAACCTTCTCTCTCGCCTCGTATCCCCCCCCCTTTTTTAATACCTCTTCTCTGGAGCCGTTCCGAAAGAAAACTGGCACGAGCAATGCGGGAGCGAGCACAGAGGCGCGGGGCTATGTTTCTTGAAGCGCCGGTGCTGCCAACCGTTCCGCCCTCTCCCGCTCATTTTCTTCCTCTTCCGACGTTTGAATTTTACCTGCGTTCCTCGTACGCTGCTATCGTAATATTTGTGACTGCAAGGAAAAACGCCGCATGTCACAATTTCAAAAAATTTCAGTTTACGCATTAATTGAGTTTTATAGTATAGGATTTACGTATTTACCAAAAAAAAGTCGTAAAAACAAATTCGAAAGGCTCGAAAAAAATGCAATTTAACCGATGTCCTATATCAAAGCTTGCAAGCATGAAAACTTTAAACGGCAATATCTCGGAAGTGAAAGTATGTGACATGCGGCGTTTTTCTGACAACCACAAATATGTGCTCCCCAAAGAACGTGCGCTCTTCTCTATTCTCAATTCATTCGATCTTGAAAATCCCAATTCCCGTTGTCCTCAACAGCTAACAGAACTCGTAACGTTACTAGATTTCCAACTTTTCACGTCCTCGAATCTAATGCTGCAATAATTCGACCACAGACGATGTACTATCGGTTAACTTTAGTCAATAATGTGATTAACCCTTTGCACTCGGAGCTATTTCAACTGGAAAATTACATTTCTTCCGATCTAAAATATTTCCATTCTCAATGATTTTTTAAATTTAATGGATACGATCGAAATTGATATAATACCTCATACAATACTTAAGTGTTTAGTAATTGATTCGATGCCAACATATTTAATAATGTAAACAATATTTTGAATGATGATACAGCAATTTTTAGTGGCGTATTTTTTTTTAGAGTCACCACTCGAGTGCTAAGGGTTAATATCTTCTTCGGAAAATCTGCTGCTTTTATCTTCGCGGAACGCTGTTCTATTGAAATTGATTTTATCCGATATTATCCGACAGGAAGCTTTTTCATCGCTTCGATTTTTTGCATTTTATTTGATTTATTTTCTCGTGTTTCAAATAATCATAACTTTTCGAATTGCAATTCAGACGCTTCGTAAGCTGTGTATTACGTTGATTTCGTTACTTATTGCTGTAGCATTGAGAGCTCCGTTTACAACCCCGGCGAGAACGGTCCGCTTCGAGTAGGAATATAATTCAAGTTCAATTTTTCGGTAAACATACCAGAGAGTATATACTCTCTTAACATACTAAACATAGCATACTACTCGCGTTGCGTTTCTGACGTCACTGCAGACGTACTTTGACGTCAGCAGCATATGGTACGGGTTACCTAGGTAACACACTCTAATTGGTCCGCTGCTCGCGTACGTACTTGCTCGTTGCGCGTACATCCGACTATGGTTTTATCAAGGAAAAAAAACATCGACTATTCAAAATCAAGGATGGCTCGTGCTCTCTCTCAAATTCATTTCTACAGTATCTCACGATTTCTTCGTACATAGTACGTAATGTGTATGCAGAATTTGAGTTTGCTCTCCCGGTAGCGTTACGATTAGAGATGGCGTTCAAAATCACTCACGGTGATTTATCATAGTGATCGCAAAATCACGATCACGGTCGTGATTTTTTCACGATCACGACTATGATCCTAACTTTTTTATCTCAAGTCATAGTAATTCTTTATCTTTGAGTTAAAAAATTGTAGATTGTTATATTCTTTATTTCTTTCTTTTATTGAATTTTTATTTTGTTTTTTAGGTTAAATATTTTTTAATATTTTTATATTAAATATTGTTTATATAAGACATAAATATATCTACTAATTTTTTATATTTTTGTTTCTATTTAAATTGTACTATTTGTGTTAAGTTTTTATACGCATTTGTACATCTTTTATATAGACAATATACCACATAATATAAAACATTTTGGAACGTTTAAAGTTTGAAAAAATTTTAAACTGAACTTTCTTTTACAATTCATAGTCATTAGTTATTACTAATTATTAAGTTATTAATTATTCTTCTTGTTTTCATTTTTTATTATGTAACATGTCCCGAGAACACAGACTTCTATATAGAGTGACCAAAAACAGTTATGTTCCTATGCTCTCCACCAATCAGAAGCGATCACGAAAAATCACGAATCACTGTGAAAAATCTCCGTGATTTGGAACGAACGTGATTCGAAAGTAGCAGTTCATAATTCAGAGTTCACCCCATTTCTAATTACGATAAGCATTGATAAGCATGAAAGATGGTTGCTGGCAAACTTGCTTTTGTAACAGGTATGTATCGAAAATCGAATGGAAATGAACGTTTCGCTTTTGTTCGAACTGTTTACTAAACCTACCGAGTACTAAAAGCGATGAAAATGTTTTAGCTTGCAAAAATGACGAAGCTCTATTTATTTAGATTTCACACAATTTTTATTACAATATATTGTTTTTATTACATATTATGTGCTTACGGATAAAGAAATTTATCGAATCAATTTCCATGCAAGTAACTTCATCACTTCAATAATTGTAAGATGAAAAATATAAAACCGGTCATTTGACCGGCAGTGGTAGGTTTTAGTGTTAACAGGTGAACTGTCCTTCATCGGGCACGGTAGTTGAATGGGTATGGAGGGAACCGACCACCTGTTCCCTCGAATCCCACACAGCGTACAGAAACGTATTTTTTTTCACTCATCCTTAAAATTAAAAAAAATGTGAGCCTGCGTGTTGACAAGCAATTTTTTTTTCTCTTCGTACATGAAACATTTTTCGAGAAATTACACGATTTTCCAGCAAGAATGCGAAGAAGTATTTAGACAGAGTTTTAAATATTTGTAGCACATCAAGTGCTAAGGGTTAATGTGTTCTAATTTACAGGCGCCGGAGGCGGTATAGGCAGAGAGGTTTGCAGAATTTTGGCAAATCAGGGAGCCAAAATTATCGCCGCCGACAAAAATTTGCAATCTGCTCAACAAACTATCGACTCGCTGAATGGTCTGAATACAAAAATAATGAATTACCTTTCCATGGGAATATTCTTGCATTTACTGTACATAACGATGAATCATTTCTTTTATTCAGACTCCAAACATCATCTGGCTTTAAATTTGGATGTTTCGAATGAAAGCAGTATCAAGGAAGCATTCAGGAGTGCAACAAGTAAATACACTAAGCCACCAACTATTATAGTGAATTCTGCAGGCATCACACGCGATCAATTTATTCTGAAGCTGACCGAGAATGATTTTAATGAAGTACTCAATGTGAATTTGAAGGGAACATTTCTGGTTATCCAGTCTGCGGTGCAGCATATGCTGGAAGCTGAAGTAAACAAAAATGGCTCGATAATAAATCTGAGCTCTATCATCGGTAAAGTGGGAAATATAGGGCAGGCTAATTATGCTGCGTCGAAAGCTGGGGTCATAGCCCTTACGAAGAGCGCTTCCTTTGAATTTGGGCAGTAAGTTAATCAACGATGATAATAACTAAGGCTTTTACTATCTTGGATATCTGGATTATAACAGTTCTGATAATTAGACAGCAGATTTTATGCATTCATGACACAAATGAGTAGGCATAACTAAAAATAGTAAAAACAGTGGAAGAATTTTAAAATACTATTCTATTGTTTTCAACCTATTAAACATATTAAGAAAAAAAATTAATTTCCATTTGACTCCAGTTTGCTGAAAGTAAAATAAATGATTTTTATTTTACATAAAGATCCACTGTCTACTGGTAACAAGTATTAAAAGAGGGAACATGTCTTTCTTACAGATTCGGCATTCGAGTTAACGCTGTGTTACCAGGTTTCATAGAAACTGCCATGACAGAGACAGTACCCGACAATGTAAAACAGATGTTTATAAAGAGAATACCTCTGCATAGAATGGGACAGCCAGAAGAAGTGGCTGAAGTAATAACATTTTTAGCATCTGGCAAGAGTTCTTTCATCAATGGCGCATCTATAGAAGTTACAGGGGGAATGCATTGAAAATATATTTTTTTACATATATGTATATATATATTTTTTTATAATGAACTATAAATTCATTTTATACGGGATTCGCACGTTAAATACATCATTTTTTCTTTCCTTTGAGCCTTTTCGCATGTTTGTGAGCTTTATAGTGCAGCTTTTTCTTTTCGTCGATTATTTCTTTATACTTTCTTTTATTGTACTTGGCAAAATCTGCATCCGCCATAAGCTCGTCCACGATCGTTTTCTTACGTTCTTTCTTTGTGAGACGGCTTGAATAATAATCCACAGGCGAATCAACAACCTTACCAATTTGGAAATATTTGGGTAAAACTTTCAAATCGTTCTTTTTATAGAAATGTTTTGGATCTAACACAGATCTCATTTGAAGAACTTCGAGATCATGTTTAATCTCTGGTGTCATTTCGGGTGCACGCATGTTGAACCAATCTTTGCCCTTGGTCTTGGCACGTTCCTCGCGTTTCAATAATTGCAGTTTCCTTCTACTTAGTTTGCTGGAAGGCAATGATTCTAGTTGCTCGATACCCGGTTTTATCACGCTTTTCTGAAGAATTTCATCTATCGCTGTTTTGATGTTCGTTACAGCAAATGGCTTTTTCGTTGCCTTTTTCTGGGGTACTTTTTTCTTGTTCCAACCCATCTCAACTTCAAATTCTTCGAGATCGATGTCGTTAGTATCGTTACGCCGTTGTTTCTTCGACGTAGCAGCGTTATTGATGATATCTTCCTCGACATTGAAGAAATTCGACGATTGCGTTCCTGTGAATAAATATTACTAATGGGTCTAATCTGTCACAAGTTTTAACCTTAAAAATGATTGGAAACAGTTCGAGCTACCTGTGTTCGAAAAGTTTAAATCATCTCCGTCGCTTTCTATCAACTGATCCCTCGTCACCAAATTCGCGTCACCTATCGTATCAATTATTATATCCATAATCGTTGCGCGAATTGTTAATTGTTTACATGGCAAATATTTCGTGTAGACGAGTGTCCAGTTTGGTTATATTCCACGATTGTTTCGTTTCGTCTTTTATTCCTTAGAACATATATAAATATAGACTCGGCCACACCATGAGACTCGGCTTCAGATAACGTGCCGTGTTCCAAGATTACTTCATCTACCATATGACGGATGTGGGGAAAGTGCTATAGTGTGTTGAGAAGTCGCAGTACCACGAAGCAAAAGTGTACCTAGAGGAGAAAGGGAAAAATATTTATGGAAACTGTAACTGTAATATACATTTGATTTCATAACTCGTTCATTTTTACTTTATTCTTATTATTGTCAATGTGGCTAACTCATTTTGTCAATTATAATTTGAAAAAGATGTTGATAAGTATATATATATACAGATGCATAGATGGCTAAGCATACTATATATACACATGCCGTGTCTATATATGAATTTATATGGAGACTACAGCTACAAGAGACCTATGGGTGTGTGTTATTGAAAGAATTCTCCGCGATGATTGGTGATACAGAAAAGTTCAAGGCATATACAGATTTGAAATTTGATTACTAACGAATGAGGCGCGAATCTTTTATAAAGATTTATTTCGAACAATTTTGCAAACGATCATTGACAATTATATAAAACCATTTTTTTACAACCGGGAAGTATTCAAACGTCACTGACCGATTCATGTAGTATTAAGTTGGTACTCGGCATTGTTATGACCGAAGATGTATTTCAAAAAAGTAATGTCAGTTCGACGACCATGGCGGAGTGGTTACAGTCAAGAATTGTTCGCTTGGGCGAATTAAATTCTGTAGAAGAGAAAAAGGATGTTTTGACGGAGATCAAAATCAGATTGGGAAGTTTGAATAACAGAGAATCCGAACAGGTCGCTCGGACTCTCGATTATGGTCAATTGTTTACTCAGTTAACCTCGGACGATAGGTACAATGACGCCGCTAATTTTTTACAATTACAATAGTATACAATAGTTTAATGTCTCTCTACTTTTTTAATTTTCAGTGAATTTGTGAATGAAATATGCGATATTTTAAAGACACTGTTTACCTTGTCAGAACCTGGAGATGTACACGAAAGATACGTCACTCACATGTCTCGGTTGATAACTCATTCCGATGCTGTGGTCAGGTCGCTGATATTACATGAAATATTGTGCGTCGTGTCCAATCCACGGTTGCTGCCAATGTTGCTTACGGATACAACTTTATTACTAGCTGTCATAAATAGAATCTCGGATGACAATTTGACGGTAGCTAAATGTGCGATGCGTATCATGAAGGAAATTGGCAAAAATGCGAACGAACCACAAATGAAACACACCTTCGAGTTATTAAAGAACTATACTAGATCGATAGAAAAAGATGATACCGTTAGCTTTCGCATCTACGAAGTCGTAGTAGACATAGCAAAGGCTTCAAAACAGGGACTAGATGCTGCCGTGCAATCCAGATTCTTAAACAGTTTATTCGATACTCTGGAAAACGAGGATATATTGCTTCAAGTAAACGCGTTGGAGGTACTAACGCAATTGGCACTAACGGAAGATGGATTGAGCTATCTGGAGCAGCAAGACGTACTGAGGAAGCTTGTACAAAAGATAGCTCAAGCGAACGAGAATCCGCTGTCGAATTTATTGATTCCAGGATTGATGAAATTTTTTGGAAATGTCGCGCGTCATTGGCCTAACGAAATTTTCTCAAAATATCCAGTTGTAGTGTCCTCGTTGTTCGAGGTGATAGAAAGCGGGGACCAAGCTCTTCTCGGCGTTGCACTGGACACGCTCGGACACGTTTCCGTGAGCGCAGAGGGTAAATACGCTTTGCAAGCTCTAGGAGATGCGATGCCATGCGCGCTAAAGAAAATTGCAGAAGTTATACAGAAAATGCCCACGGCATTAAGAATTCGTGGATTGGAAAATTTAGCCCTTATACTGGATGTGAAGAGGTCGGAACAAGACAACAGAATTCTATCGTTAACGAAGTCGTGGTTCGACTGCCTTTGCGATCAACCGCTGGGTGTGATCGTAGGAATATGTAGGCAACCGTTCGCAGATATCAGACAAGCAGGGTTGGAAGTGCTAGCGGTTGTAGCGGCGCAAACCTGGGGCCAGGAGTACATATCCGTATTCCCGGGTCTTGTCGAGTTCTTGCTAGACAGAAACATCGAGAGCTTCAAGGAGTGCAAGGAGGCGAAATACGAAGTGGTCAGACAACTATCCCAGGCCGAGTCGAACATATTCGACGCGAGCACCATGCAGAAGTTTGTAGAATTCGTGAACCAAGGACCACACCATGTTGAAATCATTACCGAAGTGGCAACGGACGGTGCCCTATAAAACCTGTTACTTTTTTAATCTTGTTATTTCGTCGGACCAGCGTTTACAAAAGCTGAGAAGCTCTTTGATGGACTTTTTATGAGAAAATATATCTTCCTCTGTCTCAAATTATTTTTGAAACTTCCGATTGCGATAGTTAGAAACGTTTCTCTAATACGTATACCATAATATGAGACAGAGGGAGCATGTATTTATTTATTACACGTACTATACGATCGAGAGAATGCATTTTTGCGGGAAGGTGAGAGTGAACGAACATACAAAGACAAATAATTTATTTTATATGTAACAGTACATACGAAAAGTTAAGACTAACATAGTTTTGCGACAATGCAAAAAAAGTTCGAACGACTCACTCTCTCTCTCTCTTTCTCTCACTTTCACTCTTTCTCTCACTCTTTCTTTCTCTCTTTCATTGAGTTTGTAAACTCTTCCTCATTGTTCTCGCATCTGTGTTCGCGAGATCCTTTTTCTTTACATCAGTTACAATTAATTACAATAAAGACGTGTATAAATAATTTTACCAAACGTGTGTGTTCTGTTCAGAAGCTACAATATCACTGCCTTATTGTATACGTTTCCGTTTCTTCGGAGAAAGTATCTTCAGCATGCTCACTATAGGAGCTTCGAAGGATAACGATATAATAAAAGACAGCACGTAGGATAGCACCATTTGTCCAAGAAACGTGATCGCCTGAAACATAACCAGTCCACTTTATGATTTTTTTCTCTCGAAAAAGAACGAGTAGCATCGTTAATACTTTAATACTATTTTGTTTTTTCCTTCAAGCATACCATAGTGTAGTTCCCTAAGTGAAACGGCGAGTCCAAGTTCAAAGCTGTTAGCCGGATCACGAGCGGATGTATCAAGTAGGCGCAATATGTTATTCTGCTAACTGGGTACAAGATCGGTGCTGACAGGATACTGTTAACATACCCTGTAAACATTGGATCGGTTACTATCCGCGATTTCAAACAACGTTGATGCGTCGACGATGTCTCGATACCAGAATAAGCCTTTGATCATGTTTATTTTCCTTTCGACACGGTGTCGGTCTCGCCAGAAAAATAAAAAAATTTCTGAACTCGAAGTATCATTTGAATCGATGTCGCACGGTTGTTCGATAAAAGTGAAATAGTCTCGGGAATATTTTATTTTAGACGACCGAATAAGGCCTGAGCTCAAGAAATTGGGAATTGGCAGAATTTGCGATTGAAAAGTAATTACGATTCTGACAAGGAAAGCAAAGAAGTCGGGAATGAGTTTTAAGGAACGATTAGGACACATAAAATTCCGGTGCTTAGAGGATAAACGGTTTACCTCCGTATCCCGTGCTGCACGCGATCACAATCCACGATAAGCCGAGCGCCCAGACGCTGTGGCTCAAGGAGGAATAAGCGGCGGCCATCAGGGGGCTGAGGTCTGCTTCGTACAAGCCGTAGAGCAAGCTGAGAAGACTGGCCGAAGAGAGAAGCCAGCCCACGCAGACGGTCGTCTGTAAAAGCAGGACGGTTCGAATCGGTGGTTCTCGAGTTTCTCGGGAGGTGTTGATCGTTTACCTTGGTCATCTTTATTTTGCAATCAGTCTTGAACAGTAAATAGCCCATCGACATGCCTATCAGATAAGGTCCCAGTCTGGTCCACGGTTTGTCGTAGATCTTGTCGAAGAGCGCTAGTGGATCATCGGAGCTCGGCATATGGTTGTTGACCAGGGCGATGTAGCCCGTGGTCAGCCAGGAGCTGAGCAGCAGCGTAGTTAGCGCGAACGTTGCGATTTTGAAGTGGTTCGTAGCCAGGACTAGTATCACCGCTCCAATGACGTAAAATTGAGTGTCATCCGCGACGTACCAACTCCAGATCATGCACTGGAAAGAAGTCAGGGATAAAGGACCATCTCCGCTATCCTACGGCGGAATATCTGCCAGAGTGTTTCGAAAGAGTCGTGCCAAGCGTCGAAGGTAGAAAGAAATGTAACCGGTCAAAGTGGCCTTGTCTACGACCTTGTTTGGTCACGATCGGAGTTCTATCTACGACGCTGGGGGCGTGGCAAGGAGCACGAAAAAAGAAGAAAGAAAGAGAGAAAGAGAGTTGGCGCGCCCTCCGACCTGCGGAGCACGCGCCGATCCTCGAAAACGACGAGATAGGACTCACCATTTGGTCGACCGGGAACAAGGTATTGATATAAAGTAAGTTCCTCCACCAATAATTCGGACAGTTATAATGATCCGCGGATGGCGGCTCGAACACCGAATTCGAGTGGAACCATTTCATCGCGATCTGAACCACTGCCAGCACGTACATGTACGTGGCGGTCAACCTAAAGAATCGGTACATCAGCAGCCCGATAAATTTCAGGCTACCGGATACGAAACCACGTGTACCCTGCGTGAGCGTCTTCAGGTCGCCTTTCGCGTTCGTACGGAAGAACAGGAAGCTGACCAGCAGCCCGCCCATGAAGAAGAACGTGTCTACGCTGAACGCGCCGTTCGTGATCGTCTGGAATAAGAATTTCCTCTCGACAACTTTCCGGTACTCCATGTTGTCGGCGTACTTGAACGCGGTGATGCACGTGTGCCCGAGGATCACCCACGCCATCGATATCACCCGGAGGCCGTGGATGGTGCTGATCGTGTCCCCGCCGACTTTCCCATCGCAGATGATCTTCACGTTCGCGGGAATAGAGAACGACAGCAGCAGCTCCTCGATCACGCCTGCAAAACAAATTCGAGACCATATTCCTCTTTCCATCTTGTTTCTCCTCCGAAGCAATTTGTCTCGAGGGAATCGCTACTCACTGAATTTGTACACCTCCGGTGTACTCGACCGTAGGCTACCCTCGTGATCGTTGTTATTATTAACCGGTAACGGTTGGGGAGCGCCAATGATAGCTTCAGCCGCTGGAACAGGAAGGTAGACCTTACCTTGAAAAGCTACGGAATAACATAATAAAAGTGTGTCACTGTCTCTGCTACTGTCTCAGTCTTGTGATAGTCTGTAAGTGTTAGTGTATCATCCTGCGTTGCGCTCGAGTATTATCCAGATGGAAAAAGAGCAAGAGGAAGAGAGAGAGAGAGAGGGGAGAGATAAAGAGAGAAAGTTTGATAGGAGACGGTGCGCGCGTGTCTTACCACTTAGCGACTTTTGATTTCCGCCGGCTAGTTGCTCGAGCTTCGCGTGCCTCTCCAAATCGTAGATCACGTTTCTTCGAGCGTATTTGCGTGTCACGTAGACATCGTATCCGGAACCGATCGCCATTAGCACGAAAACTCCCATGCTTATGCCCCTGTAAAGATTCTCAGCATGTATGAAGACCCGCCGCGAACTCCTTTCACCGCGGAGTCATTCGCTTTCGAAGTAAAATCTATTTGTCGTTCGTACACGGGAAAACATCTGCTGTCTAAAGTCTAATCGCGAGTAGATTAAGCAGATTCGAATGGAACGTACATCAGCGCCCAGAACACAGGGTCTTCGTACATGTCGTACATGTCATGTTGGTCCCGGACTTTCTCGATGATCGAGTGGGTCGCCGCGAGTTCGCTCGCGGCCAGCTTCGCTATCACGGGGACATCGGTGTGGGTGCACGAAAATGGTAGACACACTCCCAGATAGATAGTCCTGGTCTGTAAAATAAACAACGTGGCGATTACTCGTGTACACGTCAGAACTCGCCAGGTAGAAGAGTTTATCAGAGAATCTTCGTGCCGAAACTCTATTTCCGAGTCGCTTAATTTGCATGCAAACTATTTACCACTGCAGACACGGTGGCATTTATCGAAATCGTCATCATGTAGAAACCGAGCTTGTACGGCGGCTTGACGACCGTTGACTCGGCCCAAAGGTTGTTCCCGCTGAGGCCCGAGTTCCTCTTCTGCGGTTCCGTGTTGAATTCCGCAACTTCCTCCGTCGCGGAATTCGCAACTTCCTTCATTTTCTTCACATAGTTCTCGTTGATGTAGACGCACTCGGTGGAGGAACCGACGTAGTAAGAGTTTCCCCAGAAGAAGCTGTTGGTGTAACGGCCCGAGGCATCGTCCGCTGCGGGGAAAACGTATTTCAATGGAATACCTCGAATGATTAACCATGCCGCGGCAGTAGCAAGGCCTATTTTTAGTAAGGCTCGCAAGAAGATTCGTCTAATTTCTTGATTCACGAGCGTGCGACGACACGCTCGTGCTTCGTTCGCTTGTTTGAATTGAGTCTCGCGCGAAGATCCATGCGGTCGGAGGAACCGAGCGTATAATTAGAAAGAAAAACGAACGCGAATCAAGAATGTGGAAAAGTGGTTTGTAGGATCTCTAGAATGAACACGCTGGCACGCGCGTGCACATTGCTGCCGCGGTTTATGGCGTTGGACGACTAGTCGTAACCAATGACCCATTTTGCTAGTCAAGACACTTTCCCTTCGACCGACCGCTGACCATTTCCGGATCTCTGTTCCATCGAAATTCCGCCGAAAGCGAACAACCGTGTTACGAACCTCCCACCGATGCGATGCCAACGAGAACGAAATTTCTTCTAGACGACGAGAAACTTGAATTTTTTGTCTCTCTGCGATCTTGATTGTACATATTTCGTTTGGCTCGCGATCGACACGAACGTACCACTGTAGGCGTTCGTCGACGACACGGCTCAGAGATTTTCCGAGGAATGGTTCTCGCATAATTTCGCACCGGTTAATACATAATTTTCATTACCAACGGGGATTACAACACCCATCGAGAGAGTCGAGTATCCAGCGATTCTCCAGCGAGACTTTCTATTCGAGAAGAAAGTAATATTATCTAATCATGGTCGTGGCATGCCGAGCCTAGAGCCGTGCCGATCGGATTTCTACAGACCGGGCCGCACGAGTACGTGCTGTACTCTAATCATGGGTCCCCGTTGCGTTAACGATAAATTGCGGTTACGGGATAGAATTGCAACGTCATCGTTTCACGCGGAACGGGCTCCTCCGAGGTTTCCATCGAGACATTTCGTAATCGACTTCCGACGACGCGACGCGTCACCTGATTGGGCTGGAGCAATGTCATCGGTGAAATCTCTCCTCCCTTCTCGGAAAGGATCGATTTCTCGTTGCCGGTCACGATCTTTTCCACCTGCGGGTCCAAAGTTCCTAATTCGAACGTGGTTCTCTCTCTCGGAATTTTTCAGCGACGACGTTTCTATGCAAACGAACGGCAGGTGGTACCAAACCCTGTAGCGGCGTTTCTTTTGCTCGTACAGTCATAAGTTGCAACGCGTTTCGTCAGTCATCCGGCACGAATGAAATCATCACGTTGTTGATTTGTCCATCTTGCATCGCAGCCTATGACTGCAGAAGCAAAAGGGACAAAATCGAGCGCGTGTGGCGGCCTTAAACGGATGAAACGGAACATAGCCGCCGCTCGTGCCAAATCCGTTGATCCCAAGAACGGGGAGAAACTAATTGCCGATTCCGTCCGCAGGGAATCGGTGCTCGCGCGTTCGTCGCGCGTCGAAATTAGAATGACAATGGGCCCCGACTTGTTCGCAGGTCTTCGCGTGATCTTGCTCAAAGTCAAGTTCGATCGTGGCACGTGACTCGTGTCGTTTGCCCCTCGATTCGACGGAGAACGTCCCGCCAGCGCCGCGCGATCTAATTTCGCCGTAACCGGGTCTTTGCTCACCGAGGAGGTTGAGCAACGAGGATACGTTTGCCTCGCGGGCACTCGGTGGAGCCTTCGAACATTATCAAGGTTCCTATCACGTCGCTCAAGGAAAACGAGACGATCGATCTCCGGCAACATTGGGGTCGCGCGTCCTTTTCATTTACCCGTACTTCGATGTTTTCGCGGACGACACGACAGCGGGAAACGAATTCGATAGGTTCCGCGACCGGTTTGCACGGAGGTCTGCCGATTAGAGCGTTACTCCCATGGTCGAGGTTCCTTCGGCAAAGTTCAAGGGCTATCGCGATCGATAAGAAAAGAAACGTTCGGCTACGGTACACTGCTCGCCGCACTTTGTTTGCCGAACGACGGAAAGTATAGACCGCTCGAAAGTCTTATAAATTGGGTGTAATTCCAGCTAGCCTTGCAAATCGTGTTGCAGGACCGATCTGCGTCTGCAATGCAGCTGTGAGAGATCGATGGAAACGACGCCGTAAAGTAGGTTAATTTCGCGTTTACCGGTCGCGGTCGCGGTCCGGTCCGGTCCGGTCTAAACGATCGCTTTCCTTTGACGTATTGTCGTTCGTTGACCGTGACAACGGAATCTATCGTTTATTTCCGAGCGATCGAACGTGCCGAACGCCGCGTTCCGGATGGCCGCAGGGAAAGTAATTCGGAAAGAGAAAGGCTCTCCTTTTTTTGCATGAACAATCGTTTCGCAATATACTTTCGGTGCTTTTGATTTCAACGGAGTCGGCTAGTGTCCTTGCTGGCCCACAACTCCGCATCTCCCCAAATTTTTTAAAGGGGGTAGTCTCGTTTCTGGATTACAATGGTGCGGGATACGCCTTCTCATTTCTCGACAAGCAAACATGGAGATTTTCAGTAGTCAAAAGCGCTATCAAAACCGTCCTCAAAAATCCTGTTTTTACGTTTACGAGGCGTAATTTGCATCATTCGGGAGCATATAGCTGTCGCAGCTTCATGAAAATAGCTACATTCGCAGCTTTATGCTTTCGAATAATGCAAATTACGCCTGGTAAACGTAAAAATAAGACTTTTGAGGGCGACTGCGGCCTAGATTGATCTTTTATCTAGGGCTTTTGACCACTGAGAAAGCCCATCTTTGCATTATCGAAAAATGAGAAGGCGCGTCCCGCACCGTTGCAATTCTGGAAGCGAGATTACCCCCTTAAACAGTGTAATAGCACATCTTACATTGGATTATCGGATGCAGTCGTTTGCAGTCTACTAACAATATAGTGCCGAACAAATTGATAGGACATTTGATGTATTTGTATATTTCATATAACACAATAGGATATATGTACATATATCCTATTGTGTTATAT
>CM052200.1:27399719-27499582 GCA_028455805.1 Lasioglossum figueresi | reverse complement strand
CTTACATTGGATTATCGGATGCAGTCGTTTGCAGTCTACTAACAATATAGTGCCGAACAAATTGATAGGACATTTGATGTATTTGTATATTTCATATAACACAATAGGATATATGTACATATTACACGCCCTGTATATTAGATATGTCCTTCAAAGTATCCATATAGAATTGCAAGTTTGTATATTGTACACGAAAGAAATTAGAGAAAATAATGTAGACATGTATTGATTTTAGTCGAACAAAATGATAGGACGCTTGTAATATTTTCTGTTATTATGTACTCTGGCAGTAATCTATCAGCAGTGACGAGAAGTAGCCGAGCAAATCTTTCATTTATCTACAACATTTGTGCCATTAAAGGTAAAATGGATCGAGGAACACAATTAGACAACAGTGAAACCGACCGAATTTTGTTATTACGGTCATAAAATCAGATTATCATGAAAATTGCGAAGTTATTAAATAGAAGCCGTCACGTTGTGTATAACTTTTTAAAAAATCCGAAAATCTACGGAAAAATTAAAAGTACTGGCAGACCTTGTGCTACAACAGAACGCGACAGATGGGCCATATTACGCGTCGCTTCTAATTATAAAGGAACTGTCAAAAAAATTGCTGAAGAAGCAGGTGTTTCAGCTAACGTAAGAACTGTGCGACGTATTCTCCAAAGCGGTAAACAAATTAAACGAAAAAAAACTGAAAAGAAAACCTCCTCTAAATGAGCAACTTAAAGAAGCTCGTTTAAAGTTTGCTCGCGATCATGTTTTGTGGAAAAATAAATGGAGAAATGTGATATTTATGGCTGGAACTACTATTTCCACGATCTAAGGAAAGAAGAACAATATTTAAGCCCTCGACAAATGGGTGGCGGAAGTGTCATGGTGTGGGCCGATATTGGATATCGGGGAAAAACTGACATCAATTTTTTATCAGAATTTGAATTTCATTCTGCCCTTCTCTATGTTCGGACTCTCCTTTGAAGTAACAATAATACGATCACAACACCAGGATTACTGTCCACCAAAAATACGGCTGTTGGACAGTAATCTCGACTTTACTGTATTATTGAAAATATATGGGCAGAACTTTCAAGAAACGTTTATGAGAATGGAAAACAATACAAAGATGTAACGGAACTAAAACAAAGTATTGTTACAAATTGGAGTTTTACAAAAACGTATGAAAAAATTGTTTGAATCAATTCCTAATCACTGAGTAGATGTTATACAGCGAAAAGGTGGTTTTACTAGATATTAATTTGGAATTCAACAAAATATTTCTGTTCAAACAATTATATTTTTTTAATAACGTTCTATCATTTTGTTCGACCAAAATCAATACATGTCTACATTATTTTCTCTAATTTCTTTTATGTACAATATACAAACTTGCAATTCTATATGGATACTTTGAAGGACATATCTAATATACAGGGCGCGTAATATGTACATATATCCTATTGCGTTATATGAAATATACAAATACATCAAATGCCCTATCATTTTGTCCGGCACTGTAAGTACTCTAAGTAGGCGTAGTTTCGATTGCGACGCAGTCAGGCAGCGCCCCACTGGGCATTCCGTGGCCCCTTTGAGGTCCATCGAGAGGTTTTACGGCTTTTCCTCGTAGGCGGGTTTACTGCCGCTGATTACGCGGAGATAATGCATTTTCAAGATACTTAGGTGTGCCCATGCGCGATTCCTCGATCGGTTCGTCATGTTCGTTCAAAGTATTAATAGAGCCGCGGCGAAACCGTGACGCTAGGATGTCTTTTAACCGATTCGTTGCGTAAGCTAGTCGCGCGAGCATTGCGTGGCTATCAGGTAAGAAAAGAAAGAAAAAAAGAAAAATTATAACGCGCGCGCCACTTTTCCGCTTCGGACGGAATCCGAGACGAGTGGTGGCACGCCCGATGCATTGTCCTGTCGCGGCACGATTTCGCGATGGTTGCGACAATCCGATCATAACGTTTTCTTTTGATAGCTGCGTCCCATAATTGGCGATCGGTCAACGAAAACGTCGAACGGGGTTGCGTTTCCTCGCGTTTCCTAACCGATATTGGTCGATTTGCCAAGCCGAATTAATTACGGTCCTTGGCCAGCCAGCCACGCTGTCTGAATCGTAAGAAACCAGACTCGCCGATAAGTATCATGTGCGCACGGAGCGGTCGCAAAATCGTTCGAAACATTTCCGATGACCAGGCGAACATCAGTTTGCGAAAAACGATTCCGCGGTTAAGAAAAGGGCCCCCTCGGACGTGTAACAGATAATTGATGTTAATACAATCTTCGTAATTGCAGGCATCAGAATTGCCGGGTTGGTTACTCAACAATTTCCTGGTGTTGTAATTTTTGCGCTCGGTAATATATTTTGGCGGTTGCGTAAGGAGAGCGTATGTTGGTGCAAACGTGCGCACCAATGCTTTCTATTCTTCGCTAGGTTTTTACTCGATGTGTGCCGATAATTCGCGTCGACGTCGTTACAGGGCAGGTTTTTGTGTCAACGCTGATCTTTGTCGAACTTTCAGGAGGCTGTTGACGCTGATGTCCATGGATACGCGTTCCACTCGACCGTTCAAGTTTACTTCGATGGAAACCTGTTCACGCGGGTGAAACACGTAGAAAGTACATCACGGTATATGTGATTACATAATACCACACCGAGACCCGCTACATTAATCAGACGAGAGCACAGATCGAATACAACTGTCTCGCTTCGTCTCGCTTCGTCTTGTATTCCACGACATGTACAGAGGCTGCTCCAACACGTTGCGCAACTTCTGAGGATTTGAATTCCTCGGCCGAACGCGCGCAAATAAGCCGGGCTATTTCTTGAAACGAGTTTCGGTTTCCGAAATAATGTCTTCTTTCGCATCAGCAACTGCATCGTGCGACGCCAGAACAACCTGTAGAACTATCGGCTACACAACTAAAGATATATCATCCGAGACGAACGTCTAATTTCCTACCGAACTTTTCTTGAAAGAAAAATGAATATATTTCTGAGATTCTGTATTCCTTTTCCAAACCAGCAACTGCATCGTGCGACGCCAAAACATCCTGAAGGACTAGCGGTTAAAGAACCAAAGGTATATCGTCCGAAATGAACGATCGTATAATTTCCTACCGAACCTTTCTTGAAAGCAAAAAGAATATATTTCTGAGTTCCTGTATTCTTTTTTTTTCAGGTAAGAAACTATGTCGTGCAATAGAAAACGATCCGTAGAACGCGGCGAATCGACGACGGTTGGCGATCACGTGCTCGGACGTGATCTAGGAAGTCTACGGGCGCGCGGGTTCTGCCAATAGCGAGTTATATCACTGTTATTAACAAGAAAAACAGATGCAAAAGGATCAGGATTATTCAAGAAAAGTCGGGTTACGTGAAAGTTACGCTCGCAAGCCCGGCTTACACGTAATCCTTTCTCCCGGGTCCGCAGCCGCAGCCGTTGCTGGTGCCGGGGCCTCGTTTTTTTTGTACTTGGCGTGACGTAATTTCGATAACTGTGGCGGTTTCTCTGGTACGCCGCCGCTGGTGCGGTTCCTCCGCACGCGTGACTCTTCCTCAAACTTTCTAACGCTGCCCGTTGCATTCGCTGAACGCCGAACGCTGACGCTGCAGATGCTGACGGAAGTATTCGCCGGGCACCTAGTGCTCGATCATTACCCGGTGGCCAGTTCTCGACGATTGATTTGCGGTCTCAAACATTTTTCAATTTCTCCGGTGACTTCCTTTCACTTTATTCGAGCATCGTTAGCAACCGATTACTAGGCTGTGCGTTTTATGCGTTTACGAGGTCGGGTTTTGTTGGTTTCAATTCATTAGCTCCGTTCGATACGGCTATAATACCGACTCTACGTCTTTCACCGGCATGCTGCGCCAGGAGCGTAACAGCGAATAAGATAATCGTAAAACAGAAGAAATAAATAGCTACGTCATGTTCGACCAAAGTTGTTGTTAATGTAAAATTTCAACGCGCGACTGTAGTTAGAACCATTAAGATAAAAGATACGGTTTTGTCGAACTGCCGCTTCTTGCGATCGAACCGGACAATTGCTGTTTTGCAGAAAGATTCGCCCGACTCGTCGCGACTCTATCGTATCGCTCAAGAGTTTATCGCGATCACTTCCTCGTTCGATTAATTTCTTCGACGCGAACCTTTCACCGATCTGAAACAACTTCTCGCGTCAGGTTCGTAGACCGCGAGTTAGACGGCGAATTAAAGGCGAACCGGAAACTGGTGATTGATGCACACGCGCGCAGAGCTTTCCGAGAGGAATGCTTCCCACACATCCGACACGATACGATGCGACCCGGCGCGCGGCGAGAACAACTTTTCAAATGTCATATAACGGTACAATGCTCTGAGCCATCGCGCAGTACGCATCTTTCACCTTTCGCCGGGCGCAATTGTACAAATTCGAGCTGCCTACGATGATAATGGAGCGGGCAGCATAGCGGCGAAGGAGAAAGTCGACGAATTTCGCAGCGGCGAAACGACTTTTCCGCTCGGAAATTGGGGGGAGCTCGTCGAGTCGTCGCGTCGCGTCGGCCGCCGCGATTCTCAGTTCTCGACCGGAAATAATAAACATTAGAGGATAATGGAGCCTTTGCAAAATCCTACGCCGGGAATTAAACGCGAGCCGGAACTTTCTACGATTATTCCCCGTCGGACCACCTTCTAAACTCGGAATAATGAGATCCTCTTTTCCTCGGTAGAAAAGCGGTCGTCGCTCGTTATCCTCGCGTTAAGACGGACAGAGCTCTGCAACGGCGAGGTTTCGGACTCGTTCTGTCGGAGCTACCCGATACCGTTCGTTCGTTTGGAAGATTTCAACCTCGTAACGGGATAGATGATGAAAGCATTGTCGGAGGAACCAGTTTCCTCCACTTTAAACGGTATTTATGGACTCGAATATTCAATTATTACACATGGTCTCGCTGGTCGCTGGAATTCGTAAATACGACGCGACGTCGAAAATAAATAACATCGTGCCCGCGTCGTTTCGGATACGAATCAGCGAATCGGATAACAATCAAATATTTACACATAATTACTTCGAATATTTCGTAAAGTCTGAATTCATAATTAACGAACTCGTTCTGTATCCGAAAACGATGCTGCGAAAATTAATTTACGCTGAAACTCGCGCGACTACAAATTCATAAATACAGCATAGCGCTGTGGCTTATTAATAGCGTTGGTTGTTGGGAACAAGAGGGAACCGCGACCTCGAGATTCGTAGATGATCGGCTCCTGACATCAGACACGGAACCCTGTGACTTTTCCTAATCTGTATACTCGCTTGGTCCGGAGGGTCCTGATCTGATGTATCCATTAACATCCTAATCGCAAATGGATCCTAATCCACGAGAGTACATGGAATAGAATTAATTTTTCATCGTGTACAACGCTCTAATCGCGGACTGACTGCGCAACCTATTCCCGCGCGTAAACGTTCATTTCCGATAGTTGTCTCGAGAGATAATATCTCTGCCAGCGAAGTATATTTTCCACATTTTATAGACGGCAGCGTTTCGAGAAGCCCGCCCCCTTAGTTTTTCTACGGTGACTCGTTTCAACATCTGCTTCGCCTTGGCAACGTGATTTTTTTCTCGATTAAACCGCGTGCGTTTCGCCTAATCGCGAGCCAGACCGAACACCTCACGCTCTCCGAGCACTTCCCCCGCAAATATTCGGTGTGGTGCAATCGATATGACAGGGCAAAACCAGTTATGAACCGGCGCGACGCCGGTTTTCGACGATAGCACGCGAATTCGAAGTTCAACGAGGGAAACGAGCCATGACTGTTGCTCCCTTTTTTCTCCTAAACCTTCGTCGCGCGTTTTCTTCGTCGACCGACGAAATACCGATTTGCGTTAACTCGGTCGATCGACCAGCTAATTGGTTTGCGCAATTAATAACGCGAAGCGATAAAGATCGATCAATAATGTCCGATCGTTATGAATACCAAAAGTATTGCGAACGGTGGAGCAACTATAAAAAGATCTGGTAACTGGAGTAATTGGTCGATGCAGATGAAGAAGCAACCTGATTTTGACGAGAGTCGACGCAACAGTCTGGAAACCTGAGAAACTTCTTGCCAAGGAGAACTGAAAAAGCGGTCGCGCGCCGTGTCTATGCGGAAAGACTCGCTTTGAACTTGTTCTGTGCCGCGGTTGATCACCCTTTTCCGTAACAACAGGGATCCTTGATTCTTGATCGTCCTTATCCTCCTCGATCTTGCGCGATCCTCCTGGCCGGACGAAGGCGAAGGGATGACCGTGACCCACTTTGCCCTTTCACCGGCGCTCAAGGCCCCGAAGGACGCTTCGCCCTTTTCGAACGGGAATGGGTTAGAACACCGTAGGCACGATACTTTCTCGAGATAACAAAGTCACGAATCTCCGAAGAAGGACAGAGATATGTAAAAAAGAACGGAACGTGCAACCCTTGGACATTGCACGTCTGTCGCAACCGATTCAGTCGAGCGTTTCGATCGGACGATCCTTGGAAATGTATCTCGGAAAATCGAGATTAATCGATCGTACATTGAACGTTGATGCTTGGTCGAACGTTACGACGATGTCCAGCTGGATTGTTATCGAGGCGATCAACCGGTAGAGACTTTCGAAAAGACTAGAGAAAAACCGGCATTGACCGAGGGAGGAAACCCGTTGAAAGCGATTCGGTGTCGTGACCAGCCGCGGCAGCCGTCCATTGTGTCGCGAGAAGTGAAATTTCACGATGAAAGTAGGCAAACCGGGAGGAGATTCTCCGGGAGGGAGGCAGATGTTCCTTCTCCACTCTCGATTTTCTCGCTTACGAAACTCCTCGAACCGCTCGGTACCCGTATGAATTGCTCCCTTGTAACGATTTCCCATTGCGGAACGGTTAAAGAACCGCACGCTGGTACCTTTCCCGACAATCTCGCTGCGTTTTCGGTAGAGAAGACCAAAGAATCCGCGAGAGCATGCCCGACACGGCAATTATGTTCCTGTTCCGTAATTCGCACGCTTTCTATTTGTGTAAGAAATTTTTGTCCAGCAGACGACGTGTCCGGCGCGCGTTTCTTGCGAGAAAACCGATTCGCTCGGCGTATCAGATTACTACAATCGACTTTACCTTTCAGGGCCCATCCCTCGTGCCTCTTCAGTCCCTGGATGTATCTGGTGATATCTTTGGCGCACTGCTCCTGCACGGGATACCGTCCCTCGGTCCAGTTATTGGCAAGATGACGCACGTTGAAGATATCCAACGCCTCCGACATGGTGGTCCAGTTGCTGTCCCGAACGTCCATGGGAATCCTGACCGCCTGTCCAGCGAGCAGCTCCTGCGCCGGATTCTGTGACACGTTCGAGGAGGATCTCGCGGCGGAGATCAAAGCGAACGCAAACGCGAACAGTACCGGGTTCCACGAGCGCTTCATTGTTCTAGGATACGTTTCCACTATTATGTATATTATACGATACACCGTTCCAATCGAGTAGTCGGACACTCGTTCGATCTCAACTGGGCATGTTCGACGTCTCGAGGAATACGTTTCGGTTCTCCTTCGGAGCTAGACCCCCGACGATATATCACAGATACGGAGAATACGTGTTAGGGTGTCGAGTTCCAGCTTCGCGTTCACTGTCATAGACCGGTCGAGATCACGTAAAGCTTTGCGATCGCATTCTCGGGGTGTTCCGAGGTATTCCGTCGCGAATCACTTCCGTTCGCATCATGAATGACACCGAGAGTCCGTTGCGCGCGACTGTGCCCCCGAAAGATTTCCGAGACACGGTTTTCTCCTCTCGGCTTTCCGAAACGTGTCGATCGCGCCCCGTCTTATGTTGTTCTTTTCTGTTCTGTTCTGTTCAGTTCTGTTCTGTTCTGTTTCTTTCTGTTCTGTTCTGTCCTGTCCCGGTCTCGTTCTGTCCTCTTTCGTTTGCGTGTGGTTCCTCCGCGTTCGGTGTCCAAGAATCACCTAGAACGACGCGCGGCTGGCAATGGTAGAAAAATGACCTCGCCGGATGAATATCTTGGTAGTAATGAAAGTGGCGGAGGAGTGGTGGGGCAGCAAACCTCCCCGGTATCGAAAAGTGAACGCCAGTGGCGAGACACGTTGCTCCGACACGCGGCGAGCTTAAACGCGTAGTTAGCATAATGTCCGTAAATCGGCCAAGACGAGACGATGGCTGCGTCGAGTCTCGGCCGCAAATCCGTTTGTCCGACCGACAATTCATCAATTCTTGCGTTTACTTTGCGCGCATCGTCCCGCGTCTAAAAGCGGAACGAAACGTTTCAATTTATGCAGCTTCCGAAAGATGACAAACGATCGAGCTGAGTTGGTTGGTCGAGGCGACTCGTCGTATTCCAGAGATCTTTTTTACCTCGAAATTTTATTGTAAATCGAATCGCGCCTTCTCGCGGACCATAGAACGAACCGTAAATCATTTTTATTCGCGTCTAATCGGACAGGCTCGGAAAAAATACTGGACGATCGTGAACAGTTTTTTTTTCTCGCGCGTGATTCGTTCGATCTTCGTCGTACGCGGTGCAAGAAGTAGGAGGACGCGTTCTGCTCGTTAAAATTAGAAAGCAGGATTCCAGTTTTCGGGAACGAGCCGAGTGCTTGTACAGGCGGCTGACCCTTGCACCGTCATCTCCTCTTCCGGTAATGTATTTCACGACGACGTTTCGGTGTTTCGCGAATCGAGAATTGCGCGACGCCGACGTTCGAACGCTATTCCGCGAAGGACGAAGAGATCGTTGCTCCGTCGACGAAAGCGTAATTCGTCTGGCGCTCGTAATTACCGTCTTAACGACGGGAGATAACAAGCGCCGCGTTAGAATAAATCGATCGATATCGGGGACGAATTAGTCGAGATGCGCTCGGCAGAGTTCTGCGCGAATACACCGCGAGAAAACGATCGAGTCTGTCGCGTGCAGGTTTCACTGGGAAATTTCATGCTGTTACAGGTGTGTTTCTCTTTCTTTCTCTCCGGTACGACGCTTTCGTCGTCGTTCGCCGCTCGGCCGTGCTGAAATTTCCCTTACCTCTCTTTTTTTCGCATACAACGCGTTCGCGACGACACGACTGCTCCTCGGTGTCGAGAAATATTTACTTTTGGTATTTCGCGCGCTCGTTATCGGAGTCACGAATACGTGACCTATTTTATCTCGCATTCCGCCTGGACAAAACCAAACAATTCATATTATACGCGTTATTATTTCCAGTTAAAAGTACATTGCGTGATAGTCGTGTACGAAAACAATGATTTCTCGCCGCTGCGTCCTTTTAACATTTCGCAGCGAACACAGTGCGGTTTATAAAATATTACAATTATCAGGCAAGTTGCCCCAACGTGTTAACGTAATTGGCCGACGGGACGTGCCCGTGTCCTTTCAGAAAAATTAACTTTGCCGAACGAACCGCGTTATCGCCGGATCCCTCGACTGCCGTTAACATTTGGTTTACGGTTCCAATACTTTTCATTTATATCGTTTTAAAAATGGCGAAACATTTGGATGTGCATATTCTCGGTATTTTTATAAAGTAACGTGAATCTAGTGTTAATTTGTCGGAGAGGTCGCGGCTCGAACGATAGGGGCCGAGGGCGTACAACGAATCGAAAATGACCCGCCGACAAATCGAGAAAGCGATTAGCATGTTTTCCGACGATGCATCCATCGGTCGTATTCATGACGCGCGTGCTGCGGGAACGCGACCCGTTTGAAAATTCGACCTTACGGATCGGAGATGCGATCCTCGTTTTCTATATCGTCGTTCCGCGCGTAAACCGTTCGGTAATGGTCGTGCGTACCGCTCGTTACGGCTGCCGCGATGCCCGCTAAACACAGGAGAGAACAGATTCTATTAGTACTCGCGGAGCTCTGGTTAGGATCTTCCTCTCGTTGTACACGCCACTTCCGTGGTTCTTACATATTCAATATTCATAGAACGCCGATAGATGCTACCGATAAAAGGAGGATCGTTTAACGGCAGATCAGTATTTTGAGTCCATCGCGCGGAAACTTTCGTTCCTAGACGCTCGACCAGCCGTATAGATATTTTAATTCAAAATTTCTCTTTCGTTAGAGTCACATATTTATTCTGTGACGCAAACCGCTATCGGCGTCGCACGGCGCCGCGCCGGCAGGTGAAACTTGTCGGGGTGGCGAACAGTGTTCCGTCCCGCCTCGTTCTTGGAAACCGAGGAACGAAGTTTACGCCCGAGACGATTAAGAAGCTCCCCGACTTCGAAAACCGGCCAAAATCCGCCGGGACGAAGATTCAAGGCTGGCCTTCCTCTCGTGTCCGCGTTACTCTCGGAAGGCTATTCATCGATCTTCGAATCTTTCGTCATAGATGCTTTCCACCTTTGAACATCTAGCGTGACGCAGCTGTTCACGTAGACCGGTATTTTTAAACCGTTTCGAAAAAATGACGCGGCAGAAAAAACAAAGCAGAGATTAACCATTAGGGCTCAAGGGCGCGTTTTCCTCTTTCGTTTCCGAAACTATGCGCAGCCTTTGGCGCGAGGCAAATCACGCGTGTCAATTAAACCGCTCATGCATAAACGTATCTCGGGCCCGGTCGACAAGTTTTCCTTGGAACCGGCGTTATATTCGCTTATATTCGTTGTATTCGTCTGCTGGACATTCCAGGCTCCTAGAAGATTGTTTATCGTACCAGCATTCTTTTTTCTCCTCCGAGCCGAGTTATCTCGCGGACGCTAGAATTATAGACGATACGGTAAGCAAATTCTCGGTGGAATAAATCTAATTCTCTCTTTTTCTCCTCCGGGTTCTTTACGTGGTATCGTCGATCGTATCGCGGCCACCTCATTACGCGCTCGATGTTTATCGAATAAATGGTGCGATCGTTGTCTCGTTACGCGTGCAAAAAGAACGCAGATGCTTTGACCGATGTGCTGCTACTTGTTCCATGATCGCATAGGATGGACTATCCTCAGCAGGGACACCATAGGAGCCTCGAAGAGCAAGCTCATCGGCAACGCCACGGCATAGGAGGCAATCGTGAACCCCAAGAAGAGTATCGCCTGAAAAGTATTCCAATTTAAACGGAAAATCTCTAAAGAAACGATCATCGTTAGACTAATATACAGGGTGGTCCACCTAAATGTAGTCACCTAAATATCTCCTTTATTTGTGATGACATAACAAATGTTATTTTTTTCTCGAGGTCTTTTTTCCGGAGTTTTCAAGGTGATCGATATTTTTATTTTCCTTGCATATTCTAGTTGACATTAAAACGCATTTGTAGACATCTTTCGATGGAAGTCAGAGTTCGCTTCTTGGTCATGTTATTAATATCACTGAATGCGTTTTAATACAAGAAAAAAAATATCGATCACCTTGAGAACTCAGGGAAAAATAACATCATAAAATATAAAGGAGATATTTAGGTGGCTACATTTAGATGGACCACCCTGTATAGACTGTGGATCTTTGTGCAAAATAAAAATATTTGCAATGTTTCTGGACAGCAGGAGTTACATAAAAATTCACTTCATCCCTTAATAGACTTTTTACATTCAGAAAAACGTAACAATATTCTTAGATTCTACTAATCTTTCACTGTTTTATATTTTACAAAGTAAATCTCTTCGTAAATGCATAAAAACCCGTAGTCTGCTAATATTAGTTACAGAGTTATATGGGATAATTATAAGAATTATACATATAATACATAAGATTCGTGTCAATAGACATTATCAAAATTTTTAGCCATTTTTTTATAATATATATCCGAAAAAGTGAATTTAGTGTTAATGAAATTGAATATTTTCAAGATCCACAGTCTAGACTAGATTCTATCGAGGTCTTTCGAATTTCCCGACCCCATTTCTATGGAACCTAAAAAGAAAGGCAACGGCCGATGCATGATGTTATTTAGTCGAAATTTGGTCGACGCGAGGCAAGCAGCACTTTCTCCGTGGAAAAACAGTGAAAGGGGGAAGAAATGAAAAGTAAAAGACAGGTGGCGGGATGAATAAGGCGGTCGTAGAGGGAGGCAGAAGAGAGAACGGAGTGGGAAGCCACGGAAAAGGCGAACGAGTCGAGATCTAGCGGGGCTTTCAAGAAGCCTACGGCTACGTTTAATCGGTAATCGGGAAATTCAATTTACCTCGGCAAAGGCACGGTATTTTCGTGAAATCTTTCAAAAATAATTCTGTAACCATTTCTGAAAATACTTTCAGATACACGGCTGAACGGTACAAAGCACAGTTGCATAAAGTTCTGGAAGTTGCAGTATCTTTGCAACGCTTTGGCAGAGAGCGATGAACACTATGCCATTACAGAGGTGAATGTAGAGCCGCGTGGGAGATAAATCGAAAGTAGTCTTAGTATATTAAAATGACTAATAATTAAGACGATGGGGAAGTACCATCAATCCCTGCGTCAAGTGCAACGAACTTTCTCCATTCACGACTACCACTCGTATGAGAGTACAATGAACCAAATAGACACTGTAGCTCAATCTGGACAGTGGGTACAGAAACTTCCAAGACAGTATTTTGTTCACGACACCTGCAAAATAATGGTACTCGCATATAATTCAGTTCCTCAAATGAAAACCGAAAACCCACGCCGTCCGTGTTCGAAACCGCGCGTTTTCGATTGGGCGGATCTTTAGGGCCCGTTCAAACACGGCGGAATCCGCGCGATTCGAACCACGTCAAAATTGACAATCGTTCAAGAAGAGGCGGTAACCGTGCGGATATGCAGGAGAGGGGCGAAGTTTTAGCTCTCGAAGAAGCAATATGTTTGTGGTTGCTCTGAAAAAAAGTAAAAAATATAGAAAAAGGCAGTATTGGGTGCATCCGATATTAAGAGATCGGCTCACACATGGCGTATTTGTAACTCTATATCCCGAATTAAGAAAGTTTGAGCCCAAATTCTTCAAATTCTTCCGGAGCACGATTTTTCAAAACTTTATTGGAATAATTAGAACATTGGATATCCCACATCGCTGGCCTTTTTTCGATTTCATCAATAAATAATTCAGCGTCGAAGCGACTCATTACGTTGACACGCGTCTAAACCGCGGGGTTTTCGCCATGTCTGAACGGGCTCTTACTATCGTAGCGTGCAAATTCTCATTTTCAAAGATTGTTTCATCGAGATAGTTTGTCGCTATTTGTCGCGTTGGCAGATTGCGGCTTGGTTATTGTTCGGTTTCCTCGAAGATTGATTGCCAATCTTAGACAGCGTGGTTTTAAGCGATGTCGAGAGGTAATGATCCAGTTCCATCGATTACTGAATTACTGACCACCGTGACCGGTGACGCAAGCGATCAGGACCCATCCGACTGCGACCGCCCATCCTGAATGCGACAACGCGGTGTGCGCCACAGCCATGAATGGACCGTAGCTGCTTCCGTAAAGTCCGTACACTATACTTAGCATGACAAAGAATGAGAGGACCCAGCAAGCAAATGCAACCGTCTGCAATTAGAAGTGACCGCGTGTATATCAGTTGGTTACATTGTCGTGGCGCGACGAGGCGGTGTGCCGATGCGATGGCAAGATCACAATTTTAATCGACGATTATTACGGTGAAAGTGGATTATGACGGTACTTGCTGCGCTGCGATCTAATTGACGATCACCAGTTACGTGAAATTGCGCCGGTGCTTAGTCTTAATCCACTTCCGCGCGCTTAAAGAAAGTCACGATGCGGCGAAGTATCAAGCAAAACCTCTGGCGTCCAATCGCGATCAATTATACAGGGTGGTCCACCTAAATATCTCTAGAGACTAACCTCTATCTAAGAGGTAACTTCAAGGTCGTGTTATTAATATGTCTAAATGCGCTTTAATGTCAACTAGAATATCCAAGGAAAAGAGGTACACGTTTTCAAGTAAAAAATATTGGTGACCTTGAAAATTCCGGGAAGAAAAGACCTTGAGAAAAAATAACATTTGCGAAGCATTCGCCTTTCGATACCATTTACATTGCATTCAAAACATTCGTTGTATCGTCGAAAATAAAGGAGATATTTAGGTGGCTACATTTAAGTGGACCACCCTGTATACAGAGCGTGTCGAAAATCATGATATAACATGGTGAACCATGTAGTAACCGTCCGGTTCTACCTCGATTTTCGTTACACCGTGTATACGAGAAGGTAGCTCCTCGATACTCTTCAGGGAAATTACGCAACGTTCACCTTTGGCATCTTTAGGCTGCAATTTGATTTGTAGAGATACCAGCCGGCCACCATCCCCAGCAGATACGGCCCGACTCTCGCCCAAGGCTTGTCGTAGAGGCTGTCGTAGTGAGCGAACGGGTCCGTTATGCTGTTATCGATTTTCGAGAGGTTTTAATTAACGACGGGACTCTAATTGACCGATTTTTCGAAGCCACGCGTTTACCTTGGCACATGCTCCGTGTGCCATGCGATGGTCGCCGTAACGATCCAGGACACGATCAGGATCATGGTCGTCAAGATCGCTGCCGCCGGAAGTAGTCTGCAAACGACAATTCAAACTAATTACCGCGGCACCTTTCAGCACTTGATAAACGATCTCTCGTACCTCACGCTGATAATGAGAATGACCGCACCAACGATGTAGAATACCGTATCGTTCGCCAGGTACCAACTCCACACCATGCACTATCGGGTACCGCATAACCATTTAGTTCAATGTCCTGGGTAAAGTAGCTCTCTTTCCATGAACTGATACGTACCCGTTCGTCCATGTCGAAGTACGTATTCACGTAGAGAACGTTTCTCCACCAGAATCGCCTGCAGTTCTTGTAATCGAGCGTGAACAGGTCGAGCATCGTGTGGGTGTAACACCAGGAGTTCGTCACCTGGACTACACCTATCATGACAAGATAGGGCGGAGTTAGGCGAAAGTATCGGTAGGAAACCATTCCTAGAAACTGTAGAATCGTGCCGCAATTGTTTCTCAACAATTTCATCTTCTGCATGGCTGTTTTCGTGATCGTGCGTAGGTAGAGGAACGAGACCAGGCATCCGCTAGCGCACAGTGAAAGCATGCGTCAACTTAAACTTGAATGTTCACAGAATTAGTTAAATAAGATTTGTATCGGTACCTGATGAAAAAGAAGGTGTCTACAGCGTAGTTACCGTTGCTAACCGTTTGGTAGAAGAAGTTTCTTTCCGCGTTAGACCTGAACGATTTAGCCTCTGCGGATCGAGAACCGTGTACACGAGAATGAACTACAAAAGAAATGATTTTCGATACTTACCAGAGACCACATTTACCGTGAGACAAGTGTGGACCAAGATGATCCACAGCATAGAGATGAATCGCAATCCGTGGATGGGAGCTAAAGTGTCGTCGCCGACATCGAGGCTGCAGAGTTTCGATAAATTCAGTAGAAGGCTGAAGGATAACAGCGCCTCCGACAATGGTTTTGGAACGGTTTTCTTAGCTTTTACGTCTGAAAGAAGAAAACTGGGCTAGTCTAACGGAGAAGAGAGCCCATCGCGCAGAAATACCTGAAGCGCCATTGTGCTCCTTCACCGACCACAGCTTCGCGATCGTGATCTCGTTGTCGATGTTTTGGTCGGTGTTCATGGTTTTCATCGCCGTCATTGTGTTCTCCGTGTCCCGAACGTTTCTCCTCAAACGTAATATCCGATACCTCATAGACACGTCGTAGAAAGTGCCCAGACAGACGAAAACAACGACCACGACAAAAACAATCCTGCAAACCGTTTATCTATCAGACAATCGCCTAACCATTTCCTATTCTAACTACACCAGCCGGTCGGCGATTTTTCGAAAATCAGTGTGCCTCCGTTTTGACACGCGAACATTGGGCTTACGCTAAGGCGTAGAAGACCGGGTCTTCCAAGAGGGAGTATCCCATCGAAAGATTCTTAACGTTTTCGACGACTATCTCCGAGGAGGAATTATGTTCACGCCGGTTCTGCGCGAAGTGGACAAGCTCTCGAACGTCTTCGATGCCGCAGGAATCGGGTAGACAGAGTCCAAGCATGATTCTGAAAGACTATTCAGCGAATGGTAGCAACGATTCTGTGTGTTCGAGTTTGTATGATCGAACGACAATTTACTTTATCCAGTTCCAGGTGCAAGGGACTCAGAATGACGGTGACGGAAGTGATGCCCACTAGAAATGGCGGCACGTCCCTTTCGCGATGATCATCGCCTTTGTTTTGTCGCTCGAGAAATTCAACGGCCAACTCGCGACATTGATCCGTGGAACCAACCCAGAACACGTTGTCGGAGAACAATCCCCAGGTATACCTGCCGGTCGCGTCGACCACTAAAAATAATCAAACCTAAGCCGGTTAAGCCGGTGTGCACTTCCTACAAGAAAGTATGTATATCTAGATGTTACATAAAAAATCGATTGCTCTCGATCGCCGCGCGAATTTGAATAGAATGCTTTCCTTTCGTTAGATATGTTCGGCTGGGCTTGCACGTCGATTACGACACGTTATCCGTATCAAATAAACCAAGCGACCGCAAGTGAAATCTTCATTTTTCACTTCCTCCCTTTCTAGAAAGAACCGCTTTCTCAAATTCTAACTAATGCTTCGTGCCGTTGTTTCCGAGCGGTACGCCTCTTATAAGGTAGCCAATTACGGAAGGAATTACGTGTGCGATAACTGACTGAACTCGCAAATTACGAAACAAAATTAATTCGCTACTCTATGACGCCCATCGTTTCTGCCATTGAACTCTGAACCGTGAAAGTGAATTTCTTAATTTTGCAGAGAAACACGAATGGACAATATCCTCTACATTAAACGGTGAAACAATCTCCGCCACCAGCCGAGGAAAGTTTTATCCATCAAAACTAAACTAATGTTCGTTCGGGTCGGCTACTTTCTGCGCGCAATTATGCTCGTAATCGAATAACATCTTCCTTGTAGAGCACGATGGATTATTTAGATTATTCGAGTGAAATCATCCCCAAGAAGAATGATCGCTATTCCAGCTAGAAGTAGTCGAACATTTTTCTGTTTCTTGATTACTTATCTAATAAGCAGGTTGTTTCTCCGCAAGAATTTCAAGAACTAAAGTTAATCCTCATCCGTCTCTGATTTCACGAACTGAACCTGTCCCTCGGTGTCAAATTGACACAGTGGTAAAAGATTAATGAAATAATAAGGTAAATAGTTATTTTTCGATGTTTTTTTATCCAAATTGATGAATTAACTTCTTAGGTTTTTCGGTTATCTGTTTTGCATTAAAAGAAAATAAAAGCCACGAAATTTCGGGGGTTTACCTTCAAATAACAGAACAGTATAACTTATTTCGGGAAAACTGTCAAATTGACACGGGGGACGGATGAGGATTAAGGAATACCGAGATATATTATTTAACTAATTTTACTTGCTTTTCAGGGCCCATCGATCCCCCGATGATACTGCCGTCATATAATCCGTGAAATCTCGTTGACAGTTCGCGGAGATGTTCGTCGATCCTCGAACATCGTTTCGCCAAATTCTTGCAACTTTCAGAGGATCCCAAACGTCTACAAAATCATTCCACTGGAACGCCGGTAACTCGGAACTGGTATAATTATTTGTTAAACTATCACTGGCCGTTGTCAACTGTTCGTTATTGATTTTTAATCCAGCAACGGTCCAATGCACGTACAACATAAATAATATAAATGTTAACCGCATTTTTGATCTTTCGAAAATCAAGCGTAATTCAATTCGGAAAGAGGAATTGTATTGTATAGAAGCGTTGCGAATTCAAATAAACTACGGTTTGTTTTTAATGGCGAATTTTTGAATGAGACGATCTTTCGCGCGGTCAGTTCGAAGGCCGGACACTCTGTAAAACTGTCATAGGCATTGGTTTTGTGGTCACTGCAACAATCCGTTCATGTGCAAGGCCAGATATACTGCAATTGCGGCCTCCCACCTTTCAGCCGCCTAATACTGGCACGTATCACGATTACGTACACTATAAACTCAAGCATTTTATTAACTACTTCAGTCCTACCATACACCAGTCGCTTTTTCAGCCGTCGCATTTCTGATCGCCAACGAATCGCGTAACGATGGAGCACGCATTATCTGTGAAAGTTTTATCCAGTAGTAAATTGTAACAGGTTAGAAGGGGCTATGTAGAATCGCTTTTATTTTTAACCAGGAAATAGTACATTATTCTTTCTCGTTAATCGAGGAAAACAGATTAAGTAATATAAAGATGATTCGAATTTTAAACAGATTCATCGGGCATGCGCAGTCTATGAACTGTGAATGAATTATTCGTGTCTTTCTAACCCCTTCATCTTGACCACGATGTAGAAAGGTGATCCCTGGTGCTATAGACCCGGCATAGGTATAGTGGTATCTGGTGCCCACAAGCAGAGAGGAAACGAGATATATATATGGAAGTTGACATATTTGTTAATAAGAGTATATCAATTTTAAGTGTAATGTCTCAGTTTATAGTTTTATTGTGGCAGGCATTACCAATTTCCGATGCATGGTTATATCGCACGAATCATCTGTTGAAGTTAATTCTGATTTATGCCATAGGCTAGTAAAGGTTCTGTTTCGTGCTAAAACTGGTGTGCTCTCTGTTACGTGGTAAAAGTGGGCTCTACCGCCGGTATAGGAGCTGTTCCGTGCTAAGCGTGAGCGTGCCAAAAAGTGGCGTCAAGTTCAGACATAGGCGTGAGCACTCTCATTTCCTCTCTGCCACAAGTCACGTCACAAGAGAATTCAAAATGATGGATATCGATATAAAAGTGAGGTATACAAGTATATTTATGTATTATTACGTATTCTGTTTCGTATACATTTGTTTTTACTATTCTTTTTTTTTAATAAAGTATACTTGCGAAGAAATAAATACAGATTTCATATATCATCAACATTTATATCAAAATTTAATTTTTTTCCAAATTATAATTGCCAAATGAGTTAGCACTATTTAAAATAATAATAGTAAAGTAAAAATGAACGAGTAATCAAATAAAATATATTATATGTTACAGTTACAGTTTCCATAAATATCTATACATAGACAGCGGATCTTTATGCAAAATAATAATGTTTCATCTGAATTTCAACAAACTGGTGTGAAATAGAAATTTATTTTCTATCTTAATATGTTTAACTGGTTAAAAATAATATAATAGTATTTTTATATTCGTTTAATGTTTTTACTATTTTAAATTACACCTACTCATTTTTGTTATAAATGCATAAAATCCGCTGTCTATTTATATAAAATGAGATACGACGATGATTCCCCTTTCCCCTCTAGGTACACTTTAGGTTCGTGGTACTGCGACTTCTCAACAGACTATAGCACTTTGCCCACATCCGTCATCTGATGGATGAAGTAATCTTGAAACACGGCATGTTATCTGAAGTATCATATTCATGATATTTATCATATTTATCATATTCATCATATTCGACGTTTCAGAACAGAGATAGACTTGTGGCACGAAGATTGGTGGCATAAACTCATCTAAATCGCGTTCCTGCTACTTTCCAAAAAAAATATAAATATAAGATCGGTATTTCAGAACACGAGACACAAAGTCCCATAGGATGACAGATCTATCCTTATACCTCGTCTGTGATATAACTCTCAACTCTCGATAGAAGATTTTGTGAAAGACACTTTCCCATCTAGGTCAGTCAGTACACATGGCTGTCAACGTGAGAACGGAATTGTATTAAACTGATCTCAACAACTCAACAACTTCGAGCTTGATCGCTGTTAATCAGTTAATCGTGCATTTAAGAATAGAAAGCCTTTTTCGAGTATATTATAACGCTTGATCTTGCATCTTCAAATTCACTTTAATCTTGTCATCAGTTCGGTGCATACAGTGCGTGAACGACTGGTGATTACATTGAGTCATTGTAAGCAATTGTCAATCTAAGCCCGTCAGAGAACACAAGATCCGTCATCATGTGTGCGAAAATGGCATTTCAGCACCAAGCTGGCACAGCTATGAAGTGCTTAAGTGTACGTAGCACATTATTCTAATATAATATTAACATTCTCTCTAAATACTAATTGGTAAATTATCACATTTCTTTTGGTAGACGCCCGTCAAATTTCTTATCTTACTCTATCTTCATCTACATCTTTGAATAACAAGTAATTTAAAAACAAACTCTATTATGCTAGAACTATATAGTTCGGATAGTTTCTTATCAAATGATGCCAGTATTGCAATCGAAACTCAGCATCGTTAATTTAGTATTTGACATGTTATATATTTCTTTTAGATACCAATCACATTACACAAAGAAACAGAAGTTAATGAAAATGGGGAGAAAGTAATGAAATGTGGCTTTAAGATCGGCGGTGGAATCGATCAAGACTTTAGGAAAAGTCCCCAAGGTTACACAGACAATGTAAGATGTGTTATTATACTGTTTAAGGGGATAGATTCGTTTCTAGGATTGCAAGAGTACGGGATGCACCTTCTCATTTCTCGATAATGCAAAGATGGAGTTTTCGTGTAGCCAAAAGCGCTAGATAAAAGATCAATCTAGGCTGCAGTGTAATATGCATTATTCGGAAACATAAAGCTGCGCATGTAGCTATTTTCATAAAGCTGTAACAGCTACATGCTGCCAAATAATGCAAATTACACTTCGTAAGGGTGCAAGACTTGATTGATCTTTTATCTACTGCTTTTGACTACTGAAAACCCCATCTTTGCATTATCTAGAAATGAGAAGGCACATCCCGTACCTTTGCAATCCTAGAAACGAGTCTACCTCGTTCAAATAATATTAGTATATTATTAATAATATTAGTAATATTGGTATTTACTCGTAACCGAAAGTTATCTACTTAATCGTTACATTATTTTAGGGTATATACGTAACCGAAGTACACGAAGGATCTCCAGCAGCAAAAAGTGGTCTTCGGATGCACGACAAAATATTACAGTGTAACGGGTACGATTTTACCATGGTCACTCATAAAAAAGCAGTATCTTATATAAGAAAGCATCCAGTATTAAATTTATTAGTAGCTCGCAAAGGTGTGACCAGTACTTAAATACCAAATGAAATCTTTACACAATATAAGAGAAGTATTTATTTCACTTAATACACATTAACAAAGTCAATTTATTTGAGCTACATGTCTGCCAAATATCAGATTAGTTTGTAGCCAATAGTAAAATAATTTTAATCGAAAGAATCGAGATTGGTTATTTTATCATCGTGAGTAATAAGTAGACTGCGAAACTTTATGCATTTATGAAGAAGTTGATTGGATAAAATATAAAACAGTAAAAGATTAGAAAAATTTCAGAATATTGTAACATTGTTTTCAATGTAACAAAGTCATTAAGGGATGAACATAAATTTTTATATTTTATTTCTGCTTTCCACAATTAATGAAAAATATTTTTATTTTCCATAAAGATCCGCAGTCTAGTAATAAGTGTTTCATATTCTGATTGAGAATAGGAGAGAATAAAGTTAATTCAATCGTACTAGGTGGTTAGTCGAAACATTTAATTTGCAGGTGTAATATTCATCTTTCATTGCAGTAGAGCTAGAGTACTAGAACAATAGATCGATATATATGTATAAAAATCCTGTTATGGTTTGTTATTGTTGTTAAAAAGAATAATTGTATGGAAGTGTTTTCCTTGTAACACCACATGACGGCTAGTAATGCTATTTATCATGTACAACTATGCTTGACAAAAACATAATTTACTTGTGCCTGCTTGAAAATCCATACCGAATAATGTTTGTTGTATATCAAAATTTACAATAATATTTCGTGTGCCAAACAGTAATTGCTATCGTGGAATCCATATGAATAATTCTTATCGCCATGTATATATTTATACATAAGACAAGTTTCATAGAAAGAAGTTCGGTTGAACGAAAAGTAACTTCTTGTTTGATTCGAACGAACGAAATAATTGTACGGATAAGAGTCATAATATTTTAATTCTTTAAGTATTTCTATATTGTAAAATATAACAAAAATGCCAAAGCATATTGAAGTTACACTAGTTTAAATACACAACAATACTTTTTACAAAATTTTGTATGCTATTGTACGTCAGTGTATTATCGTAAGACAAGTACAGAATAACTTCGAATTTATGCATTTAGAACGTTGCATTTAATAACTGAAACAATCATGCAATAAACATTGTTTTCGATATTTTCGATAAGTACTGCATTTTAATGTACACGTAACATACGTGAGCGAGCGAGGATATATGAAATTTTTGTATTTTTTAACTATTTGTGAAATGTGTTTTGTTACTTTGTTCAAATGTATACAAAAAATAATTGAGAGTGTATACTTTAAGATCAATAGAAGAATTGAATTTTCTATTTTGTATATCTTTTACTTTGACCAATAATGAATATTTCGATGCACTTTCAGGTGCGTTTTTTTAACAAATAAGGGAAACAATATTGTATTTCACGTTTTTTCAATTGGCTTCAACTATACAATAAGTGAAAGAGAAAAGGAAAGTTCCTGTGACACGTACGGCTTTCTTTTGTATCCTGGTATTTTTAATATATTATAATTACAGTGCAAAAGTCGAATCGTTTTTATAAGAGATAATATAGTATGTTATCATGTTTTTATAACTAGTCTGCTAATACGAATGTTAAAAAATAAAGATAAAATCGTAGAATATAAATTATTATGTGTGCGACCACTATGCATGTACGTAGTTGTTTAAGATTCTTTGTATAGAGCCTCAATTAAACAAAAAACATTTACATGCATTAGTCCAACCAATACACAAATCTACATTTATATAAAAAAGTATATGTTATTTATTATGGAAAATGTGAATAAAAAAAAATATAGAAAAATGCTAAAAGAATGAGTGTGTTATTTCATTTAAATCAGGAAGTTCCAACTTGTAGCTCGCGAGTCATACGCGGGACCTTCCCCTTCCAGGTTCTTCCCCCACTCTTAGACTTTATCCTTGCCATAGAGTAGAACTTCATCCCTGTTCCCGTGTCGCTATGCCGCCTGATGCCGCCTACTAACTCTATGACTCCACGTCGTAGTGGGAGCAAGTTTGACTAATGGTGGGGACTTTGCGGTTGTCGGAGGGGAACAAGATGGAACTCCCTAGTCTAATTGTAAGCATAAAACAGTAGTGATCGAAATTACTTGTAATGCCACCTTTAAAGATACCCATAAGCTACTAGCGCAGATTACCGATAATCAACGAGAATTTCTTCAATATATCCTAGAGGGCGTAAGAGAACACTGAATTATTACAGACGAGGTATAGGCTGGATCAAATGATATTTTTTTATACGATGTCATTATGTTACATATCTATAATTATCTTTATCAATACAATATTAATACATATAGATACCTCGCTTTCAAATTATGGAAATACAATTTTTATCGAGCATCTGTAATATAAATTATAGATGCCTTAGAAATTACCATACAGCGTGTTATTAAATATTAATATGTATAAAATTTCTTGTAATAATTATTACAAGAAATGGATATAAAACGAAGATTGCAAAAATATATTTACATCCAAGGGATTCCACTTTGCTTTGTCGTACATTTTAAGGGTGTCTTGAAATTTTGTTCACTGCAATAATATTCATACATTCATACGATAAATTAAAACAATCCGAAATCAGATACCGTGGGAAAAACGTCAGCAGTAAGAGATTAAATCGGACACTGTATTATTTATTAAGTAACATGCACAATGAATCGATTTGCTGCGCTCGTGGAGGCAGTTAAGTTAATCGAGTGGTTTAGTCAACAAGCAAAGTGAATTTGTTTCTATAAATCAAAAAGTATTGTTATAGCTTTTGTTTCATTTGGAAAATATAAATTTCCTTGTATCGAACAATGTGGCGAGCATTTGTTTGGTGTTGGAAAGTCATGAAACAATATTTAAGTAATTGCAACATCCACGGTGTTAAATATCTTGTGGATGATCAGCTTTCCTATCCGGAAAGGTAACAGAATTTCGGGAAGAGGGAGGCGTTTCCAGATAGAAACGCGACGTCTTAAAGACGTCTTAAGGGGACATTCCACTTTCTCGGTCGAAAATTTTTATGAGACTGATAAAGTAATGAAAAATGACCATGAGTACGGTCCCAGTATAGACTACGATTATTTTGTTCGAGCAAAAATTCACGAAATGGTGGACCTCCAAAGTTGGTGGTCTCAAAAATAGCATTTTTTTCGTTGAAAAAACGTTAAAAATTGAGGATAAAATTAACCAATCTTATTTATTCTGGTCTATACTGGGGCTATAGCCATACTTTTTCTGAAGAGTCGCAATCGTGCATGCCAGCAGATAAATTACACCCATGAGGCTGCAAAAAAACTCCTATAAAATATCATTTACAAAATTATATAACATTTTCTCTTGTATTTGAAGACTTAAGATACATGTCAACAAAATTACGGACTCAAAAAATGTTTTTTCATTACTTTATCGGTTCCATAAAAATTATTCAAATTTTCGACCGAGAAAGTGTAATGTCCCCTTAAGAACGTCTCTGTGCTATCTGGGTTAAATAAATTTGTAAACCTTTTTTTGTCAACCGGATACGGTTTTGAATTTTTGCATGTATTTTCGCAATATTCGCAGACTCTTTTGGCTGGTTTCCTGCGGTTTGTGCTGGTATGGATGTGCCAGTATGATCCACGATGTTTTGAGGAACTACATCGAGTATCCTGTCGCAGTGACGATGGAAAGTATGTTTGTGAATTGGGCGACACCGTATCCTACGATAGCTCTCTGCATTTCCAGTACGAAAACGATTTGGAACAACTATTACAAACAGTACGTCACAACGTAGAATTAAAAAAGAAATTCAAGTTCATAACAATGGAAAATAGTAAATGTAGCTTCTTATGCGTGCTCTAGAAAGATTCTAAAACACGCTGTTTGCAATGCGATCAGATTTCTTTACTTTTGTTGAGTCGATGGCTTTGACTCCACAGGAGCTCACGCGTTCTAAAGATTTATAGCGCCGAGCCTTCTTTTCTTTGTTTCCCTCGCTTGCATTATCAGTGCTCCTGTTAGAACTGTTAACAGAACATACAGACGCGCGAAATATTTTTACAGGAATCCCGGGATGCTCTTAAACTTTACCAATCCGAATCTACATCGGGCAACGTCGGAGGAGCTGTTGTCCGCCTACGAGCAGGCAAGTTTGGATATCGTATTTCACGTTCAGAGTTGTGTTTAATTATAATTGAATTACTTCACGAATTATAATTATAAAGTAAATCAATTACATTGTATTAAATTATTTCGTAATTCGAAATTCAGTCGGTTCATCCAATTAAATTGCAATGTAACTTGTAATTCTGGTCTCTCGTTCAATTAAATTACGATGTAATTCGTTTTTGCAATTGAGATACGATTACGAAGTACAGCGTATATAATTAGGAATTATATTTAAGAAGGACGAGAGGTGGAAAAAGAAAAAGATTAGTGTCAGTGATGACAGTATAATTATAGCAATTAAATGAAGTGAAAGGCTCGAATTATGTAATGCAATTACAGTGTAATTCAAATACTGTGCACGTAAAACACAATGTGATTCAATTACAATGTATTTAAATTAGCACAACTCTGCCGACGTCGATTCTGATAACGCCTTGGCTTATTTGCATCGATATTATTTCCGATTACGCCATGTTCTCAAATTGTCTATATCGCAGATGAGATACCCGTGCAGGGATTTGTTGGGCATGTGCACGTGGAATAACAGGAAGTTCAATTGCTGCTCGGAATTCCAGGAATTGCAGAAAACAGGCATCGGCTATTGTCTCGCTATGAACACGTATCACCTGGGCGAAGATAAAATTCGTTATTTCGTCAATAAGACCGCGAAATATGGCGACCTCGTCATCGACGTTAATTCGAGCTCGAAACCGGAGTTATTCAGCACCGCGGTCACCGTTCGTATAATGTTTCTTTCATGTTAGGACCACCACTGTCTGTCTCTTCGACAACACAACAATTATTGTCTTGACAAGAAAGTAACTTCGGTATTTGAAGGTGAAATATAATCTAATTTTGTTTATTCAAACAATGAACTTTAAACAATAAAATATTTTCCATTTTGTTCGATGATCTTTTGCCATCATTCTGGCAGCTTCACAATTCCGCGCTCATAAAACTACAGAACCCAATTTTGTTCATTCAAACAATGAACTTCAATCGATAAAATATTTTCCATTTTGTTCGATGATCTTTTGCCATTTTTCTGTTAGCTTCACAATTCCGCGGTCATAGAACTACTGGTCCTAATCGGTAAAAAACTGATCCAAGTGCGATGTCAGGTTATCACACATCGTTTCACCTTAAAATACCGAAATTACTTTCTTGCCAACCCAATAGTATGGTCAACTTTAGCTTTAAAAAGAGCCCTGAAGCTGTTTTAATCTCATCGCTAAACTGCAGATTTCTATGCATTTAAGAAACCAGTGGAAGATTAGAAAAATCTGAGAGTACATTGTTATGATGTTCTCAATGTAAAAAATCTATTAGCGAATGAAATTAATTTCTATTTAACTCCTGCTATACACGATCGTTGGAAAACATTTTTATTTTGCATAAAGATCCGCAGTGTACCCATTACTCTGGGGTGTAGCGAGGCAGACACAATTATAATGTCATGATCGACGATATACGTCGGGGCTTTTCTTCCGAAAAACAAGCTATAACGCAAACAATTGCCAACTGAAAGCTTCTGGGAACCTAGGTCAAAATAGACACCGCCGTTTAACACGTTGACCACCGCACGACCCGTACGATTGACGCAAATCTCTATCCACGTGTGTTTAACAGTCTGAGCTAATTGAACTCGAAAATTAAACATTTCTTCCTAGCTAGAATAATTCCATTCTCTATGATTTTTGATATTTTATGGATATGAAATTGGTATAATACCTCATACAATACCTAAATGTTTAGTGATTGGTTAGATACGAACATATTTAATAATGTAAACAATATTTTAAATAATGAGGAAGCAATATTTAGTGGCGCCTCAGAGTCGTCACTCGACTGCTAAGGGTTAAGAATAATTTATTGATTTAACTCATCTAATTTTTACTAAATATTATTTGATCTTTTAAGTAATTTTATACTGGATGGCAAACATTCAAGATGGGCGATTATATTTATCAGTTAGCCCCTTGCACTCGAAGCTATTTTAACTCGAAAATGAAACATCTCTTCCGACCTAGAATATTTCCATCCCCTATGATTCTTTTCATCTTATGGATATGAAATTGATATAAAACCTTGTACAAAATACTTAAATGTTTAGTAATTATATATATATAATTAGATACCAACATATGTAATAATGTAAACAATATTTTGAATAATGGTACAGGAATTTTTAGTGGTGCCTCAGAGTCGCCACTCGAGTGCTAAGGGTTAAAAAATTCTATTATGTCGTAGAAAACGTGACTTTCCCGTTTTTCTTTTGATCCCATGGATTTCGTGGTTGCCTCGTGGACAACAGTCAACGTGTTAAGGGGGTTAAAACGTGAAGTTGCGATAACGCCCACGTGAATGAGAGTGCAAGCAGAAGCACGAGTTGGTTGTGATAAAAAAAGAAAAAATGGTATCGCAGATACGAGGACGTCACTTGTTTCTCCTGTGTCGTGCAAACAGAAGCGACAATTACGAAGCTGTGTGGTAGGAAGTCGTACGCGTGATTGTAGGTACACGTGCTTAACAATCTGGAGTTGCCGACAATCAGCAATTTCGAGAAGGACCCGGCACCCATAAAGAACGGTAAAATGATTCGCATCGAATTTACGATGCACGACATATACAACGAGCCGGGCGTGGAGAATGTCGCGATCGAGCCCAGGGATTGTCGATTCCGGTACGAGAAACAACGGGACAGCATGTTTGCTATTTACAGCAGCGACTCGTGTTATCTCCAAGTACGCGCGGACGCGGAAACGCAAACAAATATTCGACGTTCGCTAGAAACGGCGGCACGTTAACACAATTTTTGTTGCAGATCATTATAGAACGGATGGTGAAGTTTTGCGGTTGCGTGAACTTCTACTACTTCGTGCCCAAGGGTACACGAGTGTGTAACGGCACCGAGATGCTCTGCATAATCAACAACAAGTCCCAGATCGCTTCCGAAGACTCGAAGAACGAATTATGCCAGTCGAACTGCGAGGGCACCGCGCTAACTGTGTACACATTTCTGACGTTTTAGAGAATGAGCGATCGATTACCGTTGAACTGTCAAATACTATTTCTTTGCATATTTCGTTTATCTTTTACCGTTCGTAATGTGTCAGATCGCTTTACAGAAGTGTATCGCAGATTGATGTAACGCGATAACTTCCTGCCGTAGAAATCGATGGGATCCTTACGACTACGATGCACCAGCGAAGTCACAGTCCAGATTCCATATTACATTGCTCTCCCATCCAACCGTCAGGTACCGGCGATACGTGGTGTACGATCTGTTGGATGTTACAGGTAAACACCGATCACCGATGGAACTTCTTTCCGATGCAACGATCAGTTGTAATTAGACAGCAGAGTTTATGCATTTATAACTAAAATGAGAAGGTGTAATTTCAAACATTACCCAGATAGCACGCAACGTCTTTTCTACGTTAAAGACGTCTTTTTCGAGACGTTTCAAAGACGTCGTATTTCAGACGTCTCCGTGCTATCTGATGCTATTGGGTTGTTCGGAAAGTAATTTCGTTTTTTCCCAATAGAGGATTTAATTGTATTTTTTTTGCACCCAACTTCACACTTAAGCCGCATAATCATTATATGTTTTGAGAGCTGATATAGCAAGGCTTGTGTGTGAAAAAGTCCAATTGATTCTACGCAGTAGTTTTTGGATGGTGCCCTTTTAAAGATGGAGAGCAATAAGCAGCATTTTCGTCATATTTTACTTTTTTACTATAGAAAAGGTAAAAATACTATTCAAGCCAGAAAAAAATTAACCGATGTGTATGGAGAAGATGTGTTGACAGTACACGAGTCCCAGAACCGGTGTGCAAATTTGTTTTTTTTTTAATTCGGAAGTCTACTGTCATCAGCTGGACAAACTGAATGATGCGCTTCAACAGAAAAGGCCAGAATTAATCAACAGAAAAGGTGTAGCGTTCCACCAAGATAAGGCGAGACCTCATACAAGTTTGGTCGCTCGCCAAAAACTTTTACAGCTTAAATAGGACACAATGCCACACCAACCGTATTCTCCAGATCTGGTACCTTCGGATTATTATTTGTTCCGGTCACTGCAACATTTTTTAGACGGTAAAACCTTCGCTTCAAACGAGGAGGTCAAAAACCACCTCGATCAGTTTTTTGCCAGTAAAGACCAAAAATTTTATGAGCGTGGAATCATGCTACTACCAGAAAGATGGCGAAAGGTATTGGACCAGACTGGCCAATATATAATTTAATAAAGTATTTGTTACATTATACGACAATTGTCTTTCATTTTCACAAAAAAAAAAACGAAATTACTTTCCGAACAACCCAATATATTGTTTTGAACCTATTAAACATACTAAGAGAGAAAATAAATTTTCATTTCACTCCAGTTTCTTGAAATTCAGGCTGAAAATGTTTATTTCGCATACAGATCCGCTGTCTAGTTATGATTAGATATTCAAAAAGAAAGTCAACTTAGTATGCATGAATTAATATAGTAAATCATCATAAAGTATCGTAATAATGCATGGAAACGAAAAGTACACGTTTGAACCTCTTCGGAAGACGAGGAAAATTGCTATCCAGCTGCCACTGTATCATAAATTTTCTGTAACAATATTTGTTTGCACGGGCCTCCGCAGCCTAGAAACTATATGCGAATGTTAGCAACGTCAGACGCGGGGTGTCACGTGCAAACTGTATAAATTTTCTTTAGTTTCAGTTGGAAGTGCAGTGGGGCTGTTCATGGGCGCCAGTATTTTGAGCATCTTCGAAATACCGTACTGGTTATTCATCCGCCGCGATAAGATAAGGTAAACGGTTTTCCGGTAGCGGAGATCCACAAAAGTTTATTTGCAGCACTGTGTCGTGTCGTTAAGAAAAAAGAGAAAAAGGAAGAGCAAATAGTAAAGGAAGAAAGCGCTACCGGAGCCGACGCGATTCCATCGAATGTTTAAACCCCGAGATGTGGCTGGGCTACTGCCCCGATTTTATCTCGGGATTGTTTGTTAGCAAACAAGCCGAACGACACAACAGGCGGAAAGATTCCTGCTATAAACAAATCAAATCGCTCGATTTAAAAGGACATGCATGTGGCGGCTACCGTGCATATAACCCAGCATATCATATCTCTCGCGGTCGCTCTCCTCCATTATGTCTGAGTCGCAACTGCAGCTTCCAATCGCAGCTGAACAGGCAAAGAGTTTGCTAAGAGTCTGCACTCGGGCGAACGCGTTCCGCAATGTGCTGACATTCGAAGAGATTCAACAGTTAGCGAAAGATTCGTTGGGCCCTGACGCGGAAGCGCAGAAGCACTCCCTGCGCCAGTATTCCGATGGGAAACTCGGCTTTCTCAGTTCCCATCTGCGGCTCTCTATCGAGGCGAAGACCAAGACCGGGAAGACAGAGATGCTGACCTTCTTCGTCAAAGTTGTGCCCTACGACTTGCCAGTTCAAGCCGAATATGTGATCGGCAAGTGCGCCTTTCTGAAAGAAATGATATTCCTTCGCGACATAGTCCCCGAGCTGATGAAGTCGTACAACGCCGAGCAATGGTCTCCGCGTTGCTACCTGGTCAAGGAACACCTGTTCGTCTTCGAGGACCTAGGCGCCAAAGGCTACACCATGCGGGACAAGCACTCGTTCACCAAGGAACTGGTTGTTTCCGGCTTGAATAGTATCGCGCGCATACACGCGTCGTCTCTTCTAGCGGAAGAACGGCTCGGTGTTTCCTTTAAGAAGCTATACCCTGGCGCTTTCGTGGAGAACTCGTTTGCTAGGACCGGCAAAACGAAACAGTGGTTCGACGTCGGCATCAACGCCATCGTCGCTGTCGCTGAACAACTTGGCCTCGACGCCAGTCAAGTGCCGAAGGCCTGCCAAGAAGTGTTCGCTGGTCTGGAAATGTCACCTACCAAGAGAAACGTCGTCAGCCACGGAGACCTATGGGGAAACAACATGATGTTCAGCAACGAAGTACCTCCGAAGTGTTTGGTCGTGGATTTTCAATTGTTGAGATACGCACCTTTGGTACACGACGTCGCACAGTTACTATACCTTTGCACCGATCGCAGCTTCAGACAATCCTCGGAGGAGACTATGCTGAAACATTATTACAGCGTGCTATGCGAAACTTTGAAGTCAGTAGAAACACCCATAGAAATTCCACCTTGGTCAGAGATCATCGAAGGATACGAAGAACAACGGTTAGCGGGCGCGGTCGCCGCAGCTACGTTTTTCCCGACTGTGCTGATGGACGAGGACTTTGGCGCGGAGATTATGGGCAATCCTCTCACCTACAACGAGTACGTGTTTGAGAACAGAACTGAAACGGTACTCAACCTCATGAAAGAGTACCCGCGATATCGGAAAAGAATCACGGAATCTGTCGTCGACATTGTGGATTTGAGTTTGCGCCTCGATCAGCTCCCGAAACCGTCGTGATACTCGAAGCGATTCTGTATCACCTATTTATCAGCTCTTTCTTTCTTCGCGTGAAACAAAACGACAGAAGAAACTTGCACGTTTGTGTAATGCAACGCATCTTTACTAGGGTTTGCAATTCCGTGGGATTAAGGATTTCGTTCTTCGATCTAATGTATTTATTTGATAAATAAACAAATTTTCATTCTCAACAATTATAAATATTTGTCAGATACCGTGTAATAAATACTATACACAAGAGTATACAAACGTTTTAATGCCCATGTTCCGTAACCTTCTGTTTCATATGAATAGACAGCGGATCTTAATGCAAAATAGAAATTTATTTTCTTTCTTAATATGGTTAACAGGTTGAAAATAATATAAAAATATTTGTAAATTCTTCTAATGTTTTTACCGTTTCCAATTACACCTACTCATTTTTATTATAAATGCATAAAATCCGCTGTCCACATATAAAGTTCTCATGTTGGACAATCGATCGAGTTACTGGATATGGTAGTAGCGGACGTGAAGGAAAATAGAAAATTATATTTCACGACATCGTTTCTAATATTACATACTAACATTAAAAAATGTATTTTTTAAAGCTAGACAGAATTACTTTACAATTAGTCTCGTGGTCGGAATCTCATCCCATGGACTTTTAATTAAATATTCAATGCGATATAATGAAATTATTCTTGTTAATGTTCGATGGTTTCGATGTCCTCTTCGTCGGGAAGTATGGCTCTTAAGAAAGTCCAATTATGGTCTATTACTTCCACTTTCGTCTCATCTGCATCGTTGTTTACAACATTAGGAGTAGATTCTGGTTTCGTTGGCCGTGCGGATTCGCTCTCGCTCTCGTCTTCTGATTCGTTTTCACTGTTTCTTTTATCGTCCCTAAAAAAAAGAAGAAAACGTCAGAACGCCAGGTGAACACATCCTTTACAATTTTGATGTAATTCTTTGCGAAAGAATCGATTTAATCTAATTAATCTACTATTCGCTGCGATTGAACTCGTCTTGAATGAAAAATGCATACAGTCGATCACGAAAATATTGGAACGCAATATCATTTTGGATTCTAAGTTGTGCATTCTGAATGAATATGCAATTCTGTACAAAAACTCAGTTGAATTATGTTAAAGTAATGTATAAACTATGTATTCCTAAACAACGGCCTGTTTCTTATTAATTGCATTAGTATGAAAGAAACAATCTAAAAAATGCAAAATTTTATGTCACAAGAATATTGGGACACTTTATCGGTTCAAGTTATAAAATGAAAATTATACCTTCCGTATAATTACTTAATACTTTGTTGGGTATCTTTCATTTTTGTAACATGCCTTAGACGATTTGGCATATTACTAATTATTTCTTACAAATAATCCTTGCCAATTGTACGCCATTCTTCTTCTATCCTGTCTTGTAATTGTTCACAAATTTTCAATGGAATTTGTGTGGAATTTGTGAGGGTATAGGGCTGCAATACATTTGCACAATTGTACAGTAGAAATTTCTGCGCGTTTCTGGCCTTATGCTTTGGGCCATTAGCTTGATAAAATTTAATTATACAAATGGTATAATTTTTATTTTATAACTTGAACCGATAAATAAAGTGTCCTAATATTTTTGTGACATAAAATTTTGCATTTTTTAGATTGTTTCTTTTATACTAATGCAATTATTAATAAGAAACAATCCGTTATTTAGGAATACATCGTTTATACTTTACTGTAACATACACATTTAGGGTAGGGCTGTAACTTTTCCGAAGTTTCGAAGTTTTCGAAGGAACGAAGGGACCTTTCGAAGCTTCGAAATTTCGCAATCTTATACCGTGTCACGATTTTTGATAAATAAAAATATTAACTGTCAGTCACCGGTGACTGACATTGAAGTTTCCGTTTGAACTTTTCGTAATTAAATTATATTTAAAAAATTAAATTATAATTATTAAATTATATTTGCGCGAAGAAACAAGCGCAAATCCGAATGTAGATAGGTAAACTCTCCACCTACCACATATCTACCGTGGCCGTCATAATAATTTACTACGGAGGTTCGAAATTAAAAACTTTGATTCTCATCGCCTTCAAATTACCAGAAAGCTAACCTTCGAAATTAAAAACTTTGATTCTCATCGCCTTCAAATTACCAGAAAGCTAACCTTCGAAATCTTCGACCTTCGAAGGAAAGTTACAGCCCTAATTCAGAGTACACAGCTTTGAATCCAAAATGATATTGTGTCCCAATATTTTCGTGATCGACTGTGCGTAAAACTGTGAAATTAAACTGTAGAATTCAAAAGAAATTTCATTGATTGAAATGCTTTTCATCAAATTACCTGTCGTGTTTGCCTTCCACTGATTGGGGTTTCGCCGACATCAACAGAGAGGTGATGAAAGATGTACAGAGCAGTTTCATGGGCGGCAACGTGTGGGCCGAGACGCTCAGCAGCTGAAACATTAATAACTCCCACTGTTTTCTCGTTTCGCAGATTCATGACATTGTTTAGGAACTGGTGGTATCAACCCGGTGTGGTTGTGAAATACAATACTTTCGTTAAGTAGTAGTAAATACAGGCCTGTAATTGAAAGAGACACGTGACGGGTTTAAAGTGCGTTCACTTTGGCTGCGCTCATAACCACGTCCGATTAGTTAATTAGTTTTAAGGCTGACGCAGGCACACCCCCAAACGAAAATTTCTACAATTCCTGTAATCTTCTACTTCAGATCTAGGTTGACACGTCTCTTACGACCCACACGAATCTTCTCAGAATACACCAGTTTTCGCCAGAAAGTCGCGCGAAATACGCGAGTGTCATCCGCGTCAGTGGAATAACAAGAAACATTGCTCAGACACAACGCATTCGCAACTTCTACATGCTTCCTACTCTTCGAAGCCATCGAATTAACTAATAACGCTTTCAATTGTACCGGTACCAATGCACAATAGAGTATTGCATACTGAAATCTGCGAGAAAATTTGCGAAGAACCAAATTAGCATCAGAAGTACCAGACGGACCAAACAATATCCCATTTTATGTCGTCATCTCCGTCGTTCAAGTCATTAAGAAATATCCTGATGCTTCATCGCGGTACTTGAACTTTTTATAATTTTCTCATAACGATGCGACACAGTCCATCGTTTTATATCAGTGAGAGGAAGAAAACTATTTTTCGTTCATATGGTTAAGTCTTCTATTGTATTTGCTTAAGGTGTATACAGAGTAGGGCAAAAATTTTATTTAAATAAAAATTTCGAATAAAGTGGGGTTAAAACACTTCGAAAACCCCCATTTTATTAGAAATTTTTATTTAAATAAAATTTTTGCCCAACTTTGGATGTATACAGGGTGATTCCGAGGACTGGGACAAGTTACTGTTTCTTTTTAAGTAAAAATAGAAAAAAATGATAGAGGAAGAAATCATATGTCCTAATACGTCCTAACTTGTTATCACCTTATTTTTTATGTGAATGCACCGATACACCCGGCACGTGTAATTCAGCTTAATCCTTTAATGCAACCGAATTTGTTTTGTTAAATCAATCGATCCCTTTTATTATCCTATGTATAAAAGTACTAACCGAAGGTCATCACAAATATCACAAATATCACAAATATCCTTATAAAACTTTGTTAATATTTCTTTTTCTGTTTAACAAAATCGTCCAGAAAAATTCGACGATACAGAAAACAGGTTAATAATTGATCGTTTACCACAAACAATGCAAAATAAATTATAGAACGCCTTCAAATTAATCAAAAATTTCCAAGTGGTCACTAAATATCTGGTATAACTGGTACCTTTACCCAACATGTCCAAATAATCTTTCAACAATCGTACACTCTCGTATGTATTGCAATAATTTTGGTGGTTAACGAATCGAATAAAATAATTTTAGTGCAAGATGTGAATGTAAGGGTGTGCGAATGATAAAGCTTACTATCATTTTTCCGGGTTCACCATTTTAATCGGAAGCATCGATTTCCCGCGTAATCAGCTTTGAAGGCGCCTACGCGACCGGTACTTTCAGTCGAATGCGATGAATGCCATTTTATTAATAGGTAACGTAACAATCGGGACAGTTCCCGGGGGAGATGATAAGAGTTTGTTCAGTAGCGTTCCCAACAGGGTTCGTCCTGACCTGGTTTTACCGGAACGTTTGCAAACATTTCCGGAGCGAAAACCACGTCCGCCATTGTACGCTGTAACGAGAATGAATGAAGGTACGTTCCGACGAAAGTTTGATTCTTCGAGAGCCGGTGGAACAGCAGCATCGCATATTAATCATGGCGAAGTATCGAAAATTTAATTGAAATCGAGACCCTCCTACGCTCGGCACACATTCCGCCATGTTTAACGGGAGAAAAGCACGCGGCGGCGGATCGGAAACTATCCAAGGTGAAATCGCTTTCTATGAATAAATATTAAACAGAACTTGCTGGTATTTATTAAACCGTTGCTCGTAATTGCGCTACTTTTTCTTCATTTTATTAACAAACTCATTATGGGCTGAAAGTTTTAAGATTCGTCTATAACGAGGAGCAGAAAGAGACTCGAGGTACTGCAACGAAGAATAAGGGATATGAAAATTTCAATTTTCATGAAATGTTTGAGTTGCAAAAGTGAATCTGTTGGATCCAATTTCGCTAACGTCAATGTCAATAATTCACTAGAAGGTAATGCACGTCTGAGGTCATCGTAGACGTTCGCAGGAGAAGTGTTCGGAATATTACAAGAACGAGAAAAGTCATGGAAGACGGTAAACAATTAAGTCCAGGCAATTTCGCAGAACTGACGCAGCCAGCAAAGTAAGAACGAAAGCGGTGAGTTAGCGGATATCCGACTGCCGTGAACGCACCGCCGCAGACGTGGACGCACCTAATTAATTACGCGCCGCGACGTGTTACGTCCAATTTAATGTCGTCATCAAGACATTTTAAATGGTCCTCGTTACGGTGCATACCGGAATCGTCTCATTTTCTGCGTTTCTTTAAACATGTTTGTAAATGCATGCTTTAGTTAGAACATACGGATGATCACTTGGATTATAGAGTTTCTATCAATAGCCGCCATTTTTATGCCGCAAATACGAATCAGAGTCGTGCTAATTTAAATACGTTGTAATTGAATTACGTAATTTCATTACATTGTATTTTATATACACAGTATTTGAATAACATTGTAATTGCATTACATAATTGGAAATAGAATGCAATTGTATGTCAATGTGTACATTACTCGCTTAACGTGAAAAATATCTTTAATTTCTATCCGTATTTCTATCAAATAGCGTTACTTCTTTTCTGTAGTAATTTTGTCAATATGAACAATATGAATTTATGAATAATACCATGCTCATCATTGATATTAATCTTTTTCTTTTTTTCCACCTCTTATTCTTCTGTATAATTTATAATTACTTTGTAATTGTATTTCATCTGTAAAAACGAATTACATCGTAATTTAATTGAATAAGAGACCAGAATTACAAATTACATTGCAATTTAATTGAATGAAGCGACTGAATTTCGAATTACGAAATAATTGAATACAATGTGATTGAATTACTTCGTAATTATGATTCGTGAAGTAATTCCATTGTAATTCGACACAACTCTGATACGAATCAGTGAGAAATTATCCAAAAATCTCCTCGAGGATCTCCTCGCAAAAATTTCAAACCTGAAATGAAAGATGGTGGTGCTTCGTTTAAGGGGGGTGGATACTCTGAACGCCGAGCGTATACTGAATTCGTTCATGATGGCCGACGAGTGTAAGACACAGCAACACAAACATTCCTCGGGTATCGCATATTACACCCTCTATGGAGATTAAAGATACGGACGACGGAGAGATTGAAGACAATAAGCGAGATCGTTTAAAGCAATACGAACAATCGTTTAAAATTAATTAGGCGGTGCGTCCACGTTCTTCTTAATGCCATCATTAGCGATCATGCGGCCTTAAGGACCGCCGCTCGTGATGATCCTTAATTTGCTTAGCCTCCAGACTAAGCCGGTCTCCAAATGGGGCAAGATTTAACTTTCAGAAGAGCTGATGTTATCGCGTTAATTCGAACAGCCACGATGCTCGCGAACTTTAGACGTGCACTTGTTGCGCGTACCCGTGATAACAACTCCGGTTGAAACTTGCTATATTGATTTTGCATCGAGCCACGAAACTTCGAATGCCCCGCCTTGGAACTTCATTGTTCTCCGGACCATGATACCGTAATCTGCCGTTCGCGTCCGCCAGTACGATTACGGCTGGCGATTTTAACCCGCCATTTCTACCGTACTTAGCTCTTTCATAATCACTCCTTATCATCCTCCGAGCTGAACTTTCTACGGCTGTTCTTACTCGAAAAATCGCGTGGTGCTTTTCACTACGTCAACAATAACACGTCGCACAGTGCGGATAAACCTGGCATATCTCAATACTCGTTTATATCACGATATACGATAAATTTCTTCTTTCGTCAAAACTGTATTTTATGAGGAAATTGTTATAATTAATCATATATCAATCATTTTTATATATAAATATTGTTAATTTTATTGTTACATTTCAAGTGCCGAATTTTGGCCATTTGTTCGCACTGTGCGTCGAGCGTCTTCACACGTCCGAAGAAGAAAAGACAATGCTACTGACAAAGTGGTTAACCAAAATTGTCGAAAAAGATAATTAAAAAAATCAGTAAATATTCTGCCCTATTTTGAAGACGAATGAACTCTTCCTCGAATACGCTACAGTGATATATTTTATTCATGTAGAGTGTCGTGTTTTATATCCGTTGACTTCACTGAAAAGATTTTCTATGTTCGAATTATTTTCATAAACATTTTACTGCCAGGGAAGGTATCGTTCGAAGGTAATAAGTAGACAGCGGATCTTTATACAAAATAAAACTGTTTTACTTGAATCGCAACAATCTGGAGTAAAATAGACATTTATTTTCTTTGTTAATATGTTTAATAAGTTGATAATAATATAATAGTACTTTTAAATTCGTCTACTATTTTTACTGTATTAATTTACACTTACTAATTTTTGTCACAAATGCATAAAATCCGCTGTCTAGTAATAAGAAATGTAATCCTCTGCACTTGGAGCTACTTGAACTCGAAAATTAAACATTCCTTCCGACCTAGAATAATTCCATTCTATATGACTTTGTTTCTTAAATCTTTAGTAATTGACTACACACCCATCCATAAATCACCGGACACTTACTTATCTCCAACAGAATGGTAATTATCAGATGTAACTATTATACGATAATATTTGAATGCAAAAAATTAAATATATATACATATACTATTTGAATAAATGTTGGAAAAAAGAGATTGAGAAATTGTGGGACGATTATGGACAGCTCTAGAAGTCAAATTGGAAGACAATTGCCTCGCTTAAATTTAATAAAATTAGAAAATATAAGAATAATAATTAAAATTCACATGCTCTCTACATTCGAAAAAACTAGTAAGTACCATTTTTATTTCATAATATAGGTCCTTGAATAGCAAAAAATCGTCTGCATTCAAATTTGTATACGTGTCCGGCGACTTATGGACCGGGGGGTGTAGATACCAACATGTTTAATAATGTAAACAATATTCTGAATAATGGTACAGCAATTTTTAGTGGTGACTCCGAGTCACCGTTCGAGTGATAAGGGTCAAAGCATTGTTTCTTGGATAAATCGAGCCGCTTCCATCGTGTTCAAGCTACTTCTGAGTTCGAGTGAAAAATGAGACAACGAGAAAAATCTGGGAAGAAGTCCGGGAAGAAGTGTACGATTCTTTGAACGATGCGTGTCGAAGATTCTCCGTGAAAGACAATGCCCTAGGTCAGAGGGACAACTGAAACGCCGTGAGAGGGTGGGAGTGCGGAGAAGCAGCTCCTATATTAAATCATGGCGAGGCCACTTCTCAAAGTCAGTCCTACGTCGGGCGTTGAAGCAAGGAACTCTTCCCTGGACAACGAGTCGTTCTCGCTTGAACCTATCCTAGTGAACGGCGGTTTAACAGTGACACTGCCGGACGCCTAAACCAGACCACGCAGTGCCGAAGAAAAAAGAAAAAGTAAATCGAACGATCGAAGGGCAAAGATTATTTAACAACCTTCTGCACACTCTTCTCGGGTAGACCCGGCCGGCCTGTAATCCCTGTTATTTTTCATTGAAGGAGGGTGTCGGGAAAAGGTTTTTCTCTGCTGTCGAAGTGACTCGATTGGAAGAGATTTGTCGGGCATGAAGTTAACATCGTGGAGTTTTGTGTCGTGCATCTTGGTGTCTATGTTGTTCCTGGCGGTTATTACGTCCGGATACCCTGCTAGCAACCCGGATATAGTGAGTACCATCCTCTATTCAGTGATATTCGTCAATTAGTGTTGCCGATTCGTAGGAACCACCTACAATTCACGTTCGAACCGATGCATGGAAAAATGATTTTCTTATTGGAACAACTTTCGGTCAGCTCTCGATTCAGAGCTGTTCGGCAAAATATTTCTATTCTCGCGAGGCTCGCAGATCGTGCACAACCACGTGTTGAAAGTAATCGTTGGCCAGCAAGTAGCTCAGGGTCTTTGACTTGCAAGCTTCCGTTCCTCGCCGCGAATTAGTGAGTAGAAAACGTGCAAGTGTCACGAGACGAACGGTTGTGTCTAGAAAGACATAATTGCGAAACGAAGCGTCGCAGACGCGGCTATCTGAGAATCCGGGTGTCGAGGTTGTAATCTTAAAAAACAAAATACTCTGTTCGTACGACGCAGTTCGTTTTAAAAGTCGGGCCAAGCGATAATCGTTACAAATCGCGGAGACGATTCGGACAATCGCCGAATGTTATCGTCGAATGGCGCAACATCTTGCATTGACAAAATAGAGCGGTCAGATTACGGGGAGAAAATGTGTACCGCACGTGTTCATCGATAGGAACATTTCGCGTAAGATGACATAATTCGGTCATTGATATTCCGATTGAAACGGCAAACTATGTTTATTTACAGAAATCGAACTCTTATCGAGTTGGACTATTAATACTCGGTGCGAGTTCGTTCATGTCAATGCAGGGAATGTGTACGCCGGAGACAGTCGATATCAGCATTCGGATAGAACTAAATAGTTGAATGAACATTCGTGAAGATCTACTCGATCATATTTTTTTTTATTATAACTTTCCCATCGTCCGTTATTGCAATAAAATGTTGACTGTCTCCGGTGCAACGCGGCAGGTCCGTGACAATCGGCGAATATAAACTAAATAAATGCGAGGAACGATAGCACTGCAACTGTAAAATGAACGTTGATCGCGAACCAATGGTTCTTTTCCTCCGATTCTTGTATTGGTATATCTAATCGAACTGGGCTGTAGGTGGTGTATTGCGAACGATGTTGACGAGCGCGAGTAATTTTCGGATAAATTACAATTAACCTTGGTACGATTACCATGGTTATTTATAATACCGCGGCGTCGCTGGCCGCGGTTCACAGAACTTTACTAAACCCCACCAATCGTTTTTGTTAAGATGTATAACTTGCAGGCGATCGAGAGCATGCGACAGATCCCGCAATGGCACTGTCTCCGCTACAGAAAGTTTGATCTGGTGCGTCGCTGTCGGAACTACCGTTTAGGGAGGAAACACTGACAAATACAAAACCGCCGGTACCCCGGGCCAACGACCAGCAACAAGTCCCTTTACTCCAAGCTCCATCGACCAGCCGTACTGAACGTTCTACTGCACATGTTCAAGTTCATTTGAACCGCCGAGATCCGAACCGAATCGATTAGAACACCACTGTAAACTATGTAAACTATGTAAACTGTACGTAGCTGACGCAACAAAACAATATCACTCGCGCATAGAATTTTACTCTTCATGGTTCCAACAACACTTACTATCAAGACTGTCGTCGTAAGACCTCTATGCTCGCGTTCGATCCCCTTCTTTGTATAGATTAAAAGCATTATGAAAACGATAGAGCTTAATGAATTTCTTACGACCGAACACGCTGTCGATGGAACCAGGCCCTTCTTTAACTTATTAATATTATTTGTACTTCTGCGTTTTATAATTATTTGTACAATACCATACGAGAAACTGTACATATAGATGCGCTTCGATCTCATTCGAGAATGAGAATATGTTACAGAATAAAATTATGTTTTCTTTTTATTGCACGTTAGTCACTTACCTTGTCGGTCCCGCTATAGTACGTTATTCTATTTCTTACGTGTATCGTGTATATTAATGTTAACATAAACTTCATCACTTACTTCTTCTACCATTCCTCCTTTCGATGTACCCAGGTGTCCGTGAACATACGGCGTTATTTTCTCATTCTCCACAGTGGTCTGACCTGCTATCATGTTGGCGAAAGTTGTAGCAGGTACGGAGGCATTCGAAGACAGTATCTCTAACGATATAGTCACCTCGGACTCTGGTTCCAGTGTTAACAATTCCTATGTACATGCAGAATAAATAAATATCCTTCTTCGTTATCTATGAATTTTCTTGTACAATGTCACATACTTGATTGGAATCTAAAAAGTATAGCTGCGACTTTCGCTGCCATTGTCCATAAGAGGAGTTTCGCTTCTCCTGGAGATGCGGTATAAAAGTAGCTGCCAGGATAGAACTATTTTTCTCGACAACCTTTTTCCTTGTGTATACGAGCGATGGTTTTTGAGGTGTGAATACGTACACTGGAACAATGAAATATGTAATAAAAATCGTGCCCGCATTGAAATAACTTTTATATTTATTTTTTGAAAAGGGGAGAATATCAAAGTGAAAATCTATTTTGGTTTCAACACAGAAATTAAATAGTTCAATAAAACACGATGTCCTGGCAGTGGTACTCAACGCCGTTACGCAGTCGCGTCAGCGTCGCACGACAGTCGTACTCGATTAAGTAAAATGAAAATACTATTATTCAGTAGTGAAAAACGCTAGATAAAAGATCAATCCTATTTCCAATTTCCTATTTTTAAGTTTATGAGGCGTAATTTGCATTATTAGGAAGCATAATGCTGCGCATGTAGCTATTTTCATAAAGCTAAGACAGCTACATGCTGCCGAATAATGCAAATTACGCCTTGTATACGTAAAAATAGGACTTTTAAGAGCGACTGCGGCCTAGATTGATCTCTTGTAGCTTGAGCACCGATCGTATAAAAAGATGTAGAAACTTACATGAGTTATCAGTGGTAAAAACAGCCATGTAAATAGATTTCGAGTCAGCTGCGAGAGTTGCAACGTTCAAAGGCACACTCCATATCAGCGTAAGGGATAAAGTATTCCAAACAGCGATATGTTTTGCGGAAGTTGTTACCAAGAGATGACAGGCTTCTTGCTTTCCGAATTCGATCCGGCTAATACAATTAAAACGATAACGTTAACATAGATGTAATTGATATCGTTGTCTTATTTGATAAAACTTACGTTATTGGTTCATTGCATCGACTGTGAGTAAGACTACATTTAAATGTACAGGTATCGGGTATCCACATTGTCACGCTAGAATCAAAACCAATACCAACTAATGAACCATCTATCGAGAATCCGGCATCCGTAACAGGTAGATTTCTATAATCCCCTATACTATGACATTGCCAATGTTTTGTCTTCTCTAGAACACATATGATCTTGTAGTTTAATAATACCGTTTTACGACAGCGTATTAAGAGAACGTATAAGCTCTACATACTGTACATAGACGTAGATTCGACCAGATGCCACAATTTGAATTTTTTATCCCTGCCAGTTGTGACAGCGAGTATTCCGTCTTCGTCGAATGTGGTCGGTTGAAAACGCAATGCATTCACGCCGCCCTCGTGAGGAAGTTCGATGGATGTGTTTAAAGAAAATCTATGAAACACACGTCAAGTTTTATAACGATCGAGTTTAACAATGTAATATTTTATACTTACAACTGCTTTTTGACGTCGAACATCCAAAACTTGAGTCTAACTTCTACGCAAGATAATTTATCGTTCCGTTCCTCGACTGTAGCCATCAAAGTGCCATCGTCGTTTAAAGCTATTTTCGTAACTTCTGTGTTTACAATGATCACACTACGCTCTTGAGTCAAAAAATTTTGCGCTGTAATATTTATCTGAAAAACATGAATACTTCAATATATCGTATTAATTTGTCTTCTATCGGTAGCGACATATAGCAGCACTCACGTTGTATAATAAACTCTTTGTGTGGGTATTATAAAACTGAACGTGTCCGGTGCGACTGTTTAAGACAAGGGAACCGGTACGTGGATCCACGATAAGACCAGCAGGAAATAAATCTTGCGAAGACAAGGCCACGCCCCATGTAAAGTTCTGTATTACAGAGGTCAATTTTCTTTGCGGATTTACGACTACAATGCCTGCAAATTCAATTGATTATTAATATGAATCACCTGGAAGAAGTTGTGATATCAACGTAACGGTAATTAAATAGTTGTAATTGATTCAAGTACCATTGTCCAAAGTAGAAACGGCAACATATAAACTATCTGGTGCGATGGTAAGGTGTTTTATAGGAGCTGGCAGTCGTGGGAGAAATGATTTATGTTGCGTATTTGCTAAAACCCATTTTACTAGTACACATTCTCCTCCCCCAGTGTACATATGACCACCTACGATTTGTATAGAATTATTTAAACTTTTAGTTAACCGAATAACTATTGCAACTTCTATATTTACCCGATTTACTAAATGCTATTTCTGTTACTGGCAACGTGTGCCAATGGTATACCGCTGTGGAAGGTCTTGATTGGAACAAACTCTTCCATACAACTACACGACCGGTTGAATCTCCTGTGGCCACGCATTCTTCTTCTGGATGTCCAGCGATACATGTTGGTATTCTACCAGTTTTGCCTGTCTTGTGCCTATGATTGTAAGACAGTAATTTTTAAGAATTTCTTGTTGAATCTTCTGTTCTCTAATTAATAATATAGTTTTTATGGAATTAGATACGTACAATTTATCTACAAGATTTCTGGATGGATTTAGAATGTGCAAATCTACATCGTGAAGAATCGCTATTAAATTCTCTCCATGATTCCCAATTATATCGACATAATAATCTTGAGAATTAATTCTGCAACGATCGATGAGAATATAATAATAACGCGAAATAAGTAAATATATCGCTGGTACAGTTATACTTACGATATACAGGTAGATTTTGCACAAACTCCGGTATCCAGGTCAAATAAAACTACATAGATCAATTTGTTACATTTCGAAATATAAGTTATAAGAACTTGACTTAACTCATTTCCTTTATGAGTCTTATAATTTACAATGTGAAAAGTTTTTACTTTTGGTTCTTCTTGGAAGTTCAATTTCTGTATAAAAAATATAAAGCCATTAGCTAAACTGTAGAAATTCTGTATGACAAAGATGTAGCTTAGGATTATCGAAAAATACATTTAATATTCATACTAATTTTTTAGTGATAATGCCACTTTGACAACTCCAGAAATTCAATTCCCCGTTCTCTGTACATGCAATAATGGTATTAAAATTGTCAGGATGTACAATTAGTCCGCTAATCCGATGACTCGCTGACTCTAATTCCTTTACGAAGTCTCCGGTTTGCGTGCTATAAGCTCTTATATAGTGTTTCCATATTATATACAATGTCCTGTAACAATAAGATGCTGTGTTATTTAAAACTGTGCTATTAATGATTTAGTTCAGTGATGAGCAACCCGGGGACTGCAGTGAGCCAAAAGTGGAAACCTAATACTACGCGCGAGCCGCAACCAGTGCAATATTAAATACTTTGTTGCGCCACCTGCTCCAATTCAGTCTACGTTGACGCTAGGGACTCCTAGTACCTCTATAACTATTCTCTATTCTTTTACCATTTCTTCATCACAAAGAGTTCATCTTTTTCGCCAAAATTTGGCTAATAAGGTAATTTGCATGAACTGCTGTTTCTGCGGTGGATGCAATACTTTCAAATAAATTTGGAGGGTTCAAATTTAAATTCGCTTGTATATAGTTAGTCCTTGTAAATGATTAAATTTTAAAGAATGTTTACTTTCATAATGTCTCTTAATATTATATTTCTTCACTGCGTATCAAACAAACAGCATTTTCATTTATGCAAGTAAAAATATAATCGTATATGCAACTATCGATAAACTGCCGATGTTCATTTTGAATTTTGTAAAATACAAAAATACTCGATCGTTATACGAACAATGTATTTTCTGACGCAGTTCAGCGCAGACTTTGTATTGGAAATCGTGGACCAAGGCCCGCGGGCCGCCGGTTGCTCATCACTGCCGTAACTGGTAAATAGACATTAGTAAAATGTTAATATTGTACTAGGAATGAAAATAAAACCTTACTCTCCATCTTGAGAAAAGATTGGCCGGTGATCAATTATGCTACCTCCACCTTTTCTCGCCAAAACTAAATCGTCTACGTCTATTACTTCGACGGTTGTGGACGCACGCCGTGCGTTTAACTTCACATGCATTTTGTTGCTTGATTCCTGATGGCTTCACGTGTTTTATAACTACACTTGGTATTATATACCCCATACATCAATAGTACGCCTACGTACCAGTTACATGTATAAAAAAATTTATATTTTGACAATTGCACGTGGTATGATCGAAATAACCAAACCAAACACTGGCCACATGGTTTGTCTTGTGTCCGCGGTACCTCTCTGGCGGTACTTACACGAACTTCACACGACACTGGTGCAATCGTACTATGAAAAATACCTAACATGATGCTACTTCAAGCCAGTGCTAGGATATTGTACGGGTTTCACGCAGGAACGTATCTACGTCCTAAGTTTGTGAGGAAAGTAGTGGGGAACTATTACTGGCAGGAAAGTACCGGAAGAGCTCATAAGTTTATATATTATATGTACATACATATGAAATTTTAATACAACGCACACATGTTATACATTCATATTTCAAAACCAAATCATAACCAATTTTACGAAATTATGCGGGGTGACCAAGGCACCCCATTTTAGTCACACTTTTACGTTACCGACGCTAAAATGCGCACGAAACCCGTGCAATATCCCAGCACTGCTTCAAGTCAGAAGGGTACTGCAGTTTTCTTCTTATTCCAATCGAGTTCTCTGCTATTTACTGACTGAAATACGAACTTGAAAGTTACGATAGGAGACTATTCGAACATCTTTCCGAAATACTAACCAGTATTCATAGTTTATATCCACACGAGATTTCGACACGGACGACCTGGATCTATACGCGATAGCGCCAAGGTTTAAATGGGCCAAAGTCTATTGACATTTTAAATCGCTAAATTCGACTGAATAAAAGATCTTTTAGAAAAGCAACCGCGTGTCTGTCTCCGCTGCCTCTTCTGATAAGATGTAGGAATAGATTTTCCGCCTCCATGGCGTAAATCGACTACTTTACCGCCCTAGAAATCATAGACCGATTGTAGCGTTCTCGTAAGCGGCAATTCAAAAACTATTCATTGAAGTAGTATTAGAAGGCACAAATTCGAAGATTTTACGTTTTTGTTAAAATAATAGGGTGCGTCTAAACTCTTGATACGCATTGTATGTGTCCATAATTATGGAAGTGGTCCAAGTCATATGTATATTACTTGTTTTGAGATATTTCAAGGAAAAGGATATTAACACTAAATGAATTCCATATATAATGTTGAAATATCGTAAAAATACGATCAATTTAGTTTAAAATAATATAATGCAATATAACTGATAAACTCATTTTTTTCAATTTAGACTTTGACCACTTTTATAATTATGAGCGCGTATTACTGTGAACGAATGTGGGATTTTTTTAATTCAGTGTCCAAAATATTTGGGCGGATTAATATTTAAAAATAATCATTTTATTCCGCTTTTATTGTACACAATCGCTATATAATAATAAAAGAAACGTAAGGAAAGAAAATGTAGGTTTGGAGGGTACGAGCTTGGTGTCGAGTGGATTGAAAAACAAGAAGTACTGTACGCAAGCGAAGTTCAAGTAAAGATTTTATTGAAATATAAGGAATCTGTACCAGACAGAACTAAAATTACCGTTGAATTTGGTACTACTGGGGTTCACATATCGTATATGCCTGCGTAAACGCTGAGTAATCTTCATTATTTTTTTTCCTCTCACGTGTGTATCGTTATAAGTAGTCTGAATATTCTATAAGTACAGAAACAATATCGAAGGTACGCGCACAGTCTATGTCAAAAGTTCTAAAGCTAAAAAGGATCTTCTCTAGACCTGCAGTTGCGGTTTACAAAGTTTACACGTACAACTTAAACGGGGTGGGGGGAGGGAAGGAGGGAAGGGGTTTTGTTTCTTCACTTCGGTTTCTATTTACAATAACTGAACCGGTCTAAAGCTACGCGGTCCTTTCGCTCCGTTATCATAGAGTGTTTAAGTTTCTTCACTATGTACAATTTTTACAAGTATACCTCTCTCACGCCTCTCAAATGTACAGCATTACATTACAACAATTGAAACGTGCACTCGGGCCCCGTGCGGTTCACGGTCTCGCACGGCACCGCAACCTAATCGTACACAAATAGCCCCATCATCGAAAAAAGATAAATCGCTATTTCTTTTATAGCGTCACTGACAATGGATTGTACACACTATACAAAATATTTAAGCGTGGTTTCATGGAATACTTCGTTTTTCGTTTGTTTCGTTCTTGCTCGCGATCAGCGCGATTCAAATACTTGAAATCATAGGAGAAACGTTATTTTTTTCTTCTAACGGGACGCATTTGCATACACAGTCTAATAATACTATACTAAGAGAACGGAAAATCTAAACACGATTGTTTTTCTTTATATTAGTTACAATAAATAAGCAACGCATATGTTCGATAAGTTTTACGTTTACATTAATTAACTATATCACGGATTTTTTTACTGGTTCTGAATGTGCACGCGAACTGGGTACGGTGCGAAATCGTTTAAAAATTAGAAACGATGCTTTCCGAGTTTACGGCGTGTGTTGTTTTAGGTATTCCATAAGAGATTAGAATTCGGTTGTTGTACTCGGTTTTCTGTTCAAAGATGACCGTTCGAGGTAGGAACATCTATTTGGTGACACACTCGACAGACAACCCATCTATTAAATAAAATGGTTCTCTAGATATGCATAAAGATTCTTTGATACCGTTGAAATCGGATCGCGCGCAGCGTTCTTACTAATATTCTGCACATCTCACTCTCTTTCATACACACACACACTTTCACTCGTGCCGCGTCTTGTCATGGAACAATTCATGCACAGACAGTCCCTCACATACAAATAAGAACAGCCGACGGTATAAAAAAATGCAACAGCTAACATTAAATAACACAAAATCAATTCATAACAAAACCGGAAACCGATACAAAAACATGTTCACAATGGTTTGTAAAGTCATCGCGTGCCATGCGAATCAACGAGCATTCACCCACATGAAACTTGTGATGCTATACAACAACCTGACGAAATCGATGAGCGTGTACACGCCTCTAAACGAATCTAAAATCTACGAACGAATGATATACCCTTTTGTGACGCGTGATTAGTCGCTAAGAGAAAAGAAAAAGTTAAGAAAATTGAAATATTCACCAGTAAATACAATATAATATCATAATGCTGAAAAATACGTCTCCAGGATAATAAACATTAATTTATTTTTCTATTCATTGAAAAAAATTCATTCTCGCTTTCTCTCTCGTGTTCTCTTTCTCTCATATTTTTCTGTTCCTTTCAAATTCGCTTCTACGAAGCAGTTTCGATTATACTAAAAACGAATTAGAAAAATATTTCTTTCCAGATCTGTACTATTTACCATAGCAAAGTTTCAAATTAATTTACTAATTTATACACTGTTTCCTCTGCGGAATTCTAGTAGAAGCGGAAATGCAATTAATAAGAAAACGTATTTGCCCTCTCTAATTGTTCTTTTCAGATCTTTTTTGTTTTTAGTACAGAGTAAAGGTTTATCAAGCGTTTGTTTTTTTTTGTTTTGCAAACGTTCAAGTGTATATCACACGACGTGAACCATGATGTATCGTTTCCATGAGAAATTGTCTCGCGACGATTAGTCTCCATCCTTTCATATCGTTGATTTACACTGTCTTGAAGAAAATTCACGGCTATCGCATCTTCGAGTCGATACTGTCTGCAATTTCGTTCGGAACGACACAATACCGGCAACTGAGCAGTGAAACTTTTCTGTGAATACTATAATATCCTCGATCCTCCGTGTCGATCACGAAGACTGTTCGTTTGTTTTTCTTTTTCTTTTTTAGAAAAGTTTTAATCGCCTGGTAGTCATTGTATCCTCGGCTTACCACTCGACGTGTGAAAATAATTTATATGTACAAATAGTTCGAATCTTAAGTTCATATTATTATTGTAACGTTCCTAGTCAGAGGACGTTAATAGATATCGCTCTTAGGATCCCTCTCCCGGAAGAATCCTTTTTCAGTCTTACACTCCCTGATGGTAACGGTTTTCAGATTCACCGTGACGTCCGTAATGAACACCTGATCGGCGACTGGATTCCTCGCGTGCCAGTAATCCGTACCAGGACTGGACAGAGGGACATACATGTCTGCCTTCGTGATCTCCGTTTGTTTCAGGCTCGACGTGTTGTTGTTGTTATTACTGTTGTTATTGTTATTATTATGGTTGTTACTATGACTATGGTGTCCATTCACGACGGGCGTTAACCTGTTGTTGTTCGTGTAAGAGTCTGTAGGACTGGGCGATTTGTGACCGTTTGCGTCGACCGTCACGGCTCCGTTCGACTTCTCCTGTTTTTGTTCCGACAAATGCCTCTTTTTGGTAGGCTGCTCCAGAGGCGTGTCTATCTGAGGCGATAGAGGTGCTGGCGGTGCACGAGGCAGCGAGGGTGGAGGACCGTGAGGCACGTCCGCTTCAGGACGCTTTTTATCCTGCACCGCTGGAGCTGGTGTCGTCGGTACTGCGGGTAGCGGTTCTTCCGGCGTAGATTTCACGCTGGATGACGACGGCCTCCTACCATTAATTTTGTGACTCTGAAATGCATACATCACAATGTTAACCCTTTGCACTCGAAGCAATTTTAATTAGAAAATCAGGACATTTCTTTCAACCCAGATCATTTTTATTCTATGTAATCTTTTTTACAAACGAGCACATCAGATTGAACCTGTTTTCTCATGTAACAGTTGAGCTTTTTACAATTTGTAGAATACAGACGAATTTAATAATATTCAAACTATTTTGAATAATGGTATGGCAATATCTACTGGCGTGGCGCCTCAGAGTTACCATTCAAGTGCAAAGGGTTAATCCTTTGCACTCAGTGCTGTTTTAACTGGAAAATTAAAAGTTTCTTCCGACTTAGAATAATTCGATTCTTTTTTTTATTCGATATATATGAAATTGATATAATACCTCACACAATATTGAAATGTTTAGTAATTGATTAGATACCAACATGAAACAATATTTTGAATAATGGTACCAAGACCGAGTCACCACTCTAATTGCTAAAGGTTAAAACTTCATCTGTTTTCACAAAATACGGTATAGCGAGCGGGAGCTATCGTGCTAATGACTTTCATATCGGAAATTTGAACGTTCTACTAGGACGAAGCTATCGAAAACGTATTTTCATTAGAGATCGTGGTTTTGAACGTGTATTAATAACACACGTGCATTTGCATACACGTACTTTAGTGCGTGACATTTGAAGTAAACGGGTACACGTGTACTATTTCGCGTGTATTCAAATACACGTGCATTAATGCATCCTCATCTTTAGAACATTGATATTAAAATATGTATCGAGACTACGGTTTCACAAATTCCGTTGATAGAACAGTAAATTTAAACATCATTTTTAATAATGGGATTGAACGATATTGCCGAATCTTTGTTTTCTTTGTGTTTTCGAACAGCTAATAATATTGTTATTCCAAAAGAAGTCGTTTATTGTCAGAACATTAAAACATATCAAATTCTTCTTTAATAAACTAGAGGGTTAGTTGGTAACATTTTTTTTAACGAGAGTGACTTTCAAATTAATTTTTCTATCTACTTGATATACCCATATGTTGCGTTCGAAAATTAGTAACTGAATTAAAATGCGGATACGTTAATACACGTGTATTTAAATATACGTGAAATAGTACACGCGTACCCGGTGTACTTATAAATGGCACGTACCGAAGTACGTGTACGTGAAACAGGGATCTCTAATTTCCATTCAACAAATAAATACTCACGTGATAAGTAGGGGACGTAGGATTCAGAGGTAATAATCGAGGAATCTTATTCGGCGGTGGACTCCCACTGCCGCTACTAGGACTGCTTGTGGTGATAGTGACACCGATTTTCCCAGACTCCTTGCTGAGAACCTCGACCTTCCTCTTCGTACCCGTTGGCTCCTTTCTTGGTAACAAAGGACTGTCTACGCTACTGTTGGAACTGTCCGAGTCGACACTGAACGCGGATGCCGATAATTCCGGAGCGATCGGCGATTCGTGTCCGTCCAGAGAACTCGGAAGTGTATCCTCGTCGGGTGGAACGGGATTCAAGCGAGTAGCTGACGTGCTACCGGTAGTGGATTCATCCTGACTGTCTTCCCCAACCCGTTCATCTCCACCGGGTTCTTCCTCGACCACCAGATTAGCAAGGACCTGCTCCTACATGAACGAATAATGTACATTTCAAGACATATCTCGTGACTAATTTCTACGTAATACGCTGTTCAGTTGTAACAGCGTTAATGTAGAGTATACGGAACATCTTCATACATTGTATCTGGCATCCCTCCGCCTGGGTCTTCTCGTCGCCACATCCCCACCCTTTTGACTTTCCTCGTATAATTCAATTAACCTCACGTCTAAAATATTCTCTTCCGGTTCCCACGTGTTGTATCTGAAAGTAGGAAGAAAGTTGTATTCTTGTTCCCTCTGAATTCTGAGCCTACTCTCGTAAGCGAATTGCTTTTATTCTCGACTTACTTTTTGCTCCATCCTTTCCATTTTACGAAATACTCCACCTTGCCCTGCGAACATCAAACGGTTTACTTAGAGAAACATTTATTGCGTAGAAAAATTATATCACGCGTGTACCGACGTCGGGTTACCGTTTCAATCGTTAATAACAGAACCGGGAAACGTGCACTACTTTTTAACAGGCTAGCGCGACTTACGATTCATCCTGTACAATTACAACAAATACCGCGAAGAATAATTACAGATCAATTGCGACAATGGCTCGTACATATTTCCGAATCACCTCGGACAAACACGTGAAAAGATACTCGCTCCAGATTCACGTCTGCTCCGATAAATAAGAAAGTATCGGAATATTTGCAAAGATTTTCAAACGCGAATATACATTACATTTTGTTGCCGAGTTTAACATTTAATTACTCGCATATAGTATTTACAATCCCAAAACATGAAATTTAGTGTTCCAAGCATAAACAAAGGTACCGTCTACACTAGGAAATATTTATTTCGCATTGAAGTAGTTTACCGAATAAAAATTTATCTATGTATGTTGGAGTCATATAAAGTTCCATGTAAACAGTTATGTAGAAAATGGAGTGCGAGTAACTGAAGGTTAAAAATGGACTCTCGAATCAATCGGTATGATATCTTCTATCTCGTGACACAGGGTTTCAACAGATACAGTGTGTTTGAATTCTGGAAGATCGTAAAAGATTCGATTCAACTGCGCCCGTGACATACGTTACAAGTAGTAGTGATGGCGTGCAAGTAGTGATTACTAACCGTGATTTATCACAGTGATCGCGGAATCACGATCACGGTTATGATCTTAACTTCGTTCACGTCGTGATTTTTTCATCTAAAGTAAATTTGCTCACTGTCATTCTCATTTTTCATCTCGATCGAATTAGACAAATATCTGCTTATAACGTAAATTATCTTCATCGAACGATAAAAATAAAAAGATTAATTCTTCCTCTCGATTTCGGAATCGTAATATTTATTCAATGTTTAATTACTCGCATATAATATTTACAATTTCAGAACTTTAAATTTAGCGTTTCAAGCGTAAACAAAGGGTGTTCGATCATACTAGCAAATATCTATTTCCCATTAAAGTAGTTATTTCGTTGAATCAAAATTGATTTATCTTGGAGCGATATAAAGTCCATGTAATCAGTTACGTAGAAAGTATAGTGCGAGTAATTGAAGTTGTTTACGTATGTATATGGTATGCATAAAGTTTTACAAAATACCAATATAAAACTTAATAATTACAGGAGGCGCAAATGACAGTTTGAGAAACGTCTTACGAATCTAATAAATTTCATATAAATGCAATTCAACTGACAATTCTGTTTTGATTTCGTTCATGTAAAACATACAGGTTATGTCACTGTGACTTGCGCGGAAGAACGGTCATTCTCTCCCCCAATCGGAAGCGATCACGAAAATCACGAATCACTGTGAAAAATCACCGTGATTGGAAACGAACGTGATCGAATCACGAGTGATCCAAAAGTAACAGTTCACCTTATCTCTAATTGCAAGCGCAACTGGATGCGAGGATTCGGACGACTCCAATTTCTACGCGTACATAACCTATAAAACCGGCGAAAGATAAAAAGAAAAGGGTGGTTGGCGCCAGTGGTCGTTAAGAGAAGACGTGTCGGAATCGAGCCGATCTCGCAAAGATCCGTTTCGCGCGTCTGCGTCAAACACGGCGGATCTTCGAATCCATCTTATCGCGTACGGTCGATAAAACGGGCGGCGTTGACTTGTACGAGAGCCGCAGATACAGCTCACCTATTGGCCATCGGCCAGCGAACGAAAGCATGCCGACCGGTCGCGGTGCGCAGCCCGGTGTGACAGTTGAAAAACAATGACATAACTGTGCAGGTATAAGGCACATTGGTTTATCACGCATGAGCCGGTCGCAGCTGAGAGACGTGTCTCGCGTGTTCTACGCCGATTTGCAACGTTGTCGCCATCGTTACTCCGAAAATTGCCGGCACCCGTTACCGTGCACCGATTCTTTCATAAAATATACTCTAATTTTGGTTCAGAAACATCTGCAGCTCTAGTTTCGAATGTTCGATTCGGAGTAATGGTGGTGTACGATCGAGGTACTATCGATGATTTGCTTTTACTATCGATAGTTATCGGTAGCGAAATTACGGGATTGCTATTCGTACAGTTGTAATCGTTTTACTCGACAAACATCGCTAAAAACCGATAAAACTGATCTTCAAATATGAATGATGAAAACATCGATAAATCATTGTCATTTCCAATTCAAATTCAAACTTCATTGTAAATGTTTCAAATTAAAACCTCCAAATTGTTTCATATTGTATAATACACTTATCAGATCGTATAAAATTAAAGAAGACAGTGTTAAATTTTAATTTTCAAAACAAAAACTCATGGTTAGTAGATTCTATTTTATTCATAATAAAATACCAAAATGATAGAATGATGACTTGTATTGTACAAAATATATTGCACACCCTCGCTATCGATAGTTGATAGTTCAACTATCGGAAGCTATCGAGGGTGCCTATCGATAGTAGAGGACCTATCGATAGTTCTCCACCGCTAATTCGGAGTACTTGTTAGTGACAATTCGAGAGTAGGAACACTCGGATGGAAAGAATGTTGGGAAAATTGTCGGTGGTGTTCGACGAGAGATATCGGGAAGCATCGTATACGATAGAAATCGCGACGGGAGGGGCAGAATTGTTCGTACGATAGGTGGGAAAGAGAAAGAGATCGCGAAGAGGGGGAGGAAGCGGCAACGGCGCATAGACAAACAGAGAATCCGTGTAGTGGCGCTACCTGACGGTGACGGTTCGCGTTACATTTCCTTACCCGCTTTTCCCTCTTCTTCGTAATCCGTTCCGCAGCATAAACTCTGTCACCTAGATCCATGATCCTTTTAATCCTTGCTCGTTAGACGTATGTAAGATCCGTTCGGATATTCGAGAGAATAGCGATGTATGTCACTGGCAGAGACGACACAGAGCAACGTAACAACATATGTACCGACACTGTACTCGGCCACGATACTTCTCGAATCAGGATGACACAGCCGTACAAAACCACACTGCAAACGAGCCGTTGTTTCACAGAACAGAAACGTAGGCGAAGATTTCACTGAACCCTTTTGCGAACCACACTATTGCGGTATTGTCATCAACGACAATGGTGTTGCACACCACATGCAATACAATGGCCACGTGTTTTCGAAGGGCGATCAATTCGATCGCATCCTCGACGTGTGAAACATTTTCGATGACGATCATGTGAAACGAAACGCCGAGACGGCACGTGTTGTCTCGTGTACGAGAATACTCGGCATTGCTCGATGTTTTCCGCACTGGTCGGTGTCGGCCGACGACGGTGATTAGAGTGGCGGCTGCTGCTATTTCAGCGACGAGGCGGCAATGCGACCGATGTTTTTTGAAAGGCCAGTAGTCGCGGTAAGACCGGCGAACACGAGCGAAGTCGGCGTACACGCACGTCCCATCGGGAAGGGAATTTCAGGCGGCACAGTTTGCGCGCCGCGAGTTCTCCGCTCGTGTGTTCACCGCACAATAATCCCGCGTACAATTATAGTCGAGTAAACGGGCCCCGCTTGACCGCAGAGTATCGTCCGTTTTCGGATTCGTGCGAGTAGTTGGTGTCCGTGTTGGCCGGTAACACGTTTTCTGCTTTTGCTGGTGCTGCTGCGGCTGCTCCCTTCGTGCGAGATCGGAGCTCTCTCGTGACGTCAGCGATTCCCCCTCACCTCGTAAACACCAAACATGGCCGTCGTACGGATATACGCTGGTCGAGTGCGTCCCAAGCTGATGGTGAAAACTAACGTCGATACAGCCACCAGAGACCCGTGGAACCGCGGAAGACACGCGGAAAGACGTTTCCAGTTCTCGTATTAACCAGACAGCTTCTATATACGAGAATATTCGAAAACTGGAGCGATCGACTCGCAGCGTCTAACACATTCTGCGGATCGAGGCCGACTAGAGCCGAGGTCTGCCGAACTCCCCTTGCAAGCTTAGTGGACTCGCCCGACCCGCTCGAGGTTAGGAGAGGAGGGGGTAACAGTAGAGAAAGAGCACTAAAGGGGGAGGCAGAAGCTCTCAACGGTACGTGCGCCGCACACGAGTAAGAGAGCGAGAGTGTGGGGGGGGGAGAGAGAGAGAGAGAGAGAAAAGAGAGGGAGAGAGACGGAAGGCAAAAGAAGGAGAGTGTGATTGAGTGACCGAGGACGAGAAGGGCAGGGAGAAGAGGGAGAGAAGAGCAAGCGCAATGGAGGTAGAAAAGAGAGACGGCGCGACCAGGAGCGCCGTCCTCGGAACAAGAAAGCTGCCTGCCTGCTTGCCTGCCTGCCTGACTGCCGCCTGCCTGCTAGCCAGCCACCCCAAGTTCCCTTCTAGGTACGTGTATGCGTGTATTTGTGTGCGAGAGCAGTCGATGCGACGTTGCCAGCTCTATTTCGTCGATAGCATCGCACCAAATGTCACTGGCGTACTACCGATAAATTCCAGAATTCACTGCGCCCCACTATATCGGTCACGATATACCGTTAACAATCGAAACCACGATCGATCGTTACCCCTCGCCACGTACGAAACACCGAATATTATCCAGCGTGTTCCGGTGAATCGGAGTGTACGGCTTTTGCTGTGCGTTCGCGCCCACGATTTGGCAACACTGTATCCTCTTGCGACGTACTGTCACACACTACACAACACACTTACCCGCACGGCATCGGCTGCCGCATACGATGCTTTTACAGTAAACAAGACGCTCGATAGAGATTATTCGACGCGATCAGGAACACGGTGTTACGATAATACACGACGTATCGAACAGGAGCGACGCGGAACGGAGCGCGTCACAGTAAAACGGGCGGCGCTCCTCTCGTGAAAACGTGTGCAACCTCAACGGATCCCGAAACGAGAGTGTCCTCTCCCGTGCTGACGAACACACAGGGAGAGCGGTCGGCCGATGGAAAAGGAGAGGGATAGAAAAGGAGCGAGAGAGCCAGCCAGATGGGGAGCTTGCTCTTCTCCGTCCTTCGGCGTAAATAGCAGGATAAAAAAGCCACGACGGTGGCACTCGATTGGTGGGATTCCCGAGGCGCTACCAACGCTCCGAACCACGCTCGCCGAGCCGACCAATAGGCGAGTGGCACGGCCCACGTCGGTTCCCCTCGACTCGTCGGGAAGGCGGGATTACGGACACAGTCGTCGGTCGACGGTTCGGTTCGAGGTCCCCATTGCCGTGCCGCGCGCGTCCCTGCATTCCCCTCGACGCGAGCCTTTCCGTTTTGCCGCAACTTTCCCCCTCCGTATGTTAAAACAGAGACAGACTCGCTCTCTCCCCCTTTACCATCGCCTCTTCCCCTCGTGTAGCGAACCCGAATAGCGGAGCGCTACCGTGGCACTGGTCTCTCCGTCACGTCTCTCTTTCTCTCTCTTTCTCTTGAACGCCCACGGGTGTGTAAAGTCGTATACATACTGTGTATGCGAGCGTTGGGCGGGCACATGGGTGAGGGGAGCGAGAGGAGAATATGTATATGCGCCTTATACATGTATATACGTATGTATACATAGGAGCGCACATCGTCACAACCATTTCCCCTCTCCGTAACCCGCGTCGGCGGTGGCCGACCACCGACGGTATTGAAATATCCTGGCCCTGGAGAGCCAAGCATTCGTGCGGCGATGCCGCTTCTCTTTATAAAACCACTACGCCGTGCACCGAGACCGATCTTCCTCTCCCTTTGCCTTTTTCCCCACCCTTTCTCGTTCCACGCACCCTTCCCCTTTCTCCGTTTCTTTGTCTACGTTTTCCGCCCTTCTCCCTCCATCCTGCGCTCCCTTCTCCCTTTACCCCCGCGTACCCGGTAACTCTTCGCGATCCGTCGTCTCTCTTTCTCGATGTGCCCTTGCTCGGACGCTACGCTACGGAATAGGAGAGTTGCGTACCCTCTTCCGAGAGAGTTTCTAAACTCCTTCCCCAACCCCCCTCTCTCTCTCTCTCTCTCTCTCTCGCTCATTCTCTTTTTTGCACCCAGAGTGTCTCGCCTCCCTTTAAAGCGCAATCAGTTGTCGCTCGAAACGCTGCGCAACCCTACGGCCGACAACGCACAAAAGCAAAAAAATGCGAGTGTGCGTAGCGCCGTTCGGGTTCTCGGTCCGCGCGCGGCATTGCGCAACCATGGAATATACAAAGCCAACGTAGATGGCGTGCCACGGGTACGCAGCTTATGGCACGTCCCCTCTTTTTCCTTCTTTTCCCCGCATAAGTAATGCCCCTCCTTTGTTCTTCTTCGTCATCGTTGCCGGTGCAGTTTGCACCTCCGAAATAACCTCCTCGATCTCTTCTCTATGCATGCCTTGTAGGGCTCCTCGGTGGTCGGGCGATACGTAACTGGACGTTGAACAACGAAGATGACAAATTTGCAGACGCGACAACCCGATTCGCATAACAACCGTGTATTCCGCGATGCCATTGCGCCTCGTTTCAGTTGCGTCGTTGCACGCGTTAAAAGAGTCGACGCCGGTTATATGTTTAATGTCGTCCATCGAGAAACGCAACGCGTACAACAATCGACGATAGATCGACGATAGATGCAAATATTAGAGCTGGATTTCTATCGTCGCTCGTTACCGCGATTTAAACTTTCAGTTACCACTGTTCAGGCATGTCGAGCACGGTGTACCGATATCGTAGATTCGTAGATCATGCACTGTGGCAGGCGATTGATAGACCGTTTCCATGGCCTCAGGAAGTAGCTATGATTCTTTGGAATAACTTGGAAAAGAGGTAGATGCCATTAGATAAGGACCAGTTAGATACGCGTTTGAATTTCGTCGACAGATCTGCACCTTCCGATAAAGTATTCCGATGCTTCCTGGCATAGTCGTAGCTTCATTTCCGTGATAAATATCGTCTTTCATTTCTCGAATGAATGCCTGTGCTTGTCATGTGCAATTTATGCAATGGTACTTAATTCTGTTTTACTGGCTACGGTTGATTCGTTGCGTTTATAAGACTGCACATATGACAAACGTTACTCGTCAAACGCTGTCGCAAGAGGAACGGCGGTAATTTTAAATTGGTTGCCTCTTAATGGGACACCTATGTCGGGTTGAAGTTGGGAGGGGGCGCATGGTAGCAGTACAGTGATCAAGAGATGGCGGCAAGCTAATTAACTGTGCAACAGCGTGATAAGCAAGGGCGAGCGCGCATGCAGCAGTAGCGAAAGAGACCGAAAGATACGGGAGAACGATGAGGCCACTGATTCGTGTTTCTCATTATGCGGGCCGTCCATCGTGAAGATGGCAACATCGGAAGCAGGGCGTGGCGCCTGCAACGTGGACACAAGCTGAAGCTACGTCGTTCATCCCCAAAAATTCGCTATTGAGAATCGGAACCACTCCGGTAGCGCCAGGTATTCTCTTGTGGATCCCTAGAATTCCGTGAATCTGTACCGTGCCAGCTCCGGGCGAACAATCCGATTCCCTGAACCCATTTCTCGTACGTATGAGGTTAAAAAGATGTCTCATAGATTATGAAACGTACATTAACTTCGCGTAGACTTGCGAATAGAGTTCCACAATCCCGCAAAATTGGATCCCGCAATACTAACGTGAGAAATTCTAATGTTTTTACTGTTTTGAACCTACTAATTTTTGTTATAAATACATAAAATCCACTGTCTAGTAATCTAGCTATGAATGGCATTATTCAGTACTGTAGGTCTTTCGTAATATGGTAATGCGAGTACAAATGCAATTGAATCAGATATTCTTCGAGCAAAGCAAAATTAAATGTTTAGGATTTACGAGAACAAGAAAAGATGAGTGAGCTCGTCAGCAGCGTCGATAAGTTAAGCACAGCATTAGGAATATTGTTCTAAATCTTGTATCGAAATTTATCGATCGGAAACGCTGCGGAATTGATCCGAGCATAACCCCAATGTCGTCAGCGCGCGTCACATACTTAATTCTAACGTTCCAATTTGAATATCTAACCGTACGACACGAACTACTTCGTAATGTGATAAATAAGACACGGACTAGATCTGCTAACTATCTTTTTATCTAGACATCATAATAGTTCTCGACAACATTTTCGAAATTAGTTCGATTTCATGGAAACGGAATAATCGTTGCGAGTAACGGTGCGCGCGACATATATCGATTGTATCGCTGTTAGATCTTCGCCTATCGAAATGGGTTACGTATCGAATCGAGATTGCAACGGTCGTTCCAACGGTCATTACTGCGTGGTTTATATGGGTGCATGGCATGCGCCAGTGTAAACGTAGCGGTTAACGAATTGTTTATAAAGGACACGCGTGTTGATAAGGACGTCGGCGAAAAGCGTTGAAAATGGACAAAAATCAGAAAATCAACTTTCACAGTTGACACATCAACATAATAGTAGGTCGTTCAGAAAGTAATTTCGTTTTTCGTATACAAATGGCATTGCTTCCATTTGTAACCTTATTTTAAATCGCAAATTCCTGGTATATCTTGACAACTGATATTTCGGACGCCATTTCGCGCAAAATCAAAGTCATCACCTTTTGCTTTTTCATTATCGCAAGGGAAAAAATGCAGTGCACGAAAGAAAAAATTGTACGCTGTTTAAGGAAACATAAGTAATTTACAAATAAAGTCGTAGAAAGTCATATAACTCTAATAAAAAATAGAAATTCAACGAGCATGGGATCTTTATGTTGCCTGAAAAATGATTTTACAAACGAACTGATAACTTTTCCAATACCGATTTTATATCCTCGCTTTACCGAACCTTTATATGGATATAACATTAAGTTTGTTTTTCTCTAGCACGGAGTTAATCCGGAATACCATCCAAAAATAATTGGTCGGAAGGGAGTTGTGATCAACAAAATACGCAGTGATCACGATATTTAGATCAATTTTCCGCGTAAAGACGACCCTGAAGAGAACATATCGTTACAATCACATGTTATGAAAACAATGCGTACAGTGCTCGACATGATATTATGAAAATCGTTAATGAATTGGTAAGTTGAATCGTTTCTGTTCAACTTTATAAATTATCATCGGCGATAAATTCTACATTTTCCTGTCTTCTCACTCGTTTAGAATGGCTTGACGAAGCAAGAGGTGGATATAGATTATCGTTTACATTCGCATTTAATTGGCACGAAAGGTAGAAACTTTCGTAAGATAATGGTAAAAAGTTGGCTTTCATTTTCGCTTGACAAAACGAAATGACTTTCTGAACGACCTAATAATTGAAAAGCAAACTGAAAGGATCGAAAGGAAATGGGTCGCATCGTAACTTAACGAGAACATCTTCGTCTACGCGTTTGCCATAGCGATTTCGGCCGAAATGATTGTACGAGTCTCCGGCCGTTGCACTTCCACCAGATGGTATTGAAACGTTTTAATACGCTTGCCGCGGAGAGGGACAAAAAAAAAAGTTCAGTACGCTTTGTACGTTCCGGCAGGAAGAGATTTAATGAGGTTCCCTTTGACTGCAAAATGCGCTCGCTCGTACGTATTGTTTCGATGGAAGTGCACCGGGAGAGAGCCCGATTAAACGACTTAATCGGGACCGAGGCGGTTCAGTTAATTCGGGATTCGTTGGATAATCGAGGCTCGGAAACGGATTGGTACTAAATCATTCTTATGTATCGCATGCAACTGCGATTCTTGCTTTGAGACGCTCCAAGGTTCCACAATTGCTCGCAGGTTTGAACATGGTCTGAACAAGATTAACCTTTCTCTCGAGGACTCGGGATCTCTACGAAAGTACAGAAATATTTTCAAAAGAATAAATATGTGTACAGTTTTGTATAAAACTTGTGTTTATTTTTATTAAAACTTGTGTCGCGTTAACATTTGCGATTGTTCCCGAATGGAGAAAACACTTACTCCCCCAGCTCGTTAGCATACATGGATTTGTAAAGGCCTAAACACGGAAGGAAAGCCTAGCATTCAACTACGTTTTCCCGCAACTCTGTGACTGATTGCCGCTGACGTAACATTACATCATTCTCTGAGATACCGGGAAAATCGAAGGAGACGATCATGCAAATGAAACGGTCATCCAACGATTTTCTGTTCCGAAGTACGAATGTGTTATGGTGCTCGAGATTTGAACATTTCAAAAGAGAAAATGTTCGCTGTCTTTTCAAAAATTGATCGATACGCATCAAAATAGAAAATGTCAGTTGCTTATTTGAAGTATTTCGAGTTATCGAAAATATATTTTCGAACATTTTCGTATCGAGCTAAACAACCGTTTTAATGAACGAGACGAAAATGATAGAAACACAGATTTTTAATTCCCGTACGTGATTGAAGTATCGCTGGATATAGACATTTCTACGTCATGTTACAAAACGAAAAATAATTTCATAAATGACAAATGCACGGGGTCATAAAAAATTCAAGAAGTCGTACTTCGCTAGAAATAAAACGGAGCGCCTGACAAAAGCTTTCTAAAGCACCAATAACTTGAACTACGAGCCCTGCGATTAGTTGAGATTCGAATCTACATCGAGATTACCGCCAATGATGTTGTAGAACGCGAGTAGTCGAGAGTAATGGCGGACAAAGTTCGAAATTATGTGATTAGAATAATTTCTAACGTGGATTTCGCTAGTTTTTAAGAAATATGATAGAACTGACATGATCGCAAGATATCAACGTGCATTATATCGAGATATGCGCCGTGTATGATTGACAAACGCGTGCCGAAGTACCTCCATCGCTCCGACTGGAAATGTTAATTATCTCGGTAAGCGTTCGTCTATTAGAAACGAGACTTGGATAAGTAAGCATGAAACGTGATAAAGAACAATACGTGGAAAGTTTCACGTAGATATCGTCATTGGTTCCCGAGATATTAAATGGTCACTTTTGCCAACGTCGATACCTACTGCACGAACTCTCGGCTGTTGGTCTCCCTTGGGGTGCCGCGCCGCGCCGCGCCGCGCAGTGCGTTGAAAATCTTCCCGTTTTATTGTTAGACAAACGTTCTAGGATATATGTAGCAGTAGCCTTGAAAAGCTTTCTGAATAAAGCGTACTCTTGAAGATGACACCGAAATCTTTTCAAAACATACGTTTGCTCCTCCAAAAACTATTAGGTCGTTCGGAAAGTCATTTCGTTGTCTCAAGGAAAAATGAAAGCCAGTTTTCGCATCATTCAGAATAAGTTTTACATTTTCTTCTACGATCTCTAGCGATTTTTCCAGGCAACTTAAAGATCCCATGCTCGTCGAATTTCTATTTTTTATTAGCAAAGGATTAAGTTATATGACTTTTTACGACTTCATTTTCACGTCAAACGGACGCTTCAATTACGATTTTAGCAACGTATAGGACGAATGTTGGATTTAAAAGAACCTGTAGATTGACTGTACATTATGTACTATCTTTTTTATATTTAACTTCTATTTCTGACTTCAACTGACTTGGACAATGTTCATTTTGCATTCAGCTCCGCAGTGTAGTTATACATTGGCCATGCTTTTGATTCGACAGTAGGGCGGAAGTCTTATGCGACTGAACGAGTGCCTCGTTCCTTGGAAAAATCTAGGTTGTTCCCTGGAAATTCCGGGTTCCGGTTTCGAGCGAGATCGCGAGCAAGGTCGCCGTATCGGAAGGGTTAACGAAGGGTCGCGCCTCGGCAACGAGCCATTTTGCCATGAACATAACGCAACCCCCCGTTTCGTTTCAGGTGGTATCTGGATCGCGATAGCGGTCAGGGTTCGCCGCGTGTGATCGAGTGGCACTCCTTTGGCAGCAATCCGTCAAGTACGCGCGCAGACACCCGGTAGACGAGCACCTACCCACGTAAGTTCGATTATTAATTCAGCGGCGCGGCGCAGAGGCTTGGCGCAATGCACCGAGCTCTTTATACGGAGCGGCGAGCCGCTCTTCGTGCGAGCCTGTGTCCGTATGTACATAGCCAAGAGAGAGAGAGAAACCGGTGTGTGCGAGGCGTGTGCACGCGCGGCGACTCGCCGCGATGTTACAACCGAACGACCGAGCGTACGTCGCCGCGTTATCGGGCCCGTGTTATCGCGCAAACTCCTCTCACAACGCTTAAAACGAGCCTCGCTGCCTCGCGCGGATCGCCGCTCTTCTCTCCCACGTACGCTGAAAATCCGCTCGACAGCCTCTGCTGATTAGCCGACGAGAATCGTCTTTGACTCAGAGCTTGAAACGGGCCCGAAAATAACTGTTACGTTTCGGGCTTGATTGAAACAGTTATGAAGGACCGATACTCTAAATAAATGTTACAAAGTACCGAAATTTTGGTTGATATCGGTTTCGATTACGGTCCTTCATACATTGGATATCGATCCTCATATCGGTTGTAATATCCTCTTGCTGGAGAATCAAGATAGCCGTTACTTTGTCGATCGGCAGATGGTTTAGGCACCGCGACTTCTAAAACGGCCCACAGACGATGCAATTTATTGTACAACAAATCGTACAAATTCGGTTGCTTCAACCGTCAACGGACAACCGTCGAAAGACAATTGCTACGTTTGTGGCGCGGTTGTACAACTTGTAGAGCAACACGGTCGTATCGTACGGAAGTACGGCATGCGGCATGCTGAGAATCTGTCGTACGACGCGGTTGGACGTACGACAGGTTTCGCAATGATTTTGCCAATTTTTCGAAGAGCATTATCCTGCTCGGCTATCTCGTTCATCTAGTTGCTATCTCAAAATTTGCGAAAGGTCAGTTTTAGTCCTCGCTGGTAACGAACCTCAACAGTACCTCAATAACACGTGATTCCAAAGTTCACGCAAAATCCACGTGATTCAGAAAAGTGTTTTGTGTTTGATTGGTTCGGAAGATCATTTAAAACTCGGGGAACAGCGTTGCACAGTCGTTGGCACAGTAGTTAAACTTTTATGTCTTTCCGTGATTGAACATTAGTATACTCGGACATTGATTACAGCGAAATCTATGAAAGACGGGTAAAAATGATAATGATGCCGAGTAATTATTCATGCGAATATTTCCTCGTTCTTTTGTTACTAAAAAACCAACGATACCTGTCCCATAATGCATTCATTTCGATAATTGGAATGCCGTTTTTAGTCTCCATTTATTCAGATCCTCGCACTCGGTCTAGAAAAACGCAAACCTACTGATGACCGCGGTCCCGTATTCATGGCTCCGATTCCACAACAATATGTAACATCTGTAATCAGTGTTGCAGAATGTGAATTAACGCTTTCCGGTTATTTCGAATTGTGTACAAACGGCATTTAATAGAAAAGTGCTTGTACAATTTCGTCAATAACTTAAAGATCGTGTTTTTTACATTGTACATATAAGTTTCTCGATCCTATGCCTCTGCAAGAGAACGTTGTGTTCGATCTTCCATTGCTTCGGTAACAGCAATACCGTCTTTCGATATTCGATATCGAAAGATATTGTTATCTTTACAACGTCCTCATTCCAGCTAGATGTTTAAAATAATGTATGAATAGCAGAATCACCAAATTAAAGATACAGCGACTATCACAATAAATGTTCATCCCATTCTTGAAACGAACATACATTGTATAGTATGAGATGGAAATGATCGAAATGGACTTCGCAACAAGTTAATCTCCTCGAAAATCGTTTAATCACCTGGGCAATAAAATGAGAATGTTCTGGCAAATTTGAAAAGGTTTCAGATACGAAGTGTGAAGAACTTCACCACAGTCATATAACCGAGCGATGGCAGCGCGGACGAGAAAATGAAGCGAAATGGAGCTTCCGCTGGCTCAGAAACAATTGAAGACCACTTCGAATTTTGTCGAGTTTGCGCTTCGGCGTTTCCGAATAAAAATTCCGAGGTGACACGCGGTTAGAAGCGCGACACAGCTTTCGGGTGGCACCTGAAATTTACGAATGTCGAAAACGGCTGCTGGCTGGCAGCTAGCCTCGCTCGGCGACGCGTGGGAGGAAGTCGAGGACGTTCCTTTTTGTTGTACTAAGAATGTCGCGTGAGCACACACACATACACACACAAGCGCGCGCACGACCGTGTGCGATGGCGCTGGCGCACGTGATTGTGTGCACGATAAATAGAGACAATGTGCGACGACGCGCGATAAATACAGTTCTGTCGTATCAGCGTCGAAGTGACGGCGCACTTGCTCGATTTTGAAGTACACTTCCCGTTCATCGTCAGCAGGCAGATGGTTCTTCGCAGTGCAGATATCATCGCGATAGCCTTTACCCGGCCAACTTGAATTTTCACGTGACAGGAAATTTCCCTCACACTTTACCACGCGGACTTACCAATTTCCATCGAGAGTGCTCTCTGTACGGCCATTTTCTCTTGCATTTCGACCAGTAAGAATTCTACATTTATCACGATGTTCCTCCTCTGGGATATTTTTGAATCGACGACAAAATTTTGGAGACGATCAAGAATTCGGTTCACGATCGGTACACCGAACGCGTTAACGTAAAAGTGATTACACTTCTGCGTGAAGCATTCGAAATCACTGAAAAGTAGTATCATAGATTAATGATGTGTACATCTGATATTTGCCTAATTGCCACGATCGTTATTCCATTGGTAAATAGATATTCGTGCGATTCTCGGGCCGACGAGCAGCAATTGATCCATGCTAGCCGATTCTGATCCAATCCGTGCGTTTCCATCGAGTCGCTGATTAATTCCATGCACGTACAGCCGATTCATGATGGCAGCTAGTAATTAGGCAGCCGAATCATTTGGAATTTGCGTAATAATCGAAATCTATAAATCCGTTTCGTTCGTTCGAGAAACAGCCGAGTAAAGTTCGATCCTCCTCTATCGTCAGAACTTCTTTGCTAATCGTGTTCCTGCAGTTTGTGTCGACTGCGCATGAGTTTACTCGTTCCTATACACGAGGTTGTCCCTATTTTTAATCGTTCTTTCCATTCTACATATTTGAGAACCGTTCGAGTGGCGCACATTCTAAAGCAGACACATTTTTTCGATCGCTGATGCAAAAGCGCGTAGAGTACGTTTGATTTGAGAGCGATAAGTACAGTGCGGATTTTCTACTTGAAATAATAAAAATATTACAAATCTTACAACTTCTTTATAAGATTTGGACTGCTGTAACATCGGCATTCGTTAAACGATTGATTCAAGCTTGCTCGAGTCGTTCGCTGGGTTCCCTATCTTATTCATTGCGTAAAGCTCGTTTATTGGTTGGGAATAATTTCGATCGATCCGGCCAATGAATTATCGTTGATGATCAGATGAAGTGTCAATTAGACGAGTGAAACGGTCGCAAATTATACGTGTCCGCGCGGCGGCACGAGGTTTTCTTGCTCCCTTCTTGGAAGCGAGGTCCGCTCGGCTCATCTCAGGTACGTCCTGGCAGGAGCCAGAGGCGGCCTGCGACTTGTTGCTCGACTTTCAGTCCGGCCCGGTGGGTCCTACCATTTTGTTAGCTGGCAGGTTCTGGGGCCTTCCCTCGGACTCGGAACACGTCCCAGCACGAATACGGCAGACCGGCTTCACACTGCACCTATATTTCCTGTCGCTTCGACTGACTCGGTCGAGTCTCCACTCCCCATTTTCTACGCTATTCGCAATGCCCCCTTTTGCTACGTGTATCGAAATTCACTGTATCGGCCAGTCAGCACTCCAATCGAGACATAGAATTCGATAGAAATTGATAAAAGTGGACGAACCTCTCTGTGTCCTTCAGATTTCTTAGCCTTGTCGGTTCTACGAACTGCTGCGCCGATTCGGCGCAAACAGCATCGGAACCACGATATAAAATATACATTCCGTGAAGAAACAACGAACGAGCCACTATTCGTTAGAAGATGACGTAAACGAAAGCCACTGTAGCGGCGTGCAGTGGCTTTCAAACTAATTACAACAGACTTGGGTCGAGGGAAAATTTGTTTGCTCTATTAAAAACCGTTCTCGAATATCCAATTTTAGTTGTCTAAATGATTCACGTAGGAATCGTTGATCTTGGGGAAGAGTTTTATTCGTTTCAGTTTCAACTTGGGTCTTTTAACGTTCTAGTTTTCCTGATTTCGTAAGCCGAGTTGTGGTTGCGTCGAACTCTTCGGTTCCTCATTTTCTTAATCCGAATGGCTTTACTTCCGTAGCGAAGCAACGACAAAGGAAAAGAAAGATGAAAGAAAGGAAGAATGGAAAAGACGAAAGTTTTGTCGGTATTACGAACCTTAGATAATTGATCGAAGCGCGGCTGTTTGTCCGTTCCGTTTACAGATTAAAATAATCCATCCGGTTAAAAGATGCGAAGTATTTCTCGTCGTTAGCCACATCGAATCTTCTATTCTTGAAACCCTTATTTATAGGAATTGGTAGCTTCGAGTGCCGCTTCTGGCATTATAATTCCATCTGCATAAGGTAAATGACCTTATCGACCACGCAAGCGTGCGATTGTTCTACAAGTTAGATTGGCTATAGAGCATTGTCGACAGGCTTACCGGGAGACCATTTTACTAACAGCGATAATAAACAATGCACGAAAGGTTCAGCGGAGTAGACAGTTCTGTCTACGAAGTGCTCAAGTTAATATCCCTATTAATGGATCGAGAATGATCCGATCGCATGGACGAAGTTAACGGAATGCTCGGCGCAAAACGCGCGGCCTCTAACGCTCGCGTTCGCTCGCGATTGATAAAACCGCGTGCGGGCTTTCTACGTCTTAAATTTCACGTATCCTAGCGCACGGTGGCCGTGGCGGTCTTTACGGGCCGTTCTATTTTCGATTTCGAGCCGTAAACCCGCGTAAATCCGCCACACCCTCCTTTTGTTCGCGGACAGAAACCGCGGCGCGCGTTGATTTACGTCCTCCTTAAATACAAACAGGCCCTCGGTTAAGCGCGATTAATCGATCTAGCCGCTCGTTAAAACTTACCCGATCTCTCCATGGATCGATGGAATTGGGCTTCGATCTGTATGCCTTGATAATGCTCGATCTCTAACCCCGCCCTTTTTTTACCATGTTACGATCGAATTTTCTCGATTATCTGTTTGCTACGTGGTTATGGATCGTCGTTCAACAGTATCTCGTGAAAAAGTGTTGTTAACAATGGAGGGAAATCGATATTTCGCGAGGCTGCGGCTCTCCGACCCTCTTCCCAGAAAATCGCTCTAACTCCCAGATGGTTTATCTGATCGCGATGAAATTCGAAACTTAGGGCGGCGAAATGGTAAGGATTAGAATGCAAAAAGAATTATTCCGATATCTGGAACAGAAGCCAAGATACGAGAGGTCGGTTTTCGTTCTGCGCGTGGACGCACGGAATCGTGTACCGTGTCTGCGCAGGTTGCCGGCCTCTCTCGAGCCCAGTGGAACTTTCCATGACACGAGACCCGACGACCTCGACGTTAGTATCGATATCTCGAGGTGAGATCATCGGTGTTCGATCGATTCTCGCAAATAGACTGCTTTTCGCGAATTAGGCTACTCACTTTCTTCGAAACCCGGTTTAACGAACCGTGCGCTCTTTCGACGATTTAAACAGAGCAAAGCAAACCGCTCTCGACGCTGTCCTCTTTTCTAATTCCGATGTCTCTTCGAGATCTCCTGAAACGTTAAAGCTTTAAATTCCTTCGTTACAAGTGATATCTATTATGCGAAACTGTTGTTTTCAGCTAATTTACGAAAAACCGTCAGGTTCTCGTAACCTTTTCCGAAGGAAATGTACGCGCGTTTTTGTTGGACAGTTTGATCCGTTGATTTCTGACTCATGCGTGTGAACTCGATCTCGTAAACCTCGGCCCGCTACTGTAACACACAGGGCTAGCGAGTTCCTGGAAGATTTCAGCAGCTTTTACATGTTACTACCGACAAACTCTTGTTCTCTCCGACTTCGAAAGTTCGCGAACCGATCTATGAAAACTGGGTACTGCGTAACGACTCGCTGACTATAACGAGATACTAAATTCCCGAGATATCGCTGAACCTTTTATGCTAGTTTCAACTCGGCAAATTTCTTTGGAATGTTTTGTCTTCGATTCCGTTAGCCTGCGAGCTGATTCATGAGAATAGAAGCGTTCTTGACGAAGTGCCGACGCTTTTATATCGGTTTGAAGTGCGCCTCTGCCGACAACGCCTGCTTCTCCTCGACGCCGGCGTTTTGCAAACTGATCGATGTATTTGTTGATAAAATTGATTTCTGCGGGAAGACCAGAACCCGCGGTTTAGCGATTGGCATCGAGGCATCGAGGGCAGAGAAGCATCTGGTTTCCCCATAGAATTACGAAGACCAATCGGCGTCTCTGCCGGCGAGCCGCTTCCGCTCGAGGCACCGGCCGGCTTCTTCTCTCCGCTTTTCGTCTCTCTCCTCTCGTTTCTTCGTTCCGCGGACGCCTCGCGTTTATGAGACCACCGCGCCGATGCGATTCCGTCGTGCTCGCCTCTTTGCTCGCATACGCACCGGAGGAACCTGTTTCGGACGCGTTACCGCTACCACCGAATTAACGCCGCCCGATTCCTGAAATCCCGTCGAGCCTCGTTCGATCCGCGGTCTTCGGGTTCTCCGACCCCGTTCTTTCATCCCCGATAGGTCCGCTCGAGACAGCTTCGTTCACCGGATACCTGCCGCGTAACTTATAGGCGCGTCTCCTCCCTTTGACGGCCGAAAAAAGGTACCCTTCTCGGGAGGCGACGTTGCAAATTCACCACTTCCAAATAGAAGAGATAGCAGGAAAGCGAGAGAGACATAGTACGAGGGCTACGCGAGAGGTAGAGAGAGAGGCTAGGAGACAGAAAATAAGAAGAAAAGAGAGAGAGAGAGAGAGAGAGAGAGAGAGAGAGAGAGAGAGAGAAAGAGAGAGAGGGACGGAGAACCATACACCCACCCCGGACGATAATTCCCGTCACCATGGAAACACCCCCAAGGCGTCCCTGTGCCAGTCCACCCCCGCACCCCACAAACACCACCAGCTAACCCTCCCTGGCTTCTCTGTCTCCTCGTCCACCGGCGGCCCCCCTCCTGCAAACCCCCCTTTCACGAGTCCACCAGGAACTCGTATCGATCCGCAGACGAGTTCGAGGTCCTACGTATTCTACGGGGAGAGTGTTACTGACAACAGGATCGTCCAAAGCTTTCCCTCTCGCTTTGGCTCGTTCAACCCGCAGCGTCTCCGTTCATCTTTCGAGCACCGTCGATCCGCGTTCTTCCTCTTCCCGTGATCCCCTACCGCGTGCGTATACCAAACGAGCCTTCACCCTTCGCGACCCCCTCTCGGTTTCGCTATCGGGAATCGCGGGTTATTGGATCTCTCGGTTTGTACCCGGATCTTGTCTCCCGGTGTTTACACGGGAATCCGGGAAATGGTCGCGGGTGTACGCCGCATGCTCTCGGCGAACGTGTTCAATCCGTGGCCTCGTCGCCGCGGTATTTTTAGAGTATCGCTGTCGACTATCGGTCGCGACGCGGAACGTCTCTCCCTTTAATTCTTCCCTCGCTCGATAGGGTCGCTCTTCCGGCCGCGACCTTGAGAAATTTCTGGCCCGAAGGCGTCCGGGAAACGGTCGGCGAGGTGACGCGGCCACGATTGGTTTTACGGATCGAGGGAATTGATCGAGGACGCTCGCGATGAATCCTCCGGGAGAGAGGAGAGGAGAGCGGGCCCTCGGCACGATCAACGAGAGATTCAGTAAAAGCCAACTCTCTCGCTGGAAAGCCACACGGCCCGCGCCGCGCAACAAGATCTATCCCCTACCTCTCGTTTATTCCCTCCTCCCCGCCGGATCCCCGCCGGATCCCCGCCGGATCCCCGCCGGATCCCCGGCCGGTGCCCCCTTCTGATTACTCTCTTTCCGTTCCTCTTTCTATCTTTACCCGAGTAGCGGGATTCTAGTACAGTCGGCCGGCTCGGGTCGTTCTCGTTCCTCCTGGCCCGCGCGGTTGCACCAACTTCGCACGCTGCGATCAGTTACCGATGCACCGAGTATTCCGTGATCGATTGCCACTACAGACTCTTTCCCCTCTACAATAATTTATATTATTAAGAGGTTGCATTCACCCCTTGCATTATGACATCGCGATGAAGATGTCCAAAGAGTTTACCGAATATACATCAACCTTTTGCACTCGGAGCTACTTTAATTAAAAAATGAAACATTTCTTCCTAGCTAGGATAATTTCATTCTATATTAATCTTTTTCTTACAGTACTATACACTACTTAAATGTTTAGTAATTGATTAGATACCAACATATTTAATAATCTAAACAATATTTTAAATAACGGTACAGCAATTTTCAGCGGCACATCTGTAGCAATGTGTATTGTAAAAAAGTCATTGATCTACCGTTTTCAAATACATATGTATACAGTTTGAGGCACCTAGCACTTACACCGAAAATATTTCCGTTGTTTTTAGTAATACAAGAAAATGTTTCCGGCAGGAAATGTTTGGTTCAGTGGGGCAATTATTGTGACGGAGAAGTTTTTTTTTCTAGGTCATATTTTCCGATATTTCGAGGTCATCGTCGCGTCGTTCTCGTTCCTCCTAGCCCGCGGTGCTGCACCAGGTTCGCACGCTGCGACGTGTTACCGATGCACCGAGCATTCTACGATTGATCGATATTTCAAACCCCCGCGAATAATGGGGCCCCTCTATGAAATCTCTCGTCCACTTTCGTGCGCGTCCCCAAGTCTTATTAGGTCTGGCCTGCCCTCGCGACTCTTCGATGCTTCATTGTTCGTTTTTCGGTCGAGATTGAAACGACACGCTCCGCTGCATATTTTGAGGTCGGGGGTAGGAGTCGGAGGAGTCGGTGATGCAATCCACCGGCCGCGTGCCTTCAGAAACTGTGCTCGGGACGGGAGGCTCGGGATTCCTTTTCGAATCGTATCCAAATGATCTTGTAGACAACCTTTTTTTACCTCGGCTACTTCATGCTTTGGAAGTTGTTTCCGTTTGTACTACTGCGATTTCTTTGAATTCTGGTTAATCGCTCGGTTATTCCAGAACGAAAGTAGGAGATGACTTTAGCAACGGTGTTAAAACAGGTAGACTTTAGAAGTTTCTTCTTAAAGTTGTATGGAGGTTATTTGAGCGCACAACTTTTTCAGAGTACCACTGATCTTGCTCCAGTAGAGGTCTTGTCTTAGTAGCTTTTCTCGTGAAATAGTTCGAGAATCTGTCAACAGCCGGTAAACCGGTCAGGCAAACTACACAAATCGTCAGAAAGTCTAAAATAATAATCTCTACTCGACGGGAAATCTTCATTACGAGTTCCACATGTTAGTAGAAGCAGACCATGTAAATTTCGGCGAAGTTTCATCGATTTTACTGAAACTGCGATGAGATAACGTTTTGTTTTCATAGTTCGCGTCGGATATTGAAAATTGAATAAATTTACACTACACTGCCAAAATTCCCGATCATGATTCATGAAAGATTTGTAAACAATATATATATATATAAGGCGAACGTATAAAGTCCAATGGCATATCATTGAACGGGGTTCTTTCATGTCAGAGGACAAGGTGGTTAGAATAACGCCCACGGGTTCTCGAGCAGCAAGTAATTGTAACATGAATGTAATACGAATCGGTAAGCCATGTATCTATTGGCGCACGAGTTAACGTCGAGCCATGATCGATAAAATATTCGAAAAGCATGGCGCAGGTTTCGATGGTGCGAAAATCGAATGAAACTACGAGTAACGTCCGAAAGAGCGAAGCGTGACGTTTGTCGGGCCGGAAAAAGAGCAATGTGCCGTTGCAGGGTTAATAATCGTAAAGTCCTGGGTCCCGGCTGTGAATCACGAGATCCCGGAGCGATCGTTGGCCAGGTTGCACCGGCTTGGCATCAGCTGGCTGATCGAGTCGTGCCGTACCGAGAGGCCGCTAGAAAGTTTAGGAAACGGAGTAGGTGCTACACCGGCGCGGTGTCGACGGTGGGACGCTCGCGCCTGGCCTCCGGGCTCTGCAAAAAGCGAGCTGGCTCGCGAGGATCCGCGTGGCGGGCGCGGGTACGGGCGCGGGTATCACCGCGGGTACGAGTACGGGTACGAGTACGGGTACGAGCTCTCTCGGTCTTTGGCTCGAGTATGTCGGCGCGGCGTCACGCTCACGGGCTCGTTCGCGTGTGCACGTGCATGCGAGCGGGCTGCTTGTTGTGCTTGCCGCGCGCCCGACTGTATTACCCGGCTACGAGGAGAGTCCGCGAGAGACCTTCGGCTCTTTTGCCAGCCCTCTCTCGCGTTGCATTCTCTCCTCTCTTTCGCTTCGAGCGTCCTCTCGCTCGCTCGTCGGGTGCCGCGGTTCTTCGGTTCGCTTCGCTTCTCTTTTCTTTTCTTTCGGTATCTCGCGCGCCTCTCTCCCTCGCCGCACCCGTCTCCCTCTGCACCGTGCAACGGCGCGCATCGCTGTCCTTGTCGCCTCGAGTATAGACGTCTCGGCAACACAGAGCCCCATCCGTCCTTTTCCAGCGAGCACTCCGGCTGCGATAAAGAAACCACCGGTATTCCCGTCCTCCTCTAACCTGCTCAGCCACCGCTCGCTCCTTCTCGCTCGCTTTCACCGAGCACGATGAGCACCGTTCTGTTTGCGGGATCTACTGCAGCGACGCGCACCAGGGACGTGCAGCGCGCTATTGCACACGCATCTCGCGCGACCAACAGGTCCGATTCACCGGGGACCCCTTTGTTAACACCTCGAGGACCCGAGGCACGAATTTCTGTGCCCCGGTGTAACCGGTATACCTACTCGCGGAACGGAGACAGACGTTTATGCTCCAGCGAGCCTCGTCGCGTCGCACACCGACGCGACGCGGCGCGGCGTTTGTTTCATGGAAATTGCGAATGTTTGTTCCGCCAGACAGATTTTCCCCGGATTAGTTTTTCGGTTTTTCGACCTGTGTGCGCGCTTTCGGAGCCGCGCGACGCGCCGAGTCGAGCCGAGTCGAGCCGCCGCCGGATCGTTACGTGATTCTTGTTTGCTCGATAGAGCGGACGAATGTCTCCGTTTGATTCCAGTTTCCGCGCGCATTAACATAAACTCGATCGGAAATATGTAATGTATTCTATTTGCAGGCGAGAAAGGATGATAAACGACTAATGACGGTTATTAACTGGTCAACAGGGTGCTAATTACTCTGCGGTATCGGCGACCGCCGGGGCGTCATTCATTGCGAGAAGACCCGCCACGGATCAACACCGTAACGAACGACTCCTGCCAATTTTTTAAAGGTATCGTATACATACCTACAATTATTGTTCATTCTCCGCAGTTTGATCTGACACGCACGCACGATGGAAACGCAGCGGTTTACTTTGGGACGTTATCCATTTTTATCTCCGTTCCGACATTATGGTTTGTTTTTTCGAGAGAACAGGCCTAAGATACATCGACAGTCATCGTATCTGTCCACTCCACTCTACTTGCTCGCCTGTTATCAGCCTGGTGTTGTCGAAGTGGGGTGGACAGTTGTTACGGACGGATAGCGTAAATATTTCGAAAAACAAGCTACATAATCCAGAAGCCGCTGTTGTCTTTCAAGAGATCTGCCAACAAGGTTCGCATTCGTCGGTGTGAAAGACTTTCACCCGTACTTCTAGGTAATGCAATTTAGCGTGCCGATAAGATTGCCACCGCGATTCAATAGCTTCGGGAAAATTGGCGTCTTACGAATAGAAAGTTCGACTCTTAGTATTATTATTATCTTAACCCGTTTGCGAGACGCACTGGTCCAATTTGGGAAACGTTTAGTGTCTTTTACTAGGCGAGCAGCTAGCACTTGTATCAGAGTATTGTTGCATTGATCTGCACCCGTAGGGATTGCGTATGATTCGGATCCCTCTACCAAAACCAGTGGAAGTCAGGATCGTGAATATTTGAACTGATTTGTGAAACTAGCTGATCAACTTGTAAGGAGTCACAATTATTTATTGTACCCTTGAAAATAATATTGGGGTTCTCAGATGTTTCTTGATCATTGCTCGATGAAAATCAGGCAATCCAACGCGGTGTTCATCCGTTCGCAACACCGAACAATCGCGGATATCCTACGAATCTTAGCATGCATAAGATGTAAAGCAATTCACCGGTTGATACCATCGTTCGTGTCGCTTGCCGCTCCTTATCTTTAATTCTGTTAAATATGCATGGAACAGAAATGGGGACACCAACTCGTGAAAATTTTGCGCGAATGGGGATTTTCCGAGACGAGAAACGATAAAAAGTGAACGGGAGCGACGATGGAACTGGAGAGCGGAGAACCAGGGAAATCATTCGATCCGTTTCTGAAATATAGCAATCTCCGTTTCGTAGCTGCAGATTCGGGACTCGGCACTGTCAGGCGAACGTTATCGCGTGGCTCTTCTAAGAATTGCAGCTGCTTTTGCTGTTCGGTTGGCTCGTTTCTTCAGCACATCGAAGACAAAGTCGAGAGACCTCGTGCACGAACAAAGCAGAGAAGAAAGTCTCGGTAGCTCCGAAAAGTGGTACGGACAATTCGTTGCTTGCGAGTGGACTGCGGATTTTATGCATTTATGACTAAGGTGAGTAGGCGCAGTTTAAAGAACTTTCTATTGGGCTGCCGTCTTTCACGCAGAAAACTTTTATTTTCGCATAAAGATCCGCGGTCTACTTACGAGCATCATCGAAACGGTAAAACTTTAATGCTTCGTTTTATCCCGTCCGATGACCAGTCCCCGACCTCCATTTCTTGAAACAAACAATTCAAGAATGAAGTTTCAAAGAGCATCCAACTGATTCGGTCGAAGTCTGCGGGTTTAGTCTTGATTCGAAAGTGCCGCGTGTTCGAGTTCCGGTTGACGAGGAATTGTTCGGTCGAAAGTGAAAATCGAAAAGATCTGGATGAAAATCGAGATCAGCCCCCGTGGTTGGACCCCGCTAATCCTATGGGGAACGATTCGTCATGATCGTCAGTCGGTCGTCTGGTTGGTTGAGCCGGCATGGAAAGCCATTGTTACGCTCCTATGAGTGGCACTCGTTGCCTCTCTCTCTCTCTCTCTCGCGCGTGTGGCGCCCCCATCGGCTCTTCGAGCGAGCAACGAGGATGGAAGACGAGCGGAACGAGGAAGAGGATAGCGGAGGATAGAGGAAGGAAGAGGGAAGATTATAATTACCCTTCCGTGTCGGCGTCAAGAGGTCGGTTCTTTCTCTCGTCTTTTCTCGCCTCGTCCCCTCTCCGCCTGCTCTCTTCCTTCTCGATCGATTGACTTCGTTTTTTTTCGTTTCTCTTCAAGCTCCGATAGAGAGGCAGCCTACTATGCTTAACAAAGCTTGCGTCCCTCTTTCGCCCCCCCCCCCCGCCGGTTAATTTACCCCGTGTTACGTTTCTTCTGCTCCATTTTCGAGATTCGGGTTCGTCTCGATAAGATTTCTCCTTTCGCAATCGAATGGAATCGAACGGAGGAATGAAAATTCGTCGATCTAGAAGGGAAAATGAAAGGAGAATGGACTCGAGAAGAAGGTACGAAGAACGTTGCATCGAGTCATCGACCGTCCGTGTTCTAGTAATTAAATCAAGGAGTAGAAAATGAACTGCCTCGCGTCAGCCGCTCGAAATTCGAGCCAAGAAATGCTAAACAGCTGGCCAGGGACGTGAAACAATGCGGAATAGCCGAGCCGCTCGTAAAGATAAGTCCAGGAAGCTGTGGATAAGGCAGAGCTTGTAGTTTTACGTGACGATAAAGAATGAAACACGTGTCGCTATTGTGTTTTTAGCCGTCTCACGAAAGAAACGCTCACGAACGGCCCACCGAAGCATATTTCCATGTTACACATGTCGGCCGTGCATTTCCCTGCGGCGAGAGCATCAAATAAAGAAAATGGTTCCTGCGGAGTCGACCGTCGTTAGCTAACGAGTTTGTGTACGGGAATCGACGCAATCTTGCTGGATCTAGAATAGAAAAAAGTCGCATTAACGAGCGTTCGCGGTTATCCATCCGCGGACGGAGTGCGTCGTTTAAATTCTGTGTGTCACCACATTCGTAACGGCTGACGTAAAATTATTACTTTTCTCACGAGCTGCGCGCGAATAAAAGGTTATGGGTTCGTCGATGGTATCTGTAGCACCGATCCGCGAAGACGCTGCTTCCACGCGAAGAGGGGACACGAACACGTAAGGACTATGGATACGTCCTCAAAGCGACAAACTGGTACTTGGAAAATTAATAAGAAATCAGCAACCAGTCATTCTAACTGTTAGCGCGGTTCGGATCAAGGGTCACGTCTAATGACGCTATTCTTTTACAGAACATGCAACCCGAAGGGGATCGGATATACACACGAGATTCGTAGACCCTTCCTCGACGACATACTAATGATACTTTGAAATTTTTATAGGATGTCGTAAACCGGTCATTTCGGTTAGCTATATTCCGATCGAGACCTGCGTTTAACAACACTATTCTTAACGAAGCTTGGCAGATAAAAGGAGCGGAATACACACGAGAATCGTAGACCTCCTCTTGGTGACATTGAAATGATAACTTGCAATTTTAACAGCAGATCGTGAACCAGTCATTTGAATGAACGGTTAGCTTTATTCCGATCGAGACCTCGGCTTAATGACACTGTTCTTTTGTAAAACGTAGGAGACAAAGGGAGTCGGGACATACGCGAGAGTTATACATAGACTCTCCCCTGGCGACAGAGAAATGGTAGCTTCTATAGGAAATTACAAACCAGCTGTTTCAATTATCGGCACTCCGTTGACCAAGGTTCCGTCGAACGAAACTATCCTTCCGCAGAATTGGCAGCGCTCGAGGATCGCGGACACTTCCTCCAAGTGACATGCAAATGTTCTGTAGGAAAGGGGCACGAGCCGGGTCCTCCATTATCGTGACAAAAGACGAAACCGATAATTCGGTATTTCGCGAATTCGAGCTTTTGTCTGCGAGGATGTCCGTTCGGTGTGTCTGGTGGCCGAGTAATTTGCATTCTGGTGTCACCGGGGCCGTTTTTCGGAGTCGTGGCAGACAGGCCAGGGAATCCTGCGCGAGAACGCGAACGCTCAGGCGAGCCCGAGGAGAGCGGAAGTCGGGAATGTGGGGCGGTGATGGGCCACTTCCGGTGGTCCCGGTACACGACTCGCAAGCCAAGTCAGTCGGACTGTGACCGCGAGCCAGCGTCTCTGTCTGTCGGCGAAACCGCAGACGGGACCGTCTGTCTCATCATTCCATTAAACGAATACCGGTCATGGTGACACGTTGGTACCCGACCAAGGGAAACCGATCCCTTCGGCCGATCGTAAAACGTAAAAGATCCCCGAACACCTTTAACCCTCCGCCATCATTCTTGGGTGAATTTTCAGGAGTGCAAAATTTTAAAAACCAAACATGGAGTAGGCATTTAATCCTTTGGACTCGAAGCAATTTCAATTCGAAAATCAAGACATTTTTTAGACCCTAGATAAGTTTTATTATATGTAATCTTTTTTACACCGTGCACATCGAATTGGACCTGTTTTGTCATACAACAGTTGAGCTTTTTACAATTTATAGAATACGAGTTCAATGACGAGTTCAATGATATTAAAACTGTTTTGAATAATGGTATGGCAATTTTTACTGGCGCCTCAGAGTCACCATTCGAGTGCAAAGGGTTGACCCTCATCCGTTCCCCATTTCACGAACCGAATCTGTCCCTCGGTGTCAAACTGACACAGTTCTAAATAGCGGATCTTCGTGCAAAATAAAAATCGTCTGCGCTCATTGAAAGAAGGAAGAGTTGCAGAAAAATTAATCTCTTTCAATAATTTTAGTAGATTGTACATATCGTGTCGGTAATATTAAATTTATCCGATGCTCATTTTGCCATAAATGCATAAAACAGTTTACTCACTCGTGCGAGAGTTACATTGAAAGCATCGGTGTTATGTAAATGGACGGTTTAGGTGTTATGTAGCTTTACATTCATACTGTACGGGCTATCGATGATTCATGTTACTGCATGCACTGTATGTACCTACGTGTTTATATCATTTACATTACTCATAACTGGACTGCAGATTTTATGCATTTATGACGAACACCGGCAGATGAAATGAGAAAGATTGAAGAAATTGGAAGTATGCATTTCTATTTTGCTCAAATTCGTTGCAATCGAGAAACGAGAATATTAATCAGACCACATCTGGGTCGGACCAAGTGATTTGTTTCTGTTAGTTGACGTTTCTTGAGATTGTTCAGGGTTACGTGGTCTGGAGTGTCCAAAGCTGGCCTTGCGTAGAAAGGAGTCAACAGACAAAGCGCACGCGAGAGAACGAGAGTTAAGTGACCCGAGGATCACGTGACCCCCTCGTGCAATGAGGCGCGCTCGTTCCAACCTCGTAACTCGGAAACCTTCCTGCGGTTCATTCTTGTTCAGCTCTGATCTCTTCCCGTCTTCTCTCTCGTTCATTTCCCAGTCGTTTCGTCTGTCGTTCGTTTCGCGACAAAAACGCTCCGCTGATTTTTGCTCCTTCGTCCCTTGGGCGAACGCTTTCGTCGACTTTACAGCGGATCTTGCTAGACCATTTCACATCCCGATGCATCAATTTCCTGTTTCGAAGCTACCTGTTTCAGATCATTGCTGATTCCCACTTCAAACTGTAAGTAGCTAATAATTCCAACTGGCTAACAGTTGGATCAAGGATCAAGGATTACAAAAGTCTAAAGTTCTGCTTTAAATTTTTTAAATGGTCGATTAGCCACACCAACGTGTATTTTACGCGATATTAACTCTCATCCGTCCCTCATTTCACAAACTAAATCTGCCCCCCGGTGTCAAATTGACACAGTGACAAAAGATCGATGAAACGATGATGCGTGTTTCGCATTTAAACAAAGCGAAAGTAACAAAGTTTCGGGTAAATTTACCTACAAATAGCAGAACAGTATAACTTATTTCGGGAAAACTGTGTCAATTTGACACGAGGGACGTATGAGGGTTAATCACAGAAGGTCCATCCTTGAGATGCGCTGTACGATTAAACGCAAATTCACGACTTTTGCGGATAACAAATTCTAGCCAACATACGAGCCACGAAGAATCGATATGTGGGCGATGACAAATTGTCACCAACTCGATAGTCAGTCATAAAGTGATGCAAAGCATTCGAAAACGATCCGGACGGGGTTACTAACGAGGGCTCTAACTGAAGCACCCTTAGCGTACCGTCAAAAAATCAGAATTCTTCACAATTGCGACGTAGCGTAAATTGATTTCACGTTACAGTAAACGTTTGCAAATGTTCCATGACTGTGCAGAAAAAAATGTTGAGGTATGCATGGTTATTGTCATTTTACACATTGTAAATTACAGTATGATGTAGCTTGATAAACCTATTTTTATCGCGCGTTCCGACGTCAAAGTAATAAGACTAAATGAATCTAAATGTTCTAAACTAAGGTATTTAGTTAAAGGTTATACATGTACAAGTTATACTGTTACATATGTATTACTCAAATAAGTTATACTGTTCTGTTATTTCGAAATTTTGCGACTTTTATTTCTTTTTAAATTGTAAGATTAAAATGTTAATTGTAAGATGTAAATGTTAACTTATCAATTTGTATAACAAAACATCGGAAAAGTAACTGTTTGCCTTGTTATTTCACCGATCTTTTGTCATTATGTCAATTTGACATCGAGAGACAGATGCAGTTTGTGAAATGAGGGACGGATCGGGGTTAACTTGATATTTTAACCGAGTTATGGATTAACTCTTTGCACTCGAAGCTATTTTATCTGAAAAATTAAACATCTCTTCCGACCCAGAATAATTTCATTCTATATCATTTTATGGATATAACATTTTATATGATACTTAAATGTGTAGTAATTGATTATTTTTAGTGGTGACTCTCAGTCGCCACTCGGGTGCTAAGGGTTAAGAATGATCTGAATTGTGGGAGTGATAGGATGCGACAGGGGGTTGCGAAGTCAGCGTGATTCTTCATGGGGCCCGTTGTTGGCCCCATTAAGTCGGTGGCGGTGTTGAACCGCGCGCTCAGCATCGGTGGACAGACAGACAGAATCGGCCGATCGGCACCATGCTCGCCTACGAGAATGCTTTATTATTCTCGGAGGCGGTGCGTGCCCGGAACGCGGCGTTTCGTTCCCGAATTAGAGCACGCGTTTCTTTCTCCGGCTGACTCGTTCGGTCCTCGCCTAAGTAGCCCGGTGAGGCCGCACCTGGAGACGTTCCAAAAGACATTCGTTTCCGCGCCAAAATCGCCTGACGCTGTCACCGCCGAGGTGAAACGGAAAAAAAGGACCGGCAGACAGCTTGAACCGGGGAGGCTTGTGCATCTTTTATTTGCCGCGGCCGAGATCCGCGCTAACGAACGTTCGGAACGTGTTCAGGACGAAACCGCTCGTCAGGAATTTCGGGGATTGTTCTTTTCTTTTTCTTGTCCGTCCTCGCTTCACTTTCTTCGCGTCGCGTCGCGTCGATACGGTTCGCCGAGTGGTGCACAATGAGTCGATCCAGCGATCGCGACGTGCCTCGTATTAGCGCAATCTCTCCTCCCCGGATTAGCGTTCCTGCAATCGTCCTGAATACATTTCCCGGGCGATATACGTCATTTGTACAGGGCGGTCCATTTAAGTAAGGCCACCTAAATATCTCTTCAGGTTATTGCGATGCAAAAACTACTCGTTACGTTATTTTTTTCGGAGTTATCAAGGTCAACGGTGTTTCTTGATACTTAAACGCATTTCTTATTTCTGTTGCATCGTGTATCTGAGCGAAAAATACAATTCCGATGTCTACAGTAATACGACCTTCGAATGACCTTGATCTTTCAAAATTAAAGCTTCACGTAAAACTGATGTCTGTCGAGATCGCAGGCTTTGACTCGTCTATCGTGAACGTGAATGTGAACAAATATGTGTACTATCGCAATACTGATGATGCCTAACGGTGTGAAATCCTGATCAGTTCCAGTTTATCAGTGTATCGACGTATTTGAAATGAATTACTCCACGCAAGAGAAAATTGATATGCTTTGCATTTAGGGTAAATCGGATCAGTGTTTAACGCGTGGTTGTTCAATAACACATGGTTGTATTTAAGTTCATTTTATAGATTCGATGCTCAGGAAGAATTATTAGATGTACAATTCGTGGCCCATTCCTAACTGTTCATTCATAGTTATAGAAATTTTGGACACACGCGCACAAGCTGTAGAAGCATTTTAAAATACCCACATTTATTTCACTTTGAAAACCACTTGGCATACGCATGTTTCGCGGAATACTCTACAGTTCGTTCAGCATTAAACTAGGATTTCAACGCATTATCGCCGGCAGAAATATCAAGTCTGCTTAATGTATTATCAGTGGCACGTTCGCTGATATGCGTTGTTGCTATATAGTTGTTCGTCGACGGCGCACTTTTCCGTTCAGCGCTCCCCACAAATGATCCGAAAGAAACCTAATCCCGTTTCAGTGGAACCCACAGTCCCTTGAGTAGTCCGTGTCGCAGTGTCCGATCTCTAGCAGTGATTTTTAAGTCCTTTAACCAGCGAAGCCGACTGTCTATTCATCATTTGCAATAATACCTTTTCATATGTTATTACGAAGACGCTTTTGCGCGCTTTGTGACGCGGTGCGATGTCTGTAATAATACAAGACGCGCAGCACCGGCAGCCATTGCAGCATAAATCGCGATGAGTCGTTGTTATTTATCTTTAATGCTGTCGATGCGGGTTAACAGGTTAACATAACATGCTCGCTCTCGTCAACCTATTCTCGAGGATTAGACCATGTCTCGTTGGATTCATCGTTTTTGCGCGGTGTTAGAGAAAAATGTATTGAAAAGTTATTGTATAAAGACCATTTCGTATACACCGTTTTGAAGCCTACAACGTATTGTTTTTTAACACGCCGGTGACGTTTAAATTAAAGTGATTTCGAGATCGGACAGAACTTGCGTCGAACGGAGTTCGCTTCGATGATATAAATTTTCCAATAAGTTGTTTAACTTTTAAGTACTCGCATATAGTATTTACAATTTCAAAAACTTTAAATTTAGTGTTTCAAGAATAAACGAAGGTGTCGACAATTTTTCATTAAAAGTAGAAATTGATTTATGTTCGAGTGATGCAAAGTTCCACGTAACCACTTATGTAGAAAGTGGAGTGCGAATAATTGAAGGTTAAAGTCTTGCTGACTTCTGATGCATGCCGAGCATCGACGGCAAAATGTCTGGGCGGCAATGCGTTGACGAAGGTCGCCGCGTTTCCTTTATCGTCGCGAACAGCGGCGCCCGTTGCATTGGCCAGTTTCGATAAGCCTCGTTACTAATGCACAATCATTTTAGTCGCCGGTCGCAGGGATTTATGTGTGCCCGATACGTGAAATGGGTGTCGTTAGCGAGTCAGACAAATCGAACCTATGCGAGTGCGTCGATGTGTGAATTTCCATACGTGTTGGTTCCCGTTAATAAGCATCGGCGAACAACACCTTTGTCCCGGGTTTAATGCGTTGCGACGCGGACGCATTGTTCCGATTCTAGGAACGATGTTATTGCGAAGTGGAGATCGGGGATCGAGATCGAGCCGATAAATTACAGGTGCGCGTATCGCGTTTTTCATGGAACGGCATCAAGATCGTCCGTCGAATCATCGTGACAATACCGGATCGGCATGCGCGCACTTCCCAAGATGATTTCATTGCAGCAACGTTTCGGTCTCGGCCTGCTTCCAAGTCGATCGCGATATTAATCGCATAATTCGGAAACGGAAAATCGATCGACCCTATTTTGTTGAAATCCGAATGCCCAGTCGGACTTGCTGCAACTTGAAGAAGATTCGAGTAAAATTTTAATTTGCTCGCAGATTAATTGACAAACCGAGAAGTAAGGTATCGTATCTGCTTCAAGTTTAATATCGATTTTTGAAAAGACTCCCGTGCGCTGTAAACATGCGAAGATTCATAGGTTATTTTTAACAAGCCGGCGAGTGTACGCACTGCTTAAAATGGCGATTCTGGTCTATCTTACGAAACATACCGGGAAGTTTCATCGCCGGAATTATCCAATTACGTTCTTTCACTGGAACTAGTATGTCAGCGAAGTCTTATGGACTTCTGAACGCGTTGCTTCGCAAAAAATGTCAGGATTATCTCTATTCTGATAGATTTTCCTTCTCGATCGCTAACATCAGCATGTCAGCGAAGTCTGTTAATCGTCCAATAATGTTTCTTCTACAACGTCCATTACATTCTATAACACCTTTCATTTTTAAATCTATTTTAAAGGATCCTCTTCAGGGCCCGCTTCTATCACCGGTTTCATCATATCAGCGAAGCTTCTTAGTTCTCAGAGAGCTTTCATGTTCATCTGCAACAATGTGCGACACGAGCCACGATGATCCTCCTCGAGCTTCTTTTATCGTGGCTCTCTGAAAATGCTTTTCTTGCTAGAAAGCAAGCGACGTGTGTCCCTTGCAACATTGCATTACGGTGTCTATCGACCACGATCTCTACCTTTCCTATATAACAATTTCTATTTCACAAGATCCTTCCCAAGTTTCATTTTTATCATTCATCTGTTTCATGGTTTTCATATTGGAGCCTACTGTTTCTATTTCTTTCATCGTTGATAGTCTTGCAACTCTCCTGCTGCTTTCGGTATCGCGAACACGATCATAACCTTTCCTGTATAACAATTTCTATTTCACAAGATCCTTCCCAAGTTTCATTTTTATCATTCATCTGTTTCATGGTTTTCATATTGGAGCCTACTGTTTCTATTTCTTTCATCGTTGATAGTCTTGCAACTCCCTTGCAACTATCGGTATCGCGAACACGATCTTAGCCTTTCCTATATAACAATTTCTATTTCAAAAGATTTTTCCCAAGTTTCCTTGTTTTATGGTTTTCATAGTGGATCCTACTGTTTCTATCTCTTCCATCATTGATACTGTTTTCAACTCTTTCTGTGTACTAAGTCCCATTTCAGAAGATCCATTCTGTGTTTTCCCTTTATCATTCGCCTGAGCCTATCAACAATGCTTGCCGACTCCTGCAGGAAGTCCTGCACGAAGCCTCAAAAGCATTGATATCTACATCTCCAGGAATTTCAGTTTCTCAATCAGTTCGATACAAAGAACCGTGTTCAAGCTTCTTTCATCATCGACACTGGTAGGTGATTAGATGTTCTCGGTTCCCCGAAAACGTAGCACGGTAACAAAGCGAATGACGCGTATTTCTTGCAACAGAGTGCATTATCACGGGTCCCCGGTATCGAACACGATCATAACCTTTCCTATATAACAATTTCTATATCACAAATACTCCCCAAGTTTCTTTTTTTCGTGGTTTTCATATTGGATCCTACTGTTTCTATCTCTTTCATCATTGATACCGTTTTCTACTCTTTCTGTGTACTAATTCCCATTGCAGAAGATCCATTCCGTGTTTTCCCTTTATCATTCGCCTGAGCCTATCATCAATGCTTGCCGACTCCTGCAGAAGTCCTGCACGAAGCCCCAAAAGCATTGCAATCTTCATCTCCAGGAATTTCAGTTTCTCAATCAGTTCCATACAAAGAACCGTGTTCAAGCTTCTTTCATCATCGACACTGGTAAGTGATTACATGTTCTCGGTTCCCCGAAAACGTAGCACGGTAACAAAGCGAATGACGCGTATTTCTTGCAACAGAGTGCATTATCACGGGTCCCCGGTATCGAACACGATCATAACCTTTCCTATATAACAATTTCTATATCACAAATCCTTCCCAAGTTTCTTTTATTCATGGTTTTCATATTGGACCCTACTGTTTCTATCTCTTCCATCATTGATACTGTTTTCTACTCTTTCTGTGTACTAATTCCCATTTCAGAAGATCCATTCCGTGTTTTCCCTTTATCATTCGCCTGAGCCTATCAACAATGCTTGCCGACTCCTGCAAGAAGTTTGCATCTGCAACAATGTGCGACATGAAACCCTTAAAAGCATTGCTATCTACATCTCCAGGAATTTCAGTTTCTCAATCAGTTCCATACAAAGAACCGTGTTCAAGCTTCTTTCATCATCGACACTGGTAGGTGATTAGAGGCTCTCGGCTCCCCGAAAACGCAGCATGGCAACAAAGCGAATGACGCGTGTTTCTTGCAACAGAGTGCATTATCACGGGTCCCCGGTATCGACCACGATCTCGCCGGCTGCCGCCGTAAAGATGGCGATGTCGGCGGGCGAGATTAACAAGGTGGTAGCCCTGGGCGAAATTCCTGCAGGGTGGACAGGGACAGAGTCAGCGCGCGAGGAGGGCAACCTGAAGAGGATGAAAGGGGCGTAGGGGGATAGGGGGTTTGCGAGGATGAGGTGGAGAGGAAGCGAGATGGTCGAAAGGGGGGGCTGAGAGCGGAGGCAACGCACAGAGCGGGCATAGGGAAAGCCTCGGCACACGGGCAGGTGTATCTGGTGGTAACCGATCGATACTCCGCTCCGATTATAGAGGAGCGGCCGACACTGAATTCTGCATGATGCTTTTGTTCCGCTCTCTTTCGCGCCGGCCAATCGGATTTTCTATTTTCGCACCCTGCCCGCCGGGGAGACGGTCATTTATCCGTCGGGACACGGTGCACCACGGGAATCTCTGCCAGCCGAAACACCGGGACACAGGATGCACCGCACCGTCTCCTGAACAGCTCCGGCCACTACCTTTTTCCTTTTTCCTTTGTCCTGCTTACTCGAGTCCGCTCGAACGCTGACCAACCTCCGCTTCTTTCGATTATCGCGTAATTAGTCCTTGTACTCGAATTTTCGTAGTCTTACCGAATATGTACATACTTTACTTTTCTTCTCGCCGAGACAAGCTTATCGCTTTTATTTCGGTTGCCATGTAATTATTGCAGTCGAATTTTTAAAAAATTACTTTTTACTCTTGTTTGTTCTCCTCCTTCTCGTCGAGTAGCTATATCGTGTTTGATATCGAAAGAATTTCTTTTAAACAACGATCCCGACAGAAATTATCGTTGTTCTCATTGCTATCGGGAAATTTATCGGGTAATCTTTATAACCAAAGATACCATTTATTATTTATGCATTTAACTCGGATGCAAATAGCATGTTGCTGCCAATACGAAACAATTTTTTAGTTCCCTCGTGTACGATGGCGCACGAAACCCTTGACGTAATCAGATTCGTATCCCACAGCACTGAGAAATATGGGAATACCAATTTTCAAGAGAGTCCAATCATTTTTTGAGTTACGCATCCGTTTTTTTTGTGTTTTTTTGTAACTTCCACATCAGATTCGTAATCATCGACTCGAAAAACCTCCGAGTATCAATTCTGAACTAAATTGGCGTACTCCTTCCTATTTTGGCCACGTTTTGGCGATTTCCGATCACTACGTAAAGCGTAGGCTTGCTTCGCTTGGATACGAAAAGGTACGGCTTAATCTCCGCTGTAAAATGGAGCATCGGCGAGTGTAAAACGGAATTAGGATTTGATTAATTCGCTGGAAATCCCCGGCGCGGCGAGGCCTCGATCCTCGCGGTAACGAGACGCACGGAGCCAGAACCCGATACGATTAAAACCCGGCGATCTTCTTTCGATTTCTTGTTTCCCCTCTTTTCTTTCTCTCTTTCTTCCGTTTGGCCGATTCCCCCCGCGTTTATATTAATTGGACAGCGCGGTTAACCGGCGGCCAAGCGAGCAGTAGCACGCTCACTTAGTCCTGGCCCAATGGCTAATGGATAAAGCAGACGAGTTATGCTAATAAGCGTGCAAACGCTCGCCAGAACGCATGCGTCCCGCTCATGAATATTCATCGCGCTATCTGATTACGTCACTGATTGCCGGTATTCGAAAGTGTTTGCTCGCCAAAGTCCAGCGGCTGGTAATCGTGCCGTACGATCGTCGCCGACATCATCCTCTCCTTTGTCTCGGCCGGAAGTGGAAAATTTCGAGGGCCCCACGGAAAACGGAGCGGGAAAATACGCCGAGGAAACAAATGCGCCGGTGCTAGGCCATCCATCAATCGATTATCTTGATTAACCCCGTAATCACAAACTTTGAAGCATCGCCGTTTCACCGCCACGCTAATTTGTCCATTAACGATCTCCAAAAACTCCTGTAATCTTCTTCGGAATGTAACAGTGCCTACTACAATTATATCCTTGTAGCAAGTTGCTTAAAGTTTATTATACGGTAGTTTACTCGTTGATAAATCTTTAACATTTTATCTGAAATTCTTCTTTCGCGCAATAATCTTAAAAGAAATTATTCGATCACCTAATCGAAGTATCGAAGTCGAAGTTTCTTCGTTGAAGAGACTTCCAAAAATTATGGCAGATAATGCGTTGAAACGCGTACGATTTTGTAGAATTAAAAGATATATTAAAATTTATATAAATTATTACTTATATAAAGTAGTAAGTATAAAAATTTGTACTTGCATAAAGATAAATTAAATTTTCTATGTAAACGTTGTTAAGAATCGTATGTAAATGTTGTACCGTAAATTTGTCGGAGAATGTAACATGTAAGAAAGAGGTAAGAATGTCCTGGAAAAATGCACGCGTCTTCGCAACTCCGTTTTATGCCACACAATTTTCCCGGAACAATAAAAAATCTAGCTATACGGAGTCATGCGACTTCGTTTACTGCCGTCATACTGACTAAGGGAAAGGTAGATATTCGCTTAAGTGGGTACTGTTACGAAATGAGTAAAAACAAGTGACTCTGCAGCTCGAGGGGGTCTCTCATTACACACTCGTGATTACAGGTTAAAAGGTTATTAGGATTGTTTATGCGCGAAGAGATTAGGTTGAAACGCATAGGTGGGAATGGGTTCTTGTAATCCTTTTAGTCGAGAAATGCTGAACAGAGAAATTCCGCGCGGCCAGAATACTCGAGCGAAATTGTTCGGTCGCTTCAAACAATTATGGCATCTTTCTATCGAACCCGAGTACCGACCACCTCGATACTCCACATAAACTTTCGTCCATAAATCATCGGACACCTACCGATCTTCAACAAAATGGTAATAAAGAATACAAGCTTCCAGCTTGATTTTATTGTTTCATTTTGATTAGATGTAGCTATTATACGATAATACTCGAATGCAAAATTAAATATATACATATATGAATTGAATAAATGTTGGGAAAAAGAGTTTGAGAAATTGTGGGATTTAAATTTAAAAAATTAGAAAACATAGGACACTTTGGTCAGATTTGATTTACATGTACTCTACATTCGAAAAAATTAGTAAGTACCATTTTTATTCCATAATATAGGTCTTTTAATAACAAAAAATCGTCTGGATCCAAATTTGAATAAGTGTCCGGCGACTTATGGACGGGAATGTTTGTATCTCCGCGAAGAAAGAAGATTTTATGCCTGATATTAGAAGACCTTTCGCTTATATTTCATTTAAGAAAGACGTTAAATCCATTCGATTCTATTCGGCAGAGAATTTGATGATTCCAATATCGATCACCGGATTTTATTCATTCATGGGGAACATGGATCAGTTGAGAACACAACTGTAAAGGCATTGAAAAGAAAGCTTCGATCTCGTATGATCAACGTGGACAATTTTGTCTAGCAAACACTTCTCTTTAGATCGACCGAATAAAGTCACGCGATTGGACCACCAACAAGAATTCATTAACAAATTACACAAGCGTTCCCTGTTGACGCGCGCAGTTTCTGACCAGCATAACTGCTCTATAATTACATCACAGTCACCGCAATACGCTCGAGTCGCGTTGACTAAATCGAGCCAATGAAAGGATCGCGACACCCCGAGCAAGTTCTCTCTGTAATCACGTTGTCAGTCGCTGAATAACGCGCACCCGCGAAAAGACAATCTCCCATTTTTCACTCCGACAGGCGCAAAGCGATCTCTCATGGACAGATAAGATCGGTGACCACGAAGATGCCGCTGATTAAATATGATGGAGCGGACATTAAGATGATTAAGATCAAACTGCATGCGTTCGGGGCTGTTCATTAAGCAGCACGTACCGTAGAAAAACCGTCCATTAAACGCGGTTTCGGTTTCTTATTAATCGGTCCCTGTCGTCGGCTACACCCCTCGCGCCCCCTCGCCCCTCCGACATTGTAATTACATAATCACGGTTCGTGATAATGGCTAGCTCTGCCACGCGCCCGCCCTCTCCTCGTTACCCCTCTAGTATTCCAGGACTGGTATGCATAGAGAGACGAATTATTGGTTTGGTGCAGTTAAGTGCCAAATCGAAGTATGTAGCTCGATCTATCGGATCGAGGAATTAACGTGCGACTTAAAGTCACAAACTAGAAAAAAGGTACAGAAATCTAGGCTTGATGAACATATGCATATTCTATCGTTTCGGTCTCCTCTCAATTTAATTCGTTAATTCTTCTCGGGTGCTGTTGCTGTTTTATTCGCAACATATTGTTCACTTTTTCTTCGTCAAGTGACCATAGATCTTTTGGTGCTCACTTTCCGATAGACCAGGAAATTCCTAATTTTTCCTTAAGTTGATTATTCGAATCTTGCTGTCGTGCACTGCACATTTATTTATGGACTTCTTCGTGAAATGAAGATTTTATTTGAATTTTCAATGTACAGTGGGCGTACAAAGTATTCGTGCATCTTTTAAATACGAATAACTTTTTGAAAATAGGACCCAATGGCTTGAGTTTCTTTGAGCGACAGCAAGTAAGGTCTAATAATACATAAATAGTAAGGTGGGTTCCACTTAGACCCCGACAAATGAATTTCATAAGTAGCCTCGTTTGTAATAAATTTGGGATAAAGAATAACACAGGATGAAAATTAAACAAACATTAAGGTTAAGGAAAAAATGGTGAATTTCCTGTCGGAAGCTCCACGGTGGCAAAGAAAGGGAAAAAGAAATTTTTCCACGGGGCGCGGCGAATCGCGAAAGTATCATAGAGGCAAGTGGCCAAGTACGAATCCGAGCGTGTTTCGAAATTTTTCTTTTCGTTTTGGAGTCGGAGATAGAGGGAAGGAGAGAGGAGCAGGGAACGAGGCGTGGCCTGAACTGCGACCCCATGGTATTTCACCATACCCCTTTAATTCGACGTATAACGCGGCTCGATATAACGACTGCCACTACTCCCCCATGGGACTCGTTTTCACGGTTCTGCGTTTCCTTAGAGATGCGACGCGACTACAGCTCAGGGCTTGAAACGGACTCGAAAATAAGTGTTTCAAACTGTTACATTTCGGGCTTGATTGAAACAGTTATGAAGAACCAATACTCGAAATTACTGTTACGAAGGACCGACATTTTGGTCCTTCGATTCTCATATCGGTTCACGGACCGTTATTTTTACGGTCCTACACTCCCGCTCATCAGTCTTGGGACACCTCTGGTTTTTAGTAAAACTCTGGCATTTCGTATAGATTATGAACCTTTAACTGTATTAATTACATAATATAAATATAATGATAATAATTCAAAACACACGTCAAAAATATGTAAGAACTATTTGGATCAACTTCAATGTAATGGTTCATTAAAAATTATGAAATGGCCACCCCAATCGCCAGATTTGAACCCCATAGAAAAATTATGGGATGAACCAGATAGATAGTTACGAAACACTTTTGCCCTACTTCGAAAATACATTTATGGAAATTTTTGAACGAGAATGGAATAATATAACGGAAAGTTTGAAGAAATTGGTCAAGCGGAGGTCAAGAATAGTGGAAACTGTAATAAAGAAATGTGGCGGATCCTTCGATGAAAAGAAAATATAAATATTTTTTACTTCCTGGCAAGATTTTTGATATACGAGTGCAGCAACCTTTCCTTGACATGTAAACCTTTAAATAAGGGAAAATTTGTTCGCATCCTTCAACGATTATTTCATTTTTACAGAGTTGAATATACAAATATGATTACTGTCCTAGGCTTATAAGCGGGAGTGTATGTATTTGGGTCACACTGGAACACCTTGTTCGTCAGTGGAGTGTCGCGCAAGTGTCCCAGGAGTAATATGAAATTATCGCATAAAGTTAAAAATATTTTAAAAGTAAAATAAAAAGGTCTGTCTAGGTTATTCTATGGGACAAAACTTATTTGTATATATTGCAATTGCGTCAAACTCTATTCAATCGGTTAGAAAATTAAAAATTTGCACTATAATCGTGATTAGACTGCAATATCAAAATAGTCTGCATTAATTGTACGATACAGATGCTCATTTCCCGTTTGGATCACTTCAATGGGTTGGAGATCTACTCAATTTAGTCTGCTTCACACTAAATCGACCACGCCAGACAAAATGACTGGTTTTACAATTCCATTCTGAAATTACTCCTTCATGTTACATTTTTTTCGCAACGATGTGATGACTTTCACAGCGATAACTAAAGATGTAATATAATGCATTTTATTTTTGTTTTATTTATACAGAATCAAAATAATTTTGTATCATGGCTACTATTCCAAGACCAGTCATTTTGACTGATACTTCTCAAAGTGGGAAAGTATCCTATAATCCCCGTTTCCCAAACCTGAAATCTTTAATTAGATATGTAGATAGATTTATCGATGTTTTTGTTAGGAAATGTTATCGCACCCTACGTCTTAACTGGCTCCAAACCGTAAACATAAACATGATGTAACGTAACATAGACATCGATGCCGTTTCACGCGGTTATTCTGTACCTATACCATAGCGTTTGACTGAGAATTGAACTAAAATTTCGAATTACTACTTACGTTATTTGTTAACTGTACTCTTTATTATACTATAATAATATTAAAATTACACTGTATGAAATTATATATATAAAAAATTGAGTATTCATTCAAAAAATATATAACACATATATATAACTAAGCATTTTTTCTAACGACCAGTCATTTTGACTGGTTTCGGTAAAAAAAAGGTATATTTTAATTGCCGGTAAATCTAGTGTTAAGGGAGTAGATTCGTTTTTCCAGGATTGCAAGGGTGCGGGTTTCGCGTTGTCATTTCTCGATTAATACAAAAATGGGATTTTTCAGTAGTCAAAAACGCTAGACAAAAGATCGATCCATGCCGCTATTGTCCTCAAAAGTCCTATTTTTTCGTTTTCGAAGCGTAATTTGCATTATTCGTAAGCATACTACTGCGCATGTAGGTATCTTCATAGCTACATGCTGCCGAATAATGCAAATTACGCCCCGTAAACATAAAAATAGGACTTTCGAGGGCGATCGCGGTCTAAATCGTTCTTTTATCTAGCACTTTTGACTACTGAAAAATCCCATCTTTGTATTATCGAGAAATGAGAACGCGATCTCCGAAAATGGAAAGCACGTGGTTCACAGTGGCGATTCGTCTTGCAGTTCGGAATGCATCAGTGTCGTTCCCAGGTTTTCCTTTCCGGTTTGGCATATTCTAGTCGTTCGGGTCCATCTGCATGCGACAAAGTCCTTCGCTCGATTTTAATGAGTTGCCCAGGCAATGAGACGAGCCTGGTTCAAATCTGAAGGTGAGGCTTGGCCAAGCACCACGTGTTCCCCACATGTCACGCCGACCTGAAGTGTCCCGTTGCCTGCTTTTCCGACGATTAAGCGGACGCGAGCCGTTCGTCTTCGCTGTACAACGGAACCATTTGTTTAACGCATCTTATGGGCCTGCGACGACTGAACTATGCGTTACGGGGATAGACTTTCAAGCGACCGCGACGAACAGGAATCCGATAATGGCCACCAAGGCGGCTGCTTATCTAGCTGTACAGACGATAACGTAGAAAGTTGTCTGGCAATTTGCTCGGGACGAACCCCCCACCCAAATGGGCCCATACACGTTACCATTTATCGCACGACCAGTTGTCACCATCAATCGCAATGGATGGTTCTATATGCCATTTGCAGAGTTGTGTTGAATTACAATTGATTTACAATTGAATTACAATTGTGAACTACAAAGTAATTCAATCGCATTGTATTCAATTATTTCGTAATTCGAAATGCAGTCGCGTTTCATTCAATTAAATTACAATGTAATTTTGTAATTCTGGTCTCTTATTCGATTAAATTACAATATAATTCATTTTTACAATTGAGATACAATTACAAGGTGTAAAAAGAGAAAGATTAGTATCAATGATGAGAGATTAAAAGTAAACTTGTTTATTACGTTCGTTTCAGAACAGAAATATAAATTGTAGAAAGCCATAGGACAAAATTACTACAGAAAAAAAGTAACACTATTTAATAGGAAAGACCTAAAGAAAGAATATTCTTCGTGCGACACTCGTCAGTTTAAATTAATTTTAATGAACACTCTTTATTCAAACATCTTGTCTCTAGGATTGCTGCATTTTGAAAATTCGACAGAATTTAGTGCGATTTTTATTTATTTTCGATCTACAAACGACGTACAAATAGGATTTTATTTGGTTCCACTTTCTTAAAATTTCTCTATAAAACTTGAAAATTGAATCAACATCCGCAGTCTAATAATGACCTGCAATATCTTATACCTACCTGACGCTCTATTTCGCAAACTGTATTATCCAACGTTCTTTACCACGGAACATAACAAACATGAATATAATGTTTCGTTGTGTATGTATCAAATTATAACATCAGAAAAATCAAGCATTTCGCTGTATGTAGAAAACCCGTGGATTTTCACCTGGCAAGCGAACGAGGGTTAAGGAACCCTTGTGCATTACGCAGAAGGTATCACGTCTAATAACCACAATTTTGAGTAATTATAACGTTCTAGGAGGTGGCACATGTTACACTCCTGTATAAAAAGAATGCCGGTTTCCCATAAAAACAAGCTATCGTCCATAAATACATATGTTGTTCTCGCATATTCGTTTCACGAAAGAGCTTCTTTTGTACGCGCATCTGTTTCGACATAAAACGAGTGAAAACCGCACACAATATTAGCCCTGCAAAATTACCTGGCATCGCTGTTCATATAAAATTACTTCAATAAACAAATCCCTCTCGTATTTAATCGTTCCATCAGAATGACAACTGTTTCCATAAGAGGGTAAGGCACGCACCCCTATACAGTGGACCAAAGCAGGTGGAAATTATGAGTGCGTACTCTCGTGCTTAAAAGAGACACACAATTTCTTGCCGTTGATCCTCTTGTAAAAATGGTTTATCGGTAATAACTAGACCGCGGATGTTTCTGCAATTTTTAATTTTTTCAGGCAAATTTCAAGAAAGTGGGAACAGATCAAATCTTATCTTCGGTGGTAGTAGTCTTTATAGATCCGAAATAAGTTTTTATAGATTAGTAGTCTTTATAGATCCGAAGAATTTTATATTCTAGCAATTTTTTAACATTTTTGGAAGCAACAAATGCATTTATGACAAAAACGGGCACGTTCGTTTTAAAGCAGTGGACATGTTAAAAATAACTAAGGACAATAATTAGTATTAGTATTAGTATTAGTATAGTTTTAGATTAATAGGATAATTAAAAGAAGACTACAATTTTTATCTGGCTCCTGTGGTCTGCAATCGATACGAACATTTTTTATTTTGCATAAAGATCCGCAGTCTAGTAATAACAGTTATACGTAACCTTTTTCTGTGTACAGTGGCCGAAATTTCTATAAAGTCATTTCATATTCATAGATATTTGAAAAATATCACCATTTTTGTTGATTTATTGTATCTGGTTTCGTGCCTTGTTGACACTCGGATACAGGGACTACGCATTCTGGACCGCTGTGTTCACTATTTACGTTTGTTTTGATTTTTTTCTGCGCGATGCAGAACACAAGTGCGAAGTTTCTATAAAGTCACTTAGCGTTTCGCTGAATTCTAAGCAAAGAACTACGGAAAATTTGAAATATTCTAAAAGTATTAGTTTTAGAACTCATAGAAATCCTGTTTCTTATCATTTGATTCACGTGTATTAGAATGCCGAGAGGAAAAGTGCTAACAATTGAAGAAAAAGCATCGATCGATGCTTATAAAGATATGGGCTGCTCTAATCGTGCAATTGCTAAGAAAATTAATCGTTCGTATACTGTGATTAATAATTATATCAATTTACATTTATTATTTATTATAACATTTATTATTAACGAGGTCTGCGGCTAAGGAAAGGAAAAATGCAGCACAATTTCGAGCTGAATTGGAGCTTCCATTAACAACAAGACGCGTGCGACAACTTTTAAATTTTTCTGGACAATTTGTGTGGACAAAAATGCAACGTAAATCAGGCCTAAAAGAAGTACATAAACAGGCCCGTCTTGATTTCGCACGGGCACATATGTCTTGGACGAAAGAGTAGGAGTCTATCATTTTTTCAGATGAAAAAAAATTTAATTTGGATGGGCCTGATGGCTGTAAATATTATTGGCGTGATCCGAGAAATGAGAAAAGTGTGACAACGAGTCGTAACTTTGGCGGTGGTTCCCTAATGATATGTGCTGCGCTCAAAGCTGACAAAAAACTCGAATGTGTTACATAAATCACAAAATGAATTCGGAAAATTATACAGATTCGTTAGACGTGGTTCTAATACCCTTTACAGAAAATATTGAAGATGACAATTTTATTTATCGGCATGATAATGCTGCGGTACAAGCGTCGAAGCACGCAAAGCAGTGGCTTCTCGAAAGAAACGTCAATGTTTTACCATGGCCTGCTTGTTCCCCCGATATAAACCCTACTGAAAATGTTTGGGGTATCGTTGCGCGACAAGTTTATAAAAACTGAAAACAATACAACTCCATCAGCGAACTAAAGGATGCGGTGAACGAAGCGTGGGCGTCTGTTAAAACAGAAACGCTACAAAAGTTAATATCGTCGATGCCCAATCGTATTTTTAATGTAATTCAACAAAATGGAGGTTACACCAGATATTAAAATAGAAATAATAAAAAAACAATCGTTAATTTCAACTTTATCCGTGTAAAACGAAAGCGACATTATAGAAATTTTTGTGTTATCTTATCGATAAATCTTATACTTATGTGTTGAAATCGGTGTGTATGCTTTCTTTATGTAATCCCGAAATGCTACCAAATACAAATTTTTCATTGGTATGGTATAATAATAAGAATTCGTTACAAAACACAGTGACTTCATAGAAATTTCGGCGAGTGCATGTCTTTTCGCTTGCGAGGGTACGAAACGAGTACGACTGCATTACTCGGTTTCATGAAAAACTACACGTTCCAGGTTCATTTTCATAGGAAAACGACTTCACAGAAGAATCCGTCGTTCTCTCTGGTTTTCTGTGGGAATCGTTCCAGTGACAGTGACGGCTCTGCCATGAGAGCGAAATGAGCGGGTGCTCGGGATTTCGCAGTGGGCCGCAAGAGTCGCGATGGCATTGTCGACTAGCCGTTCGGATGTTAGCGAGCGATGGAACACCGTGAACGGTGTGCTACCGTGGCCCGTGACAGTTACTTAACTCCGTGCACCATCTGTACCGGAGTCGTGCCATTACGGTAATTAGGGTGTAATTGGGCATAAATTGTCCGCGGCTGCCTTCGGGACGGACGGGGAGTAGTCGGTCCGGGAGCGGAGGAGGCGGAGACAAGAGGGGGCAACCTGGCTGTAGAGGGGGTGGGGTGGGGGAGGGAAACACGGTGGAGAGAGCGAGACGTGGCGAGAGAGAGGGAGGGGGAGGGGTGGGTAGCTGTGGACAGAGGAGGGGAGGAAGCGTAGCGTGAACGTAGCGAGAGCGAGGATACGCGGTCGTGCGTGCCTCACAATGCGTACACATGTCGGGACCCGCGCGTGCACGCGCACCTACCCTCTCTCTCTCTCTTTCTCTATCTCTCTCTATCTCTCTCCTCTTTCTCCTGTATGCACCCGTGGAAAGTTTCCGAACCATTTCTACTTTCTTCGAAAACACGGTTGGTTTAAAAACTTAACGTTTGTCTCGTTAATCGGGAGGCTCGATACTTGTGCCCATAATTGTAAAAGTGGTCCAAGTCATATTTCTTGTTTCTAGGTATTTAAAGGAAGAAGAATGTTATCTTGTATGACTGCCAAAAATTCTCCACCCAGCGACTCAAATTTGGAATCAACCAGAACACGGCCCTCACGTCCGAAAAGCATGTAACAAACGCCATTGAATTCCTAAAGAATATTAACCACTTCAACAAAATCTAAATAAACACAATAGAAGTTAGTCGCTAATGACCTAGATGTTGATGAGACGTTGGGAGTAGACTAAATGATTTGTGTGGACACCATACACCGCTAGAATCATGTACGTACACGAGAATTGCAAGGGTCCAGTATTAACAAAATTGCGTCTCGCTTATGCATATTGGGGATCTCTCC
>CM052200.1:27368201-27392697 GCA_028455805.1 Lasioglossum figueresi | reverse complement strand
CATCCGTCCGAGGGGTGAATCTACATCTCTGGATTGGTGGACATTTATAAGAGAAACAACTTTTCTCTCAATAACAATTTGTTTGCGATACATGGCTCCTTTTAAACTTTTTCTGTTCTCGACGAGTAGGAGGCGTTGATGTATAAAAAAAAGTTTAACAACAATTTTCTTTGTTATAAACAACTTTTCGGCAAGTTTCTCTTACAAATGTCCACCGATCCTGAGCTGTAGATTCATAACTGGAACGGATGACCATTACTTTTTATACACCCTGTACAATGGAATTATTCTAGCTAGGAAGAAATGTTTAATTTTAGAGTGAAAATAGCTCCGACCGCGAAACGTTAATAAGATCAATTGTCGATCCCGATAACACGGATTTTTCTTCCCCATTAACGGAATTTGTCCACGCGTTTGGTACGCATTTCCGGTGGCAGTTTCGCCTTCTATTTGCCTTGCGATTGATCCCGAAGGACTAATAATTCCGTTTCAACGGGCCGATTCGAGGGAGCGTCTATTGTGCAACGGCCTCGCCATCATCAGCGTCCCGTTGCAAGGAAAACGGGGACGAAGAGGGTTTTCGAGAGCTCGCTCTCCGCGCCGCGCCGGGAGCATTCTTTCACAATTGCGCCCGACCTACGTCATCGGCGCAGGTACCTGGCCGCAGGATGATAATAGGTGCGCAAATAACGCGTTCCGAATGACTCAGACGAGAAGCCCGGGTAAACTTGTTTACCGCTTCTGTCTTATCCGCTTTCGAAACAGAAGTCGCGCTCGATGCGCTGTCCCGAATGATTGTTCGCCGAATTTCTGAGAACGTTCGGCTATTCTCGTGCCTGCCTTTCGACTTGCTTCGATAGATTTTTTCGGTTCATTTGCTAGCTAAACGCTGGCCAAGCGAAACACTCGTCGGAGCCAAATGTATTTAAATACGGGTCCTGACACTCTGAAGTTCATTAACGGAGCAGCACGAAGATGATAATGCGTGAATTTGTTTTCATGCGAAACGTGCAGGTGTTAGGGTTGTGATTCGGGTCTTAAATAATACTTGTTTCAGTATTTTCTTAAGCTGCGCGATTTAAGGAATCGTTTTATCCAAAATCCGAACGCAATCGAGATTTATTACAATATTCTTTAAGCATTGAATTGAGAAAAAGTTTTTTTCTCTGTTAGCTACTGCCCTTTGATGGTGGTTTGTGTGAAGCAGCATAGTCACAATTGTGCCCATAATTGGAAAAGTGGTCTAAGTCAAAATTGAAAGAAAATGAGTTTATCAGTTGTTTCACATTACATTATTTTAAACTAAATGAATTCAATGTAATTCATACGATATATAGTGCTTGTTATTTCCATTTTATATGAAATCCATTTAGTGCTAATATCCTTTTTCTTGAAATATCTCGAAACGAGTATTGTACAGGGTGGGCGATTTATCTGAAGGCATTGCAATATCTCGAGAACTATGCATCGGATCAAAACAAGTGGGTAATGAAAGTTGTTCGTCGCGAAGGGGGACATCCAATGATACCAAAGTCGACCTCCACCGCCACCCTCAGGGAAGATAATAAACTTAAATGGGAACCCCCATTTTTCATAGCAGATATGGATTCTCCAGAAAAAAATACACAAATTTGACCTAGGAGTTTTTGCATTTTGGTTCACAGATGGCGCTGTAATGGAGAAAAATTAAAATGGGTAAAAAATCGTTGAAAATTGGGGATATCTCGAGAAATACACATCAGATCAGAAAAATTAAAATAGACGTATTTGATATTTTTAAAAAAGGCTATTCAATGACGCCATAATTGACTCCCCACCCCCAACTCCTGAGGGTGGGGCAGGGAATCTTGATTCTCCATTGACTTGATATTATTGGTGTAATTTCTTTCACATATGTCGCTGCAATCGAAAGCAGTTCGAAAAATTCATTGGTTTGTTTATCAATAAATCAAAAACTACTTTTAGCGTTACCCAGGAACAACGACGTGGACGTAGTATTTTTTTGTTCCCTTTGGGGTGCTTTTTTAATGCGAGTCCCCTTGCCTCTCACAAATCGGGGTGGTTTTTTGACGAGTCCCCTTGCCTCTTACTGTTCAATTAATTAGAGTAAGTGTTCGAAATTGTGACCTTCAACTTCAATACACTTATTGATCCTATCTTCAAATGACTGTACACAGGACAGCAGCATATCTGCGGGAATTTCACACCAATAATATCAAATCAATGGAGAACCAAGATGTGCTATAAAAAAGGGTTTCCCATTGAAGATTTTGAAATAATTCCCTCTCCCACCCTCAGGAGGTGGGGGTGGGGGATCAATTATGGTGTTATTGAATAGCATTTTTAAAAATATCACATACGTCTACTGTCATTTTTCTGATCTGATGTGTATTTCTCGAGATATCCCCAATTTTCAACGATTTTTTACCCATTTTAATTTTTGTCCATTACAGCGCCATCTGTGAACCAAAATGCAAAAACTCCTACGTCAAATTTGTGTATTTTTTTCTGGAGAATCCAAATCTGCAATGAAAAATGGGGGTTCCCATTTAAGTTTTTTATCTTCCTCCACCGCCATCCTCAGGGGGTGGCGGTGGGGGGTCGAGTTTGGTATCATTGGATGTCCCCCTTCGCGACGAACAACTTTCATTACCCACTTGTTTTGATCCGATGCATAGTTCTCGAGATATTTCAATGTCTTCCCCAAATCGTCCACCCTGTATACCTTACACAATTTTCATAATTATGGGCACAAATCATCGCAGAAACGTTCAACAATTCCTCCTATATTGTACCCGAGAACATAGCAACGCGACAGAAAAAGCATTGATTTACAAAGACAATCCAACATCGTACCCATCCATTCATCGTCGAAATCCCTTTCCCGAATGAAAAACGGGTAATAAAAGCGAAAAGTGATAGGCCAACAGTTCTAAAGTGACGAGATAGTAGAAAAGAATGCAAGATGCTCGGGACTATCCACGGTTTTTCAAAGTAAATCTGGTCGTAAATTGTTGTCACGTGACCTTCATCCCTGATTGTTCGACCGGTCGAACAAACATTCCACAATGGAAACGGAAAGGAGATGCCAACGGGGACCAAACAGAATGGAAAAGAGAGAAAGAGCAAAAGGATTTTCAGCGCGGACAGACCTCTCGGTACCTGCCGAAGGAGCATTAACAGGGTGGTCATAATAAATATATTTACACCGACGTCGTCGCCGTAATACCGCAACTCGGGACGACCCACGTGGTCGCCCACGCGGCGGCTCGGCCGGAAGTTTATTGCCCGATTATTCAGCTTGTAACTCATTTTACGCGCTGCGCCGTAAAACTCGGCGACGGAATATCCGTGTGCCGTCATTTACGCGACGATCGACAACGCTTGGAAATCGGATTTTTTCAGGTTACTTCCCGAACAAATCGCTTGAGTAACGGGCACGTTCAACATTTTTCTAGAAAAGGTCGTCTACTGCAGGACCTGGGAAAAGCGTTTGGGTTTTATTGCACTAGTCTAGAATACAAAGTAATTTATTTGATGTCAGATTTACCGACACCTTCCGTTGAAAATTCTTGAAACTTGGACAGTCGGTCACGCGTAGTCCATGTTTTACGTTAACCCTCCGAGTGCTGTGCCGGTGTTATTTTTGACCGGCAACATCCAAATGGTCATTTAAGTACCCAATTTATGACAATGAAACTAACCGAATAGCTGTTTCATTGAGGGTATCGGAAAGACTATTTTGTCTACGCGAGATATAATCAAAAGTAAATTTTACAGAAACTATTCATAAGAGCTGTGAACGGTCCTAAGCATTGCCAATTATATGTATAGCTATAAAAATCATCCGTTGTCTGAGAGTTAAATGGTAGTCTCGTTTCCACGATTGCAAGAGTGCGGGGATGCGCCTTCTGATTTCTCGATAATGCATGCGATGGTGTTCTTCGGTAGTCAAAAGCGCTAGATGAAAGATCAATCTAAGCCACAGTCTTAGTATCTTTCAGTACGCCCCCAAATTTCCTATTTTTACGTTTACGAGGCGTAATTCGCATTATTTGAAAGCATAAACATACATAACGCAAATTGCGCCTCGTAAAAGTAAAAACTTTTGAGGGCGATTGCGGCCTAGATTGATCTTTTTTCAAGCGCTTTTCACTACTGAGAAGAAGCCCATTTTTGCATTATCGAGAAATGAGAAGGCGCATCCCGCAATCCTTGCAATCCTAGAAACGAGTCTACCCCCTTAATAACACGTTAACAAAACCGCAGGGAACATTTTCGCAAACGCAAAGGTTACTTCAAATGACCTCAAGAATCACCCCATTCTAGAGACACCGTACATAAAGTGGGGGACTGTCGTAAAGGTTGGGACACATGTTGTTTTTAGCTATAAAATTTCATTGGATGAGAATTACGCAAACAAAATGTGTACCGTTCGAAAGGTATAGTTGCCAGCTACGTTTCCGCTGCAGAAAGTATAATGATAGCGTTAAGCGGATAAAAAGTTATAGCCAATTTTCTGAAAACAATGTTTCCGGCTAAAAAAAATTGTGATACAAGTTTGGACATCCCAAGAACTCGGAAAAGTAAGTGTTGAAATGTAATGAAAACGCCTTGTACTATTCAATGCTTATCGAGTATTTATTTCTTAGATTTGCCAAGCTTTGGCAAGAGTCACTCTTGCTAAAATACGATTTGACGATTATTGACACAATTTCCTAATCATTTGATTCGCGTCGAAAGTCCAGAAAATTCCGTGTTTGCCTAGTAATAGCTGCACATTAGAAACGAGTAGGGTTCGGTATCATCTCGGAGACGGAATCGATTTTCTCATCGCTCGGCGATCCTCGATCGTATCGCTATCGTGCTCGGCCACCCCGAATTCGCACCGTCCGCAACTTGGAGAGCATCGATAGAGACGATCGTTAGGATCGAGCCGCAGCCGGTGAAAGATCGAGAAGATCGGAGAGTATCCGAAAGGGAAAGGGTAGCGCGAGTGCCGGAAGAGACCTGTTCGAGGGACAGAGACGGAGAGGTAGTCTGCAGTTATGGGAGTTGCTGTGGAGTGGAGTAAGCATTGTAAATCAATACCCTGACGGGCTGCCGGCGCGCTTCGAACGCGCCCCGTATTTCAGCATGCCAATACACTGGAACTATCCTCCATCGCTGCTGGATAGCGGGATATAACGCTTAATAGAGGTCGCAGATGGAAGGGACCGAGGGGGATGAAGATCGAGAAGGGGTTGAACGCGCCGTGGAAATCGTAATTGTTCACCGTACCATCGTTCTTTCGCATTTCCAAATGTTCGTAGAACGTTTTCAATCTTATCGCAGCCGAGATTCGTTGTTGTTTTGCCATCTTTAAAAATTTCACCTTCCAATTACAAAAATGTTCAGTTCTGTCACTGTCGAATATATCTGTGGTTAATATGTCTCTATATCTCGATCGTAATAATGTTAATAATAAATGTTGATGTTCTCGGCGCTACGGTTTCGATCAATTCATAGATTTGATTTCGAGAACATCAAAATAATTGATGAAGAGGCTAATTTGCAACAAAGGTTATTATTGGAAACAATTCATACGATTAAACATCATAGCGTAAATCTTAGGTATGAAACTCCTAAGATAAACGAATACTACGCAACGTTACCGAATCGGTAACGTTTAACGATGAAATTCTTTCCAACCTCGATAGCTTGTTAGTTATTTTCTCGAATCAATAAACAGTCGTATATTACATACAATTATGTGTGTAAAATTCTTCCAATAAAAGTTGAATGTCGATAATTGAATTTACCGTTTTTGGTATATTCACATTAATGGTCTGAAAGACGTATTATGTTTTTCAAATTTACCGCCTAATATTGATCGGGATAACCTAGATCGTTTCGAATGTATTCAGTGTCTTGACAACATGCATCGATGACACACGTGTGTCACGATACCCATTTTAAAGTATTAAATCACGTAAAAAACAAGTAAGTTGGTTTTATGAACAATATTGCAAACAAGTTTTTGTTATTACATTAAAGCAGTTGAATATTGCATTTTGAAAATTGTACAATAAATTTATACTTTTACAGACGCAAGGCAAATAATTGCATCTTCAAAATGATTCGAACTAGAATCGAAACGTCGATGATTATTTGATAATCTGCAAAATTGTTTTTTGATTTATCAGTAGAAATTGATCGAAACCGTAGCGCCGAGAACATCAACATTTATTGTATCTGTGGTTGTCAGGAAGAACGCCGCGCATGTCACATACACTTTCACTTTCGAGATATTGGCGTTTAAAGCTTTGATCACTAATGCTTTGACATGGGACATCGGTTAAATTAAATTATTTTCTTCAGTCTTCCGAATTTATTTTCGTGACTTTTTTTCTGGTAAAGACGTAAATCCTATACTATAGAGCTCAATCAATGCATAAACTGAAATTTTTTGAAATTATGACATGCGGCGTTTTTCTTTTATATACCTCCTACTACGTTTCATATTTCACTTAATTGGCTCATTATAAACTGTTCGAATCTGCTATTTATTTAGTACATTTCGAGCTGCCTCGCGAAGAGAATTGTCGATAATAAATGCATAAGGTCGTTCGGAAAGTCATTTCTCAAGGGAAAATGAAAGCCAATTTTTGTATTATTCAGAATAAGTTTGACGACAACTTAATGATTCCATGCTCGTTGAATTTTTGTTTTTTATTAGCAAAAATTGAGTTATTTGACTTTTCACGACTTCATTTGAAATAACATTTGCACCGCGTAGAAAACGTTGAAAAAAAATGGAAATCAAGTCTTGAACAGCACACAAGTTTTTCTTCCGTGCACTACAGTTTTATCCTCGCGGTAATAAAATAGCAGAAGGTGATGGAAACGCGTACTTTGATTTTGCATATTTGATGCGATCTCAAAAGAATGCTTGAAAGGTTAGAACGCGCTGCAAGGCAGGAAATGACGTTCGAAATATCAGTTGTCAAAATATACCAGGATTTCGCGATTTAAAATAAGATTGAGTAATAATTAGATTGCAGGGGAAATAGAAACCAAACTGAATAATGATTTTAATAGAGGAGAAATCATACATTGACATCTTCAATTTTCCGATAAATGTATAAAGATCCGCAGTCTATTAATAATAAATACGAAAACCTCAATTACTTTCCGAACGACTCAATAATTTAAATTGCAAATTTGCTTGGATAAGTACCGACGTAACAAATGCAACATTACGAAAAGATATTGTCAAAAATAATGGAGACAGCAATCGTTACGTAAAGTTTTCTTCGGCAACATTTCTCTCACTTCCCCACCTCGAATCCTGAAATTTAGGTCTCTGCACACTTCCATATTTTAAGAAGCATGTGTACCGAACATCCGCGTGCATAATCCTTGAATTTGATACAGTGGAACGCGACGACTCTCGAAATCGGATGATAACGTGTTAATTGGATATAGAAGTGTGCGTAGAAGGATCGACCATCATTCCATTTCTTGTTCATTTGCGAAGGAGGTCGAACTCCTCGTGTTACATCCGAGCCGTTCGTAATGCACGACAAATAATCCCGCGAAAGTTCCTTTTTCCACCATTAATGGAACAATAGGCCGCGTTCCGAGATCCCCGTTGGACGCGCGCGAGCCCGTTTTTCATGCTTTTTTCGCTTTCTGGGACAGCCAGAATTACCCGTCTATCTGTACATTATTCTTTCCTTTTTTACATTTTTTCGTTCACGTCCCGCGTTCAACACGCCGTCAAGTTTCGCGAGGAATTAATAAATCACCGGCCGCGATCTCGAACGTCATTGATGGTTCAAGCGTGCACACCTTGGAAAATAACGCGAAAACCGCATAATTTATTCGGTTGTACCAAAGAAATACTTCGGAGATAAGATACAAAAATTATTCACATAAAATCAGTAGGATCCAGCTCACGGCAGCATATTAACAAATTAATTGAAGCCTTATTTAATCTGTAACTAATTTACGCTTTCTAGATTTAAGTACGTGAAAATGAAAAGTTGTGGGCGTCTAGGTAGGCTCGTGTTGCTTGCAGAGTAAGGAATGCTCGAAGGGTTAAATTGCCACAGAGACGTAAGAAGAATGATATGAGAATGTTCGAAGAGGAACGATGCAAGCAGAATGTTAACAAACTAACTGAATACGTAATTCACACGCAATTAAATCCACCAGTTTTATTTAGTCTGTGACTAAATTACGCTTTCTAGATTTAGAAAGATAGACTCGTGTTGTTCGCAGAGCAAGGAATGCTCGAAGGGTTAAATTGCCACAGAGACGTAAGAAGAATGATATGCGGATGTTCGAAGAGGAAGGATGAAAGCATGTTAACCAGGATCAAATTTTATTGGAAAATGTTATTTGTTGCATTTTATGACTGTTTCTGTATAGGAACATTATACATACGCAGTTTTACTCATAAGCGCAATGTTCCCACTTGGAACCAACATGCACAGAGTCTTCGGTATTGTCTATTTAATTTACTATAGAACATTTGAAATTTATGTCCCCGATTGGGAACGGAATGCGATAGAGGGTTAACAAGCTAATTGCATACGTAATTCACACACAATTTAGTCTGCGACTAAATCACGCTTTCTAGATTTAGGCTTGTGCAAATGAAGAGTGGTGGGACTCTGGGTAGGCTTGCGTTGCTTGCAGTGTAGGGGATGGTCGAAGGGTTAAATTGTCACAGAGATGCAAGAAAAATGATACGAGAATGTTGGAAGATGAAGGATGATCGGCGTTGCCGATCGATCTGGAGGAAGGATGAAGGGAATCGCTTCCGGGGCCAGGTGTGGGCTCGTTCTAGATCCTCCCGCCGCTTCACCTTGCCCCGTTGAACACGTTCGCGATCATTACTCGCGAACCACGGGTCAAAAGCACGCCGCTTAATCGGTAGTCGCCGGGATGAACACAGCGTTGGCATCGCGAGGGCAGGTGGAGCTATTTGGAGAACAGCCCACTCGAGAGGCCACCGTTTCATCTCTCTTTCTCCTCTGTATCCGTCTTCTCCCTCGCCCGGTTCCTTGCGCCTCTTCTTCCTCTGTTCGACTTCTCGCCCCTTCTCACTCCTCTTCCCGTTTTTCTCGCCTCTCTCGCTCCCGCTCCCGTTCTATGGGCCTCCTTGGTCGGTCTCGACGTTGGCAATGTTGCGACCGAGGAACGACCAGATGGTCCTATATCCTTGCGGCAGCTGCGATGGTCCCGGCCGCGTCCCTCGAAGACGCAGGAACCAAGCCGGATAAAAAGGGAGCGTGCCCCCGTGCCCTGTGATCCTTCGCGCCCGAGGCTCGATCGCCCGGGATCATTGAATCGACCGGTTACCTCTTCTTCGGTTTTTTTTTCTTCTTTTATTGTAGAAAATCTCGTAAGAGATTTGTTTCAGTATAACACAGAATTCAATGTAAGAATTACAACCGAGAGAAATATTTACAGAATAAGAATATGCAAATACATAAACGTTAATATGAATGCATGTATACTGTACACTGTGTAGACGTTCAATCCACTCGTACTTACGAGTATACGAGAACCCTTATGGGAACACTTATTGTACTCGGACCGCAGCTCCTAAAGAATAACAACATGTAAAGGCAAGCTTTTATATTAGTCTTCCATATTTATAGAAATTACATTGGCATAAAACATGGTTCAGAGTCTCATGATACCTATGCGAGCTACATCTATTGATAGCGACAACAGCCGAACGGGATAGATTTAGCTGTGAGAACCACGGAGGACGGTTTCCACTGAAGTATTGCTGGAAATAGGTTTCCCCTTATGTAGCCCTTCAGTTTTTATAGTGGAGAGGGTGTTATCAAACATTTTTGTACTAACTCGTAGAAATTGGTGAAGGAGATATTGGAAATACATGAATCGCTGTAGGAGGAAACCTCTTTTGCTAAAAGGTCAGCCCCTTCGTTATCATCAATCCCAATATGAGACGGAATCCAGTAGAATTGAACGAAGCTGTGCGCATTATCGTGTATCTCTTCTTCGGTCATCCTACCGTGCCACGAGAAAAGGATGCTGCGCAGCGGGACATCGAACCAGTCGATCAATTATGTCACCTCACCCCTAGTCATTTGTATACGATCCGAGAATTTTATGCTGTGGTTGATCAAATTGTTAGAACCAACGTATAACAAAAATTTATTTATTAAACTACTATGCTGCTACATTCGCACAGAAGCGATCAGAGTTCAGCATTTCGTCGCTCCACAAAATTCAGCAAGAAAAACGAAGATATTTATCCTAAATTCTTTCTCACCGTTCGAAGATCGTGTATACCGACGTTCCAGCGACCAGAAAATGGAGTCTGCAATTTGCGAGCGTATCCCGAGGGGCCACCATAGTTGCGCGAGCCTGTAATCAACACCGCAATGCGAACCGAGCTCTTATCTACGACAAAATACAAGCCGATGGCGACACGAGGTCCCAGATAAGGTGCGTGCCTTTCAAAATGGACGGCCCCCGGGTCATGCACTTGCAAGCGGATCTTCGGGCTAGCGTGAAGCGACAACAAGCGATATCGTGTCCTCGGTTTCCTCGGTTTCCCGTTGCGCCACCTGCCTTCGTTTTATCGGCGAAATTTTGTTTCTTTCTTTTTTTTTTTTCATCGTGCCACTGGCCATCGAACAATTTTTGCGCCGAGCGACACGGCGATAAAGAGGTCACTGGAAATATCGATGGACGAGCCACGAGGTACCTTCTGTTTTCGGTTTCTGAAAGTCGCGTCGGGTCGATTCGAAAGTTATTGCTAATGTATCGTCCTTGTCACGCTTAACCCTTAGCACTCGAATGGCGACTCGGAGTCGCCACTAAAAATTACTGTATCGTTATTCAGAATATTGTTTACATTGTTAAATGTGCTGGTATCTAATCAATTACTAAACATTTAACTATTGCATCAGGTGTTGCATCGTTTTTATATTCATACAAAGAAGAAAAGTAATATAGAATGGAATTATTCTAGGTCGGAAGAAATGTTTAATTTTCCAGTTAAAGTAGGTCCGAGTGCAAAGGCTTGACAACGTTGTGAATAAATTGTACGATGTTGCGTTTCGTTGGATCGTAGGTAAACGTAAACGTGCTCGTTTGAGAATATAACGTATTGTACATCTACTTACATGTATATTTAATAATTTACTTATTTCGTAAAGCTATCTACGTAAGTATTGCGTAATATACTTATTATAATTAATAGAGTATTGCATGGTAAGTGTTCAAACACTTTCGTAAGTCATGTATAAACCGTTGGCGTGAAAAATGCGTAAGCTGATCAATCAATGAAAAAATGTCACAAAATTTAGACAAGCATGAGTAGGTACCAACATGCATGAGAAGGAGAACCCAGTGCCTGTTCAACCAATTTGTAGAACGGACGTTGCACCCGATTCGACCGGAATGAAATAACTATTTGAGAATCGGGCAGAACGCGCGAGCCGTTGATCGCGAATCGTCGTGATCGCCCAGCAATTGCACGTAAAAATGGCCTGGCCAGGGAGGCCCGGGGGAACGAGGCGGGTCGTGACAGAAATTTCAGATCCGGTCCGGATAATTTGCGCGCATTATCAATTTCCGCGGCGCAGGTGTCGCGTCGGCGTCCCATCTCGAAACTCTATTTAACAGGGACAGAATTTTTAAGCGGAGCATGCCTCCGAGTCGAGATACGATCGCGCTTGCTTGCCGTTGCCATTGCCATTTTTCACTTATTCACCGGTCGGCTGGTTCCTCTTTCTTTTTTCCTGGCCCGCCATTTTATCCCCTCCCTGTTCTTCCCATCGTTCCTCCCGAGCTTTAATGAAATTCGACGGCGACAGAGCGTGTAATTACGGCATTCGCGAGCCGCGCCGCTTGTTTAGCCGCTCGATTCATTAACCCGAGCGAAATTCGTCATTATGCGAAAGGAGACTTGTCCTCCTCGCGGTCCAATTCACCGTTCCACCACCGGAATCGCGCCGAGGTTGCACGCCATTTTCGCCTTTGACAATTTCCTTTGAATTAGGGGAACGCGACAACGGCGACTTACTGTCTTGCAGGGTTTGAAAACAGTAGCGATATCGGTTTCTGTCCTTGAAACAGTTACGAACGACCGATACTCTAAGTAACTGTTACGAAGAACCGAAATTATGGTTGATATCGGTTTCGATTACGGTCTTTCATATGTACATCGGATATCGGTCGTCGTGTCGATTCTAAATTGCAAGGTCCAAGTTACAGCGATCAGGGCTTGAAACGGGTCCGAAAATTACTATTAAAATCAAAAACAGTTATACCTCGGTCATAATTGAAAGTTGTTTTATTATAACAATAGATACAAGTATGCATGCTTAAACGAATTAATAATACATGATCGATGTGCAGATAAATTGAATTTTAGCGCGGAAAATAATCTTCCCACACTAACCTGAGTGTTGGCGGAACTGCCAACATTACACAGGCCAGCTTATATAATTTAGGTAGATTATTTTTCTTTCCTTCCCAATACTGGACAATACCCATCGTACTCTGCACTCGAGGTTCTCTACAATGCTCATTAATTTCATTTTCAATTGTTCAACATGGCAATGTGTTCAGAATCTCGACTATGCTGAACGCTGCAATGCTTATCGACGAGCGATATCGAATAGTTTAAAAGCGACCGCAATAACTCGAACGTCATCGAACATAATTATAACGGTATCATAATTAACTAGATAGTATTGTAAACTGGTTTCTGCGCCATCGAGTAATTATTAATGAACGTTCATTTCTGTTACGGATCGCATAAATGTATTTCCACCGGGACAAAATTCAATAACGGAACACGACGCGTTAACGAACTTTTTCTATTTAATGAACTTCGGCGTTCTAGTCGTTTAGGGCCCGTTCAGACACGGCGGGAACCGCGCGGATCTTATTTACATTAGCGTCTTCGTTTACGCGTGTCCGCGCTGTCGAACAATTGAAAATATAACTCCATTATAAACAGTCGCATTTAATTACGTTGGTTTAATTTTGCCGCGATATCTGTGCCCAAAGTATTGTTTAATGGTTCGTTGCATCAGAATCTCTAGATGCACGTTTTCGACGTGTCCTCGAGTGATCGCGCGTCGCGTTTCGCTCGATTTGCGTTCGCGTTTCTTTTTCAGCGTCGCGCATCCTTAACATTCACTTTCCATCTCCGTTTCGTATTCGTTTCCTCGAGGCAGGATAACTCGCAGCGGTCGCAAGGATAAGAGAAAATTGTCCGTAAGTTATGACGTGCCCTCTCGCCACCGTCGCCGGCTACGGACTTCAACGTAGGAGAAAATTGTCAGTAACTTATGACATCCTTTCAGGACGCCACTCCTGCGCCGAGGATACGCTGCGGTTGCCTCGTTGCAGCTGCAACTCCTGGCAAGTTGTAGCTGATAGATGTTTTCTTTCTTTTTTTCTCTCTCTCTCTCTCTCTCTCCCCTCTTCGGCTGCTTCCTGCCCTCCATCGTCCTTCGAATAATTTCGCGCTGAGAATCCATTGTCGGTCGCTGACAATCTTTCCGGGCCTCTTCTAGTTATTTAACCCTCTGCCGTATTTTAACGAGTCAGACTCGTTAGGAAGATTTTAACAAAGTCTAACAAATATGAACGGTATCCCTTTCTTTTCGGATGAAATAAAATTTTATTCGTTTGTAGTCAATGTTTAAGCATTCAAACAAATGTAGCCATACAAAAAATATAAATTCTCGTTTCTCTTCTACGACATTTCTCGGGATAAGGACGTTCTAATCGCTGTAACTGTGAAGAAAATGGTACGGCAAAGGGGTTCACCTTCTCTCTGTGTACTGCTATTCTAATGTTAACCGTTTGCACTCGGAACTATTTTAACACGAAATTAAACGTTTCTTCTAGTCTAGAATATTTCCATTCTATACGATTTTTTGTTATTTTAAGCATATTAAACTGAGGCGATCTGCTCGTGCAACACTCAAATGTTTAGTATTTTGTTTGATACGAAATCATTTAATATACGTAGCAAACATTTTACATTACTGATATAGCAATTTAATTTTAAAAAGATATTTTAAATGTAAATGATTACGCTTTTCGATGGTGTACATAAAACAGACGAATAACGTAAATATATTGATTATAATCCGCAGTAGTTGATTGAAGAATAGCAACAAACCTTACAATCCGATATGCTCCTCTTTAAGCTCAGTTTTTCCACTCAATTTCTAAAACGAAAAAAGCGTATAGAACGGAATTATTCTGTGTCAGAAGAGATGTTTAATTTTCGAGTTGAAATAGCACCGAGTGCAAAGGGTCGGATAAAAATTGCGCGCATAAAATTGTCCGGAAGTTGAACAGTCCGTTCGACAGAGTCGCGGTAGCCGGTACAGGATTTCCAGAGTTTCACGAGCAGCTTAGTTTATCAGAACTTTCGTAACCAGTCGGAATAACTACTTATCCCCCGTCTGGTTTCCCCGAGAAAATCGGATAACGAACATCGTTAGAGAAAGCTCGCAATGATCGGCTGGAAATATCTCCGCGAAAATCACCACGATCCACGACGAATCCGGTAACCAATTAACCGGCGTGGTTGCGTCACGGAGTCCATTAACATGCGGCGAATCGCGCGATAGTCACGGGTCGACGAGCTCTCCTCGCGGACGGGACGATTACTCGCGAATCCGCGTGTGGAAAAAATACAAAGAGAGAATGAAAGAGAGACGGAGAGTAAGAAACATGCAGGGTAAGAAAGAGAGAGAGAGGGAGAGAGAGAGAGAGAGAGAGAGAGGCCTCCCTTAATCTTCTTTCGTGCGTGACTTTTGGTCGATTGTGCAACAGGTGGTGAGCTCGACCTTCGGCCCCAGGTTCGTTCTACGCGGCATTCGAAAGTCGTCTCTCCTTTGCCTCCTGCCACGATCATTCTCCGCGATCGCTATAATATCTCGAGATCTACCTGTGTACACTACCGTCCACAAGCGGTTGGGCGCTTCTGACCAGACTGCGGCAACGTCTCTGAAAATTTATCTTCTTATAAACAAATTTCGAGGAGCGGAAACTTTTTCTCATTTGCTGATGCTTTCGGTGTTACACTCCCGTCCATAAGTCATCGGACACTTATTCAAATTTGGATGCAGAGGACCTATATTATAAAATAAAAATGATACTTACTAATTTTGTTTCTAATGTAGAAAACATTTTTTAAATTTAAGTGGGGCAATTGTTTTCCGGTTTGGCTTCTAGAGCTGTCCATAATCATCCCACAATTTCTCAATCTCTTTTCTCAAAAAGTAAGGTGACTTTTTATTTTTATCAAAAAATATTTATTTATACATCAATATTTATGTCGTCCCCTTCGAAGTAATCCCCCTCAGATATAATACACTTGTGCCAGCGCTTTTTCCAATCCTCGAAGCACTTTTTGGTATAGCTTCGAGCTCTTCCAGCGATGCAGTCTTTATCTCCTCGATCGTTGCAAATCTCCGTCCTTTCATGGGTCTCTTCAGTTTTGGGAACAGGAAAAAGTCGCAGGGGGCCAAATCCGGCGAATATGGTGGCTGAGACATGATTATGGTGTTGTTTTTGGCCAAAAAATTACTCGCATGCGACGTTTTTTCTGGTCAAAATTAAGCAGTTTCGGAACAAATTTCGCTGACACGCGTCTCATGCCCAAAACATCCGTTAAAATTGCTTGGCACGAACCAAACGAGATGCCGACATCATCGGCAAATTCTCTAATGGTAATTCGACGATTCCCCAACACTATTTTCTTCGCTTCTTCAACGTTTTCATCATTCGTTGACGTGCTGGGGCGTCCAGGGCGAGCTTCGGCATTAACATCTCCTCGGCCTTCTTGGAAGAGCTTGTACCACTTATAAATATTTTTTTTACTCAGAGTACATTCACCGTATGCCACTGTCAACATTTCAAGTGTTTTGGAGCACATCATTTCATTTTTTACACAAAATTTGATGCAAATCGCCGAACACGCAAAACACTTCTAACCTTTATGCTTCTCACGAACAAACAAAAAATGCTATATAGCTGAAACTGTAAACATATGTTCGGGACGAGTGTACCAGCATAAGAAAAAAAAATTTGCGAAATTTAAGAAGTCACCTTACTTTTTGATCACACATATCAAGCTGAGAGCTTGTATTCTTTAATTACCATTTTGCTGAAGATAAGTCAGTGTCCGGTGATTTATGAACGGGGGTTTAGGTGATCGTTCGCGCTCCGAATTCTTCTTCAATTTTGTTTCCAACAACTCCCGATCGTTGCGAGCGACTTATTTAAAGTGTACTTCGAAAGTACTTTCAATTACATCGAAAACAGCCAAACGCATGTCGCACTCGACAGAGAAAGCTTTTATTAACCAGGATTCAAAGAAAACTTTTAAGATAGAATCGATCATTTTCTAATTCTTTTTCCATTCACCTTAAAAAGATGGTATTCTTCATTCTTTCCCCACGTAACGATCTTACTCGTTATCTCTTCAGGAATGAAAACACTGTATGGCGACGAAAGTCAAAGTATCAGAACAAGTCGGACCGTATACATTAGTTCAGGCAATAAATCTTGCTAATTTTCTGCTCGATTAAAAAGACTATAGCAAGGTCGGAGATCGTTGAAAAAAAAACCATCGAGTCACTGGATGTCCCGTACGAAACGAGAACAGGAATATAGAGCCAAGCGAGATCCAGGGAGTACAGTGCGGACCCGTTTTGATCCCTCGTCTGCGCAAATATGTTATTCAAGGACCTCGGTTGAACGATCTCGGAGCAGGATCTCGTAATTAGTATACGCGCAGAAAGTCAAACCCAACGAGGAGGCACGTGCCGGCAACTGTATACCTCCCTCTCCATCGTTCTCTCCTTCTTTACCATTTCGATACCTTGTTCGGCGCGTTTCTCCCTTTCTCTCTCCCTCTCTCGCTTTTAGTCGGTTTCTCTCCCCGAGATTCGAATGTAATACACTCGAGCAAGGCCGCGGAGAGCATGCCACGCCACGGATACAATGGATCGCCTGCTGAACCCACGAGCATGCCAATTTTGGTCGAGCCGCTGGATAGACGTTAATGGTTTCCCCGAAAACTGCGACTATGATTCGAAACGGGCCCCTGATTATTGACCGCGGATAAGAGGAAATGCTAATTCCCCAGGGCTATCCTCGCAATACCAACGATACCATCTTTCTCGGAAGAAAACAGCGTCCATCCAAAACGAAGGTTAAAAAGGCAAGTCTCCCCAGTGCACGAATTTCTACTGTTTTAATCTTCTTCGAATTATCTTGGAATTCTTCGACGTAGTTTACTTGCACCAGTCCCATGGACCATATCAAAACATTCGTAACGTGTACGAACAGCCCTGAATTTTTAGAAGTTTAACCCTTAGAACTTGAATGTTGACCCAGAGTCGACGCTGAAAATTTCTGTAACATTATTAACTATGTTCGCATCTAATCAATTATTAAACACTTTGTACTATTGTACGAGGTATTATATCAATTTCATATCCATCAAATTTAAAATGTCACAGAAAATGGAAGTGTTCTAGGTCGGGAGAAATGTTTCATTTTTGAGAATATCGAAAAATAACTGTTTACCTTGTTATTTCATGGATCTTTTACGACTGCATCGATTTGACGCCGAGGGACAAGTTTGGTTCGTGAAATGAGGGTCGGACGAGGATTATGACGATTCGTTGTTAAAAGACATTGACAGAATCGCAGAAGAAGAAGAAGAAGAAGGTGAACTTGTCCATTTCCGGTCGATCCTCCCGCATTCCGTGCCAGGGCAACGTATCAGGCCTGTGAGAGCCGTCTGTTTAGTAAGCTGTAAATCAACCAAGTCGGAGTAGTCGTTTCTATCTCTCTCTCGTCTCTTCATCCTCTCTTTCAGCCCTCTGTCCCGCGTGGTTTTCCTCTTTCTCTACGCTCTAGCGGTGCTCTCTCCGGCAGCGCAGCGTTGCGAACAGCCCGAAGGAATCCGGCCGATTCGACGTGGCGATACCTGTGTGCGGCCTGGGACTCATGTAAATCCGCCGAGCCTCTCCTGAACACGGTGATCGCCACCATCGATACTCCTCTCGGTACACGGGATCGCGAGCGCTGATCCAGTTTAAGGAATTCCGAAGGTTGGGCCCGTTTTCGCGGGCCCCGTGACCACCTGGGCCTCGCGTTGCATTTTATTCCCGATCTCTCCAGAGCGGGCATGAGCTACGAGCGCTCTCAACTATGCGAGAGCTCCGGGTTTGCCCCCGGGAGCTAACGCTCCGGGCCAAATGATGTCAGAGAACGAGTTGGAAGACGATAGAAAACCATCCATCTTGTTTTCTCTGCGTCGAACCACTCCGAGCAGCTTTCGTTGTCCGCGATTTCGACACAGTTTGCACGCTGCCTTATAGGGCTGTTTTTTATGCTAGAGTTAGACACAGCGATCGACGAGAATTCACCGATACTCGCTCTGAATAACAACTTAGTAATAATGATTGACAAGTGGACCGCGGATCCTTATGCGAAATAAAAATTGTCTGCATCGATTGCAAGAAATAGAAACTGAATTGATTTTTGTTTGCTCGCTGCCTTATAGGGCTGTTTTTTTTATGCTGGAGATAGATATAGCGATCGACGAGAATTCACCGATACTCTTTCTGGATGACAACAGAGTAATGATGACTGACAACTGGATTGCGGATTTTTGTGTAAAATAAAAATTGTTGGCATCGATTGCAAGAAATAGAAACTAAATTGATTTTTATTTCTTCCCTTAATGATTTTAACGCTAAACCTATCGACCATCAAAAGGGATTGACGTGTATTTTATTATAAATATGACAAGCTTAAATTTATTTATATTTTGTGCGATTTTTATGATAATATATACTGCAATAAAAATTAATGTATTCAATCGATTCCCATGAAAACACCTTTATAATTTCAATAATTGCAAAATAAAAAACCTAGAACCGGTAATTTGACCGACGGTGGTAGGTTCAGCGTTGACAGAGGAGAAATCATATATCGACATGTTAAATTTTTCAACGATTTTGAATTTCGTTCATTTGGTTTTGCTATAAGTGCACGAAGATCCGCAGTCTACCGATAACTATTATAGATGCGGCGTTAGTTCGAGTGGCTATTGTCTCTGTCGTTACGTGATTTGGCAGCGGTTAACCTTATCGGTAACAAGTTTAGGGGACTTCTGGGCACGAGTATAGAGAAAGACAATGACTGTTTACTCGCCGAACCCGACATACGGCGCAATTCGCCGGACTCCGAGACACGCAATCGTCACGGTTCTTCTTGATACCGGATTTAAAGGCCTTATGCTCGGTTTTCACGAGTCTCCGGTGTCGCTGAGTAATCCTATCCTCGGGCACATCTAGCCAACATAATGTCGCCTGACCGGTAGCGCAAGCACCGACCTGCTCGTAATATTTTAATACAGCGCTGCCTTTAATTATGCCTCGTCGCTGTCTTCAATTCCCCGCATATGCTTCAGACAATCGCGAAGCACCCTGCTTCAATTGTCGCAAATTGTGTTTTCGTATATCCAATTAAAAAATCGAGCACATTCCAAGCCACAAACGAGAACTGCAAAGTACGATCTAAGCTTCTTGAAATTGTACTCTGTAATGTAGGAAAAATCTTTCTGCAAGAAAAATCGGTAGGTGAAAATATCGGATTTCAACACTGAACCTACAAAATACGAAATAGCCAAAACGTGGTCAAAATAGGAAGGAGTACTCCAATCTAGTTCAAAATTGATATTCTCGGATTTTTCGAGTCGCTGATTGTGAATCTGATGTCGCGATTGTACTCTGTAATTTTACTTTAGAATTTTAAAGGTTTCAATAGAACGTCGAACACATTGGCGAGTAATTGATAAACGTATCGATCAAGTAAAAATACTGGTACTTATCAAACGGTTGACACTTTGCTTATACACCTCGCGCAAGCCGTTAGAAGCATTTACAGTGCAAATAGTCTCGCGCGAAACAGAATTTGCACGAACAGCGACGGGAGACCGTTCGATTAAAAATAACACGAATTGTTACAAGTTCGCATGACAGACCGATCGAGGTCTACTGATCGAGAAATACCGATCGAGGAACTGCCGACTAAAAATATCAGGAATTCGCCGATAAACTACAATGAAAACGACGGTTCTTTGATGAAAATGTCCTCGAGGCGATAACAATTCTGGAATCAGCGAAGGAACGTGCGGCAGCCATTCCTCCGCTTTGATCAGCGTATCAACAATTGCGCGCAACGATTTTCAAAGCATCCCGCGGCATGGCACGTCGGCGCAGCGGTAAAATAAAATATTTCGAGTTCCGCGAAACAGCCGGAACAATTATTTACGGCACTCGGGGCAGAAAGATCTTTTCTGCTTTCCTTATTTCCTCGTGCAGTCGCGAGTAGATAGAGCAAGAGAGAGAGAGAGAGAGATAGAGGGAGAGAGAGGGAGAGAAACGGCTCGAGTCGGGCCGAGTGCGGGCCGAAGATTCATTCGGTTGGTTTTTGCGCAACTCGTCGCTTCGGTAACCCTCTTCTTCTCTTTCTTCAGACCCTCTTCCTGAGACAAGGCTCTCAGCCGGTCATTGATTCGACGTAGATCTCAAGATCAGATCCTCTCGTGCGAAGCATCCTTTGAGTCTTCATTGAAATACCTTCTCTCTTTCTCCATTCCCCTCAACCCCCCTTTTCGTCCTCTCTTCGTTCGCCTCTTCTCTCTCTCTCCCCTTTCGGCCACATGATAATTCTCGTTCGACGAGCATGAAACGAAAAAAGGCGATAATTGCGGAATCCTTTCTATTCCATCACAATGCGAAAATTTTGAATCGTTGCACGACTCCAGTCACCTGGAATTCGCCCCGACAATTTCAGATTGAACAATTTTTACCCCTCGCCAAGGAAGCTGCTCGTCCGGTTAACGAATCAGTAAATTTATCCTTCAATTGTAACAGCTTGATTATTTCCCTCTTTAATCCTGCAGTTAAGACATCTTTATTTGTCTGTCTGGGAACGAAAGACCTTTAATTTTAACGTTTATGTTACGTAATTACTTAAGATAGCTGACTAACTGCTCGAGGAGAGCTATCGCCGAGAAGATGGCTACGGACTGTAGATAACGGGAAATTATGTCGCGGAGTAATTAAGTAATAAACGTCTTTCCTGTACCAGTCCGTTCGTAGCTGATGTAGAACTGGATTTTCTGATAGTACCACCAGTACTCGGTGCACTGTGATTTCAATATCCCATTGAATGCAATGAATTCTCTAGTAAAATGTGCAGATATTCCTCGTAGTGGAGGGGATATTCTTTTTCGTAGATCCTACGGTTTAATTCGATTTTCTTCGTGTGCTATATACCTGGGTCGACAAACTTTTTTTGGAAAGAGCCAAATCGTAAAGTTTTTAGGCAATTTTTAACAAACTCGAAGATATTTATATTGGTAATTCTACTCGTAGAGCAACTAAAAAAAAGGAATAGATTCAAAATTTTTTTTATAAGAGAGTGATATGTTTTATTTTATGAATTTTTTTATTTTACCTAGTTTGACTTATTTTTTATTGTTTCATTAGCCTCGCGGGCCGGATTTTATACGTATACAATCGTGATCGTCACACGTATGTGACACCGATCGCGAATCTGTTAAACCATTAGCGATCCACTAGCCCGTGGCAGCAGCCAATCGAATCTATTTGAATCAATGTACAGGAGCAACTTGATCCGGTTTGATCGTCATCAGAAGTGATCGCGATAAGCACTTTTCGTTCAGGGAAAAAGGTGAATTGGATAGCGACGCGTGCCGCGATTTTGATCGATCTGCTGGGTCGGGAGTCGATGGATCCGACCACGGTACACCATGAGATCCCGAAGGATTTTCTAGCACAGGATCGTTTCTCGGACTGGTCCCTTTCCCGGTTGCGTGCCGATGATAACCGGTCGACGGATTTACCGTTCCCTATCTCGATGGCCGATCGTGCCTCCCGCTTGGATGTTGTTTATGACACGACGATTGTTACAACTCTGTTCGCTTCTCGATGGACACGTCTCTGGGAAATTATTGAAATGTCGCGAGCCCTGACGGCCAAGCGGATTCAATTGATCTCGAAGAATAATCCGACAAAGGACGATTAATGTGGGAATGGCTCGGTCCACGACGAGGATCGTGGAGAATCGTCCTACACAATCGTACACGAAGAATATTTCGTTTGTGTACCCTTCGTGTTTCGATTGCGAAGCCGAAGAAACCGATTGGTAACGCGAATTGAAAATATTTCATCAACGTCGTGGATCAAAGAAAAATAATTCATGATTATTACATTACGATCGTAGCTGGATAATTACTAGATCGCGGATTTTATGCATTTATGACAAAAATGAACGCGGACAATTTGAAGCAGTGGACATGCTAAAAATATTCGAGGACATCGAGGTATTTAGTTTCAGTTCAATAGGATAATTAAAAGAAGAATACAATTTTTATCTGGCTCCTGTGTTCTGCAATCGATGCGAACATTTTTTATTTTGCGCAAAGATCCGCAGTCTAATGATTACGTTCACTCCAGTTTGACAGAAATTTTGCAACAAGTAGACTGCTGATTTATTATTACATTTTTGTGTCCAAGCACATATTATCAAAAATCACAGAAAATCTATATACATTCTATGTTGTCATTTTTGTAAGGCAACACGTGCCAGCTATTTTTAGAGCCGGTAGGTTTGGAATTAAGGACATGACTATATTATTTGTTGTTTAACAAAATTATTAAGGGTGGAAATAAATGTATATGGAAGCATCTTGCTATACATATTAAAATATCAAATGTCAAATAAAAATATCACGATCAGGTAATAAATACATATACGTAGAATTTTTCAGCCGAATGCCACGAACGTCGAGTCGCCTCTTCAACTTCATGATCCAACGAGAAGACGTTACGATCCCCGTTAATGGAAAAATAATGTTATTATGGATCCGTGGTATTTTCGTTGAAACGCGATTCGCTTCGACCTATTTTTAATCCGACCGTCTATTATTGGCCTTAACGTGGCAGCCATTTTTACGAGGGTACTTAGAAATCAGACTCTTTCTCGGATCTAAATTTACACGGTACGGAGGTTGTTCGATATTTATGCTATGACAGGAATTCTTGGACGGCGGAGAGTTTATGTAAGCGAGCGTAGGAAAACATTTTAAATAAAAATTTCACTTATTTTCGTATCGATGAAACTGTACAGTGAAACGACCAGATGATATTTGCTCTAGTTCATCCAGATCTTTGTTGACTGTTAGCATTTTTTGAATCCGCTTGTAAAACCTTGGGAGACAATCGTTAAAATACAACTGGTGTTTTATTTTGAACTCGGGAACTTTTGTAATCGTCTAGTATGAATCAAAGCCGGTTGCCACTAATACCAGCCCCGTGTCCGATGAGTTACTATACACGATGATCTAACAAGAATGATCCGAGCCCGCGTATTCGGCGTGTTTGTTTGCGTGTGTATATAATAGGGTCGGCGTACTCGAGATTCTCTCTATAATTTGGCCATTTCGGGCTATTATACGCGATATATCCGGGCAGGCCCGCCGCTACCCTCCCGAGGGACCGTTTTTCCCTCCTTTTTCCTTTCACAATGAGCGGACAGCTGGCTGTACCCGCGACACGCGCCAACGCCGCACGAAACGCGCAGCTTGTGCGTGCCGTCCTTCTCACGCAACAGGGCTTTTCCATCGGCCGTGCAACCACTTTCATCCCTGGTGAATTTTGAACACCCTGTAGAAAACGATCCCGATAAACGTTACGACACGTGTCCCAAATTCGCGACCGTATTCCGATTCTACCCCGTTTTTCGAAAGAAGACAATTGCACCAATAATATATGCAGCAGAGTTGTGTCGAATTACTTGGCGAATTATAATTACGAAGTAAGTAATTCGATTACATGTTATTCAATTATTTCGTAACTCGAAATTCAGTCGCTCTATTCGATTAAATTGCAATGAAATTTGTAATTCTGGTCTCGTATTCGATTAAATTACAACGTAATACGTTTTCACAATTGAAATACAATTACAAAGTACAGTATAATTATGAAATACATATAAGAAGAATAAGAGGTGGAAAAAGATAAAAAGATTAGAATCAGAGAAGGTTAATTTTAAGTAGTTTCATACGCATAATAATCGAATGCTAAATCCAGAAGTACACCCCTGAGAAGCAAAACCATAATTCTGGATCACAAGAGTCAACATATCGAGACCTACAATCTCTGTATAAATGAATACTGCTACAATTGAACAGGTTACCTTGTAAACAACCATCGAGCAAAATTCAGGACCCCGAAGAGGGGGCTGAAATTTAAGAGACAAGGTTCAATGAAATGATTTCGGTGTTCGAGGAGCAGAGGTGCGTTGAATTACAATTGAATTACGTCAAAAATGATGATTACAAAGTAATTCAATTATTTCGTAACTCGAAATTCAGTCG
>CM052200.1:27240757-27368101 GCA_028455805.1 Lasioglossum figueresi | reverse complement strand
TTTAATAAATATTTACATTGAGAATTCTTGCTCTCCTACCACATTATCACATTGAATTCATATTATTGACCGGAGAGTCGAGATTTCCTAACAAATTATAATTAAAATATCTCCTAAACTAATGATTTTTTTACACAAATAGATTAATACTTTTTTGTAAAGAATATGAAGGAGCATCAGCTGATGCAATAAAAAATATATGATGCCATTTAAAAAAACATTAATGGCCTTCATATGTCCTTTACACGTCCACCTACAAAAAAAAATGTACCATCAGAATGTGCCCCTCTCAAAACCATTTAACTTCATCTGAAACATTGTTTGCTATGCGTAATAATAATAACGTAAATCTAGATGGCAAAATGTGGCGCCCCACCCTGTATAGTAGTTACGCGCATACTGAAAATTTCATCGAAATCGATTAACATACACACGGGCTACAAGCGGTTAAAAGTTTCTGCTTAAAATCCACAGAGTTGTACATCTTTCGATGCGTGTCGTTTTTTCCTGCGTCAACCGATTTCGATGAAATTTTCAGCATGTGTACAGGGTGTCTCAAAATTCCTTCAACATCCGGAAAAGGGAAGTTCCTGAGATCATTCGAAGCAACATTTTCCTTCGCAAAAATGGCATCCGCGGCCTTGTTAAGGAGTTACTAACGAAAAACATGGACCAATCAGAGCGCGACCTAGACGCGTGTTGGCACAGTCGGCCAATCGACAGTTGGCGCGCCGGGCCGACTGTGCTGACACGCGTCTAGGTCGGTCTCTGATTGGTCCGTGTTTTTCGTTAATAACTCCTTAACAAAGCCGCGGACGCCATTTTTGAATTCCTCCCATTTCCGGATGTTGAAGGAATTTTGAGACACCCTGTATAACTAACATAGATTTACAAAACATGTTTTAAATTTTCATTGAGGACCCAAATAAAAAAGTTTTAAAAAAATGCCTTTTCCATTTTCGCATATAATTTCGCATATCGTTCCGTAAACCAATGCTTCTGATTAATTATAAAAACTCAGGTCGTTTGGTACAATTATAAAAAAATGATTTTATTTTAAAAGCTATACGAATACGTTCTACACCCACCGTATATCGCTTTGCTTGGTAGCATCCGTAAACATAGCGAGACAGCGAAAGTCGATTTCGATCTCCGAATATTTCTTCTATCAAGGGATAAGTAATAATACAAATTAGATGCACAAATTAATTCGTGGCCCTCGCGATTAGTATAAATTGTTGGTATGTTTCGAAATTAAAATTTCTTACCGAACTCCTCGGTTACCTGTAGAATGGAGTGATTTGCATAAAAGGAACCTGTAAAAATGTAAAAAAATGCAAGGAACCTGGGAGATCGGTGAAAGAACGTGCAATCGGAGAGGAGAAATGTTGAAGGATAGCAAGATGGAGGTTTCGTGGTAGGAAGAATTAGGACGCGAGCAGAGGAGTCGTTTAGGGTCGCGCTCTTTTCTCGTGGCCGGTGGATTTCTTCTGGATCGGACGTCGATCTCGATGGAACGCGAATAACTCGGTGGAGATTCAGTAGCTCCGAGAGGAGAAGTTCTCTCCGGGTCCTCTTCGGCGTTCTTTCTAAAAGGACGAGGACCAAGGACAAGGAACGGGAGAGCATTTAGCTAAGCATGCGACTAGTTTTTGTCGCGTAACTGCGAAAGGAAGAGGCACGTAGGGGAAGGCGAAGATAGTTCGCCGCCAGGTGGCAAGTATGCTCTTGAAACCTGCCGTACGTGCTGAAGATCTTCCCGAGATACGGGTTTAACAAGGTCAGGAGGACTACGGATTTATAGCATGAAAGGTCTTTTCCACAGTATTCATGCCCGCTTCCTTTTGCGCCGTGCCGTTCTCTGTTCGAAGCCCGCTTCCACTTAATCGGGACCAATTACCGGGGAAATTCAGTTAATGGTCCTTAACACTCGGCCGGGGCCCGATCGTCAGGACTTACTTTCGATATCGCCTCGGGAATAATGCGTCGTGACTTTTAAGGGACTCCATCTTGTTTCGTTTATCCCAGTTGAATACGTTCATTCGTTGCCCGCATTTCGTTCGCCAACCGGTTTTCGCGGATCGCGTTAGATTGCGGGCAACGAGTCTATCCTCTTAACGATTCATGCAAACGAACCTGATGCGATACAAAACGCTGGTAAATACTGTCGTGCGTGTTTGATGTCCAATCAACGTTCACCTCGATCTAAACAGGAAAATTAGTCGGTAAAAAGCGTACGTATTTTCGCGCGGTTATTCATTCGTACACGAGTAATTGTTACGGAGATAATGTGGGGTCAACACGCGAATCAACCAGTCGTAGTTTATTAACCCCTTGCCGTATTTTAACGAGACAGACTCGCGACGAAGATTTTAACAAAGTCTAACGAATATGAATGTTACGCCTTTCGTTTTAGATGAAATAAAAGTTGACTCGTTTGTAATCGATATTTAAGGGGGTAGTCTCGTCTCGAGGATTTCTGATGTTAATTCGATCAAAGTTATATTTACAGTTATATCGATCTTTACTTAAATTCCTTTACTCCATCAATAATTCAAAAAACGAAGTATTAACCAATATTTTGGTTTTATTATATTGTAATAAGTTTTTATTTAAATATTTTCTTTCAATAGTTATTAGATATAACGAATTATTATATATAATTATTATATCAACAATATGCATACTTAATTATATTAAGTACGTATTTCAATTATAGTTTGTTTTCCAAAGAAACTGTGATTAAAGATGATTATCTCGTTAAGTAAAATTTGTTTCTTCGTTGAATATACGTTAGATTGGGCGAGTACGTTCCGCGGGACTCCGCAGTATTGAAATAAATCCCACATCTGTCCCGCGGGATTGCAAACCCTAATTCAGAACCTGAACGCAACGTCATAGAAACAACGAACTTTATATAGAAAAGAAAGTGGGCGAATCTTCGCGCGATGAGCATATACGAGCGCGCTAACAGAATTACGAAAGGGTGATGAATCCTCGCCGGAGAATCATAAAGGCCGGAGTATCCGCGTTTACGCGCAACAAAATCGCCGACTAACCGGCGCGAGCTTTCATAGTCGCATTTGTCTCGTTAAAAAGATATTCCGAGAGTGTTCGTGGCAAAAAGTCCGCAGGCACCAACGACCACAGAAATTTCGCAGTTTAGTGGGAGCGTCGCGCTCGTTCTGTGCCTTGAATCCTGAACGATCCACACACGCTCGACGATCTCGCAGAGCCGGAACACGACACACGCGACACGCGCGCTCCTGTCCTCGTTAACCGGCTAACGATATTTCAACGTCGCGACGGCAGCGACGATTAACGTCCCTGCAAAATTGTGACGCAGAACCGCGCGAATTTACGGCCGGCCCGGCGCAATGTCCGCTTCCAGTCGGCCGTTTCCGGAAACCGGAGAAGAATTCTCTCCCCACGCGAGCTCGGTATCTCTGGATCCCCGGATCGTTATCGCTCGGCGCGAGTGTTCTTATCGAGCCGATAACGCCGAGAATCGTTCGTGTCCCCTATCGATTCTCACTCACGGCGCCGATCGGAGATTACGAAACCGGAACGAATAAATACCAAGTGGGACTAGCCGAATTTATGGGCAATCAACAAGTATTGTTTGCTTCGGCGTTTCCAGTTTAACAGTGCTCGCTCTGATTCGAAACCGTGGAATCATCTGTTGACGGATAATAGAAAATATTCAATCTTTTTAAATCCTGTACCGAAGTGGTACACTGTTCCCTCAGACTAACGAAGAGCAAACTGCCGTATAACGCGATCAAGTAACTGTTTAATTAAATTCCTTAAATGTGACAGTAAATGTTTAGAAAGAGACACTTCCCGATACAAGAGATACATACGTATATGTATACAGTACTTTCAAACAATTTTGTGATCGCGTTATACGGGAGTTTGCTGTACCTTACCGAGATCATCCGAAAAATTCAGTGAAAATTTATTAAAATAGTTTTGGGCGTATACTTTAAGATCAGAAAACAATAGAGGTCCTGAGAGACTCCAGGATACCATCGCACGGTTAATGAAAACGGTTCCAAAACTTCCAAATTCCATGTTAGCGCGTGGAAATCATTCCGCGACGGTGTACCAGGGTTTTCCATTCAGGAAATTCGCGAAGCGCGAGGAGAACAGATCGAAAATCTTTGAATCAAGAGAGGAAGAGAGAGAGAGAGAGAGAGGAGCGCGCGAGAGTGGTTACGAGTGGACCGCGGACCGCAAAGTGTTAAAAAGAGGCCTGCTCTCCGTCTCTGTCCCTCGAGCAGGGTGCAAACGATTTCAAGGGTCGTTACGTTCCCCTCGAGTCTGCGGTGCAGCGAAATGCAGCAAAGTGAAGCAGACCGAAGGACATGGGGCCCGTTCCTCCGTCTTTCTCGGCTCGTTATTCCGGTCAGGGACCACCTCCTGGCGTGGCGGCGGTCCTCATTGTAGGACAAGTAGTCGACGACTCTCTTTTGCCTCGGAGGGTCGGGAAAAGCAACACCGACAACGCCGAAGGTCGTTATGAAGCGAAACGAGGCGCCTACCGATCCTCTTCTTCTCGCTGCTGCTTCTCGTTCAACCCACCATCCCCCTTCTTACACCCCCGCGTGCATTGTCCGGCGACCTCTCGCCGCGACGGGATACCTCGGCCTTCTTCCTCGTGTTCGCGTCCATTTCATCCTAATCTCACCCTCACCCTCGGACCCCCGCCCCGGCCTCCTTTGTGACTTCTCGATGCTCGACGAGCCGCAACTTTTACCTCCGCGACCAGGAGCTCTCTGTCTCCTTCTCGACCTCCTCCTAGACAGAGTTCTGCTAATTTGAATACATTCTAATCGAATCACGTAACTGAATTACATTGTATTTTCTCTACACAGTATTTAAATTGCATTGTGTAGTCGCGTTACATAATTCGAACCTCTTTCACTTCATTTAATTGATGATTACGCGAATCACGAGTGCAATCGATATACAATGTAATTGGAATAAAATGTAATTGAAACACGATACAATGTAAATTACTCGACGTGTACATTACTCGCTTCGATTGTGAAAAATATCTTTCATTTTTATCCGTGTTTCTTCCGTTTCGCGTTCACGGACAACTCCATTTTATGTTTATGTTTACGAGGATGTTTTTTCTCATGCGACGATGTGACCAATCTTTCAAAATGTAGTCAATCCTATCGACAAAAAACTCTGTAAAAAAGAGGTTGGCATTAACCATCTATTGTATGAATTTGTATGACGAGTTGGAAAAAATATATATATGGCTGTTAGTCTATTTAAAAATTAGTGTGACCATGAAATAAATAATAAAATTTTATTAGAAAATGTTATTTATCGCATTTTATGACTGTTCCTGTATGGGAGCTTTGTACATATGCGGTTTTATTCGTAAGCGCAATGTTCCCACTTGGAACCAACATGCGCAGAGTCTTCGATATGTATTGTCTACTTAATTTACTATAAAACATTTGAAATTTAAGTCCCCAATCGGGAACGGAATGCAATAGAGGGTTAATTTGGTGCAATCAGCTTAAAGCTCTCCTCGAACCATGTTATTTGAGCTAAAACATTTCCGATCGATCCGCTGGCAACAGAGTAATCTAAGCTAATCACGGTTCGTGACTCACCCGAGTACATACTTAAAAAATTTGAAACATATCACAAATAGCATTTTTAGAAAATTTTTGGAAATTGTCCAATCGTCAACTTTTTATTTCCGCTTTAGTGTGTTTCTGGGGTGCATTTGCACCCGGCGCACACGGAGAGAAGGTTAATTATTGCTTCTCAATCTAAAAATTGGACGGCTCATCTGGACAAAAATGATTTTTTATTCAACGACCTGATTAAACCTTTTTCATTTCGAATCACCGTATAAATATTGCACGAGTGTATGGCCTCTTTCGCGAAAATAATTACGACCGCTGGCTGGTGGTCGGATTATCGATTCGATTAATTTTTCACCGACGATAGAAGGCGTCCCTTCGCTCAATTGACCGGCAATTACAGGGAGGATGGCGAGCAACAGTTCGCAAACGATAAATCACAATGTTCGAGCGTGTCGAGTATCGATTCTAGAAACGGTACTCCGATCGATCCGTGCGTCGCGAAACTAGTGTCATCGACTCTGGCTGCGAAATCGTCTGTTTATACGAGCGGCCAACTATCTATGTATCCGTTATTCTCGAAGCTCGACGCACCGATTCTCCCGTGCGATATACTAATCGATTTTTCTTCGTTTCAACTCCCGCTCGATGTTACAATCACGTACACCTGGAAGTTCTTGATGAAATGACCGCTCGGAACAAAGCAGAACCGATCAGCCATTTATTACGTCCATTCGAACAGTTCTTGAATCAGAAAAGAAGCGAGACCGTTATTGATTTTGCGATTACCTCTTTTTTACAGTTGCTATAAAGGGAGACCGCTTGTTCAACGAGGAGAGGATCGATGTTTAATCCTTTGACCTGCAATTGTCGAGTAAGTTAAAACAAACTGCGAACTATGTACCGTGTTACACGTGATATGATATCGGTGGAAAATGTAATTTATTAATGGCCAGTGAAATATTTCTTTAAATATATGTAATTTATTAATGGCCAGTAAAATGTTTCTTTAAATACACTGTGCGCTTAAAGATTAAGCATGATTCCTTATGACTGACTAGACGAGCAGCTACTCCGAATTTATTTTGAAAATTTATTATATCTCACGATCTTGGATAATTTGATTTACACTTTAGAAGAAGTAGAATGTTTCGATCGGTGTAAGGGCTAACCTTTTGCACTCGAATGGTGACTCCGAGGCGCCAGTAAAAATGACCATACCATTATTCGAAACAATTTTAATATTTTAAGTGAGACTGTATTCTATAAATTGTAAAACAGCTCAACTGTTGTATGAGAAACCAGGATCAATTTGATATGCACAATGTAAAAAAGAATACATAGGATAAAAATGATCTGGGTTGAAAGAGATGTCTCGATTTCGAATTAGAATTGCTTCAACTCTAAAGGGTTAACCCATTGCACTCGGAGCTATTTGAACTCGAAAATGAAACATTTCTTTCGACCTAGAATAAATCCATTCTGTATGATTTTTGTCAATTCATGGATATGAAATGGTTGTAACACCTCCTCCGATACTTAAATGTGTAGTAATTGATTAGATATCAACGTATTTCATAACCTAAACAATATATTGAATAGTGGTATATCAATTTTTAGTGGCGACTCTCTGAGTCACCACTCGAGTGTTAAGGATTAATGCCGGCAACGTTAAAGAATAATCTTGGTTGATCCTGCGGAAAAATTCGACCAACCGGAGGAGCAGAGACACCGAAGCTTCATGACGGAAGAACACGACGACGAAAGGGGTTAAAGACTCGTAAAGTCGAGCAAGGAAAGGGCGTCGGACGGGTCAACATGGCGGAGAATATAAATCTCTCGCCGTCGTTCTCGGTGGCGGCCGCCACGAGCGCACCGGAGACCGTGTTCGTTTGTGAGAAAACGAGAGAGAAGATCGTGCCGGAAAGCTGTAGGTGGAGACGCTGCAAACAGGACTTTTCGGGCTTTGTTGCTTAAACTCCTCGCTGTGTATCCCGAAATTCAAATTCTGCGGGATTTCGTCAACCGATCAAGTTTCCAGGAAACCTATTTGACAAAGCCACGATTTTGATAAAAGGATCTTGAAAGCGTCGTCAGTCAATTCCAGGATTTCAGTGCAGTTATTCGAACCGATTAACATGTCCGACTTTCTTCTGGTTTGGTTTGAGCGAACCATTATCAATTTAAATTAACTAACGTTACCCACGGCGAATATTTATCCATTTTTCTTTCTTAGACAGCGTAAGATACTTCTTGCGTGCTAAGCCTAAGATGTATTTCTTGAACATTAAACACACCATTGATCATTTCACCGGTTTTATACGTTTTTCATCTTACAATTGTTGAAACGATGCACTTGCTTACATGGAAATTGATTCGGTAAATTTCTTTATCCGAGTACACGTTGTAACGAAAATTCTATGCTAAAACATTTGAATCGCTTTTAGTACTTCTTAACCTTTCTGAAGTCAGAGAACACTTTCGATTATATAAAAAATTTGCGGAACACCAAAATTAACGATCGAAAAAACAAACAAAAACATCCCGCGTAGAAATAAATATATTTTAGAAAATATATTTAATATATTTCGCGGAATTTCGCGGAACACCGGGTAAGGACAACAGCACTACACAAAATGATCGAATGAAAATGAATAAAGTATCGTCGTAGGACCCGAGGCAACTGTATCCGAAGAGCGTCGGCGAAAATTCAACGGCAACGGAAAAGGATGTTTACAGTGGAATTTCGACAAATTGCAAAGATGTCGGGACGAATGCGAGAGGACGAGTTTCATCTTGTGCACGGTGAAACTAGAGAATAGTCGAGCTCGGCGGTGTGCCGAGTGTCGCGGGAATGTTTTTCATTATTTGAGTGTCCCGCGGAAAGGTTTCGTAACCCTGGGGTTCATTTAGGAGCCGGACAATTCCGCGAACAAGCGGTATGCGGTATGTTCCACGAGCGATCCAGCCGGGCCGGGCCGGGCCGGGCGAAAGCACGCGTTCCGAAAATACATACCCGCCGCGCGTTTTTATTATTCATAAACCCGGCGGGACCCGGCGGCGAGAGCATTTTTGACCCGCCGCCGCCACGGGAATCGTCACGTACGCGCGCCACGTACACGCGCGTTCCACGCAAAGGCCGTGGAACGCAACCACGGGTCCTCCTTTGCTGATCCCGAGGCGCGTATTTCGTCGCGAGGCGACGCGCGTTCCTTTCCGAGCCGTACGGTGCTCCGGATCCAAGAACTTTGTCGCATTTTGCCAGAAACTGATTTGCCACGAATGAAATCTTTCTACAAACTGTACAAATGGTATATGTCGAAAATGTTTTGCGCCATTCAGGCGTCAAAGGGTTCCGCAAAACGTTTCCGCAAGCTAGTGCAAGTATGTTGGGAATTTTTTGCAACGCGCAGCAACAGGAGTCCCCAAAAGGTACGAGGACCAAGAGTCCAAGACGGACAAGCGAAGTTCCTCGGGCGTTCGGAACGAAATTGCGAACAGGCCTTTATCAGAGTCCAGCAAACGAACAATCCGGAAGCGGGTGAAACCTTTTTTCAGGCTGAAACTCGGTCCATGGAGTCGCGGGGATGCTGCCAACGGGAAAAACAGGTTGCAAAAAATCCAATCCGGTGGATGGAGTTCACCGGCAGCGACGTGGGGGACGTGGTTCTCTGTCCGGAGACCGTTCGTACGGGACTGTGGCTGAAGAGGGACAGAATGTCTCCGGATCTCTCGAAGGAGGGAACCGGCCGGACGGGAGTGGAACTTCACGGTACGACCCTCGTTCCGAACGGAACGAACACGGAGGGACGAGGATAGCTGGTGGCAGCGAGTCTACGAGGGTGTCGAGGTTGGCGGTTGTAGAGGTGAGGAGGGTACCAGAGGAGACACCTTGAGCGATGAAGGGGGATGGTAGCCGCGAGACGAAGCCGGTGGACACGGAGGGAGCGTAGAATGCGAGGACACGGTGGTGAGACGATGAAGGAACGAGGAGGATGCTGCGAGGGAGCAAGGAGGAAATTGCCGGGGAGCGAGCAAGAAGTCTCGCGGAAACGAGGAGGATGTTATGGGGGAGCTAGGAGCACTTGTACTGGAGCGAGGAGAGTTAGAAACGAAGAGGACCCTATGGGAGGAGTCTGTGCGGTGAGCTATAATTGCAAGAGATGAGGAACGAAATCGGGGATGAATATGGAGATCGCTAGGGAGGTGTCGAGAGGGAGCAAGGGGGACGAGGAAATTAGGAAAACTTTATCGAAGAGCAAGTGGCGGATTCTTAAGGCGGTGTTCTCCTGATTACAAGGGTACGGGATGCACCTTCTTATTTCTCGATAATGCATGCGATCGGGTTTCTCAGTAGTGAAAAGCGCTGGATAAAAAGTCAATCTAGACCGTTGTCTCCCTGAAAACTCCTACCTTTACGTTTACGATGGTAATTTGCATTATTCGGCAGCATGTAGCTATTTTCATGAAGCTGCAACAAATAGGACCAAACCTTCGGATTAAAACTTTCTTAATATTTCTTTCGCGTTTGACGATCGATCGTTTATCACAAATAATGCAAGGTAAACTACGGAATGCCTTCAAATTAAGAAAAACAAAAACTCCAAGTCGTCGCTAAATATCCAGTAACTGGTGCCTTTACCCCAGAGGAGCTACGAGAAGGAAACAGGTAGACTCCATAAATTGTAGAGGAACAAGGAAAAAGCAGTGGGGAAACTAGGATTGCAACGATGAAGAAGCTTGGAAGAAGCAGAGACCTTCGCTGGAGGAAGAGAGAGAGAGAGAGAGAGAGAGAGAGAGGGCTGGCGAAGGAGGAGAGAGTGCAGCGTAGTCAGAAGGAAAGGAGAGGTCTGTTCCGCGATGAAGTCGAGGAGGAGGCACGACGAACGCGTGAGGGATCGTTTGACTCGGGTAGGGGGCTCTCGAAGAGGGGTCCAGGGGGATCGTTATCGGATCCTAGGATCGCAAGGCTCGCACGTACGGCAACCGCAGCCACGACGACCACGCAGAACCCGAAGCGTTCGCGTTCAGGGTTCGGGTTCGGGTTCGGGTTCGCGTGCATTCGTGCGCCACGGCCGTTTTCTCGCACGATTCGAGTCCCCGACACCCTGTTCGACGCCTCCCCCGTAGCCTAGGCCAGTGTGCATCTAATTAGAAACAGGATGAATTTCAATCAATTAGAACGCTCTCCGTCTCGGAATGCGACTCGGCCGTGGACTGGTTACGTAATCCTGGTAGTGGGCTCTCGTGATCGAAGCTCGCCCCGTCCCGACGCGCCGCGACGCGTCGCGCGCCGGGAGGAATCGCTTTATTGGGTTCGCTTTTCGAGTGTACTCGGCATTAGCTGACGGCTTATAGACACTCGTCACGTTCGTCTGGGACGCTATTTTGCATGATGATCGCCGGAACGTTGTCATAGCACCGTGTCCCGGGATTCTTCGCGGTGGAAAGACCTTTAGCCGTGTTTGTTCCGATGGTCTCGCTTCGCTTAGGCGCTGTTTACCGTGTCGCTCCGTAATTGCGAGGCGTGTCGCCCAAGTGGCACGATTTTGATCATACTCCCGTAGAATATGTGTGTGTCCCCGTTCGACTAGAACGGCGAGCAAAAATTTCAATTTTCCAGCGATAATGCCGTGTTGTTAGGCGTGGTACATTGTTATTAAGTAACCGGATTAGTAAGCATATAATGGACCGACCATTAGTCTGACATAATATCTTGTTGTTACTTGTTTCGCGATGGAAAGACATTTAGGCGTAAGCTTCGAACGTTACTCGATCGTGTACACGTCGCTCGGATGCAATTTACATTGTCGCTGTAATTGCAAGGTGTGTCTCTCACCCAAGTGGCCGACTTCGATTTTGATCGTAGTTAAGTATAATGTGCATTCCCTGGGTACTGAAGTGGCACGATCTATGTAAGAATGTCACTTTTCTATGGTCAAACGTGTTGTTATTAGCTACCGATGGAACAAATGAAAATGCTAAATGAATATCGCCAGAAAAACGCTAAATTAGGCTTTCTGGGATAGTAAGCGCGCTAGATGCATCTTTTATCTAGCGATTGCGACTATGGAGAGGTCCCCAATACGTATTAGCGAGACGGTATTTTCCTTATCCCGAACCCTTGCAATTCTCGTGTACGTACATGCGTCTGGCGGTGTGTGGTGTACCACACAACTCATCGAGTCTACTCCCTTAAGAACATGAATCACGTACAAAAAAATGATTATATCGACTTTTTCAGTTGAAAATCGCATCGTTCAGCAGAACATGTCTCAGTCGCTGTCAAAACTTCTTATTCTCCGAAAGAGTCTTCAAAAGTGGGGAAAACGGTCGATTTAGGAGTGCAAAATTTAAAAGACCAATAGGGGAATAGACATTTAATACTATTTCTTACGTTAACACACATGTCTGTAGAAGTTAACTCTTAGCACTCGAACGGTGACTCTGAGGCGCCACTAAAAATTGCTGTACAATTATTTAAAATATTGTTTACATTATTAGATATAGTGGTACGTAATCAATTGCTAAACATTTATGCATTGTACGAGGTATTATATCAATTTCATATCCACCGAATTTAAAAAATCATAGCGAATGGAAATATTCTAGGTTGGAAGAAAAAATGCTTAACTTTCAACTTAAAATAGATGCGAATGCAACTTTTAGTTACGTACATATAAATAGTAGTATAAATTCTACTTACATATTACTATTTACATGTAACAGTATTTTTAAATTCTTCTAATCTTTTTGCCGTTATAAATTACACCTACTCGTTTATCGTCGTAAATGCATAAAACTCCGTTGTCTAATTATTAGTAGCACTTAGAATGTTCCACTCCTGAGTCGGCCGTTTTTCCCCACTGTGGCGTCGCATCGATTCGTGGCGACTGAAAAGAACTAGCTTTAATAGACATCCTCTTCCTCCATCCGCAACCAGGCATAAGGTCCCGGCGACTCTCGTCCCGCCAGCGCCGGTCTCAAATAAATAGAGACGGTCCGGCCCCCTCGAAAAAAGACGGAAACAACCGGGGAAAGTCAACAGACAGGACCGAGAATCCAGTTAGCGTCTGATCCGCGGGGGTGAAGCTGGTGCCTTGGGTGTACCAATAAATCAACAAGTACGCGGGGCGCGTACCTCTTCACAGTCTGTTGGTCTCTCGCGTCCGCGGACGTACACGTCCCACATAATCGGCGTGTGTGCGAGGCAGTGCGAGGGTTTACGGGCGAGAGCACGCGCGGACACGTGGACAGAAACGGGCTGAAAGAGAGCTAAAAAGGGAGGCCGTAGTCTCTCCGGGGCGGTCATGATTTATCTCGTCGACGGCCACGGGGCCCCCTTGGAATTTCTGGTCCCGATCCTCGAGCCGAGTCGATCCTATCCGATCCGATCCGCTCTCGGCACGGCTCGACGCCGATGCGGATCGCCTCTCTGCTTTGCTCAGCACTTTGCTCGCTCGCGACGACGAACTCGATCGACCGGAATACGTCGAGTCGAGACGAAACCAAACGATTCTTGTTGCTCGCTTCGTCGCCGGCCCATTTATCGCCCGGCGACAGATGTTTTCGTAGGCCCGGTGAAAACCGTGAGCGATTCGCCCGGTGACTGGCCCTTCCGCACCCGCACTCGCACCCGACCGCGTCCTGCTCGACGATGGCTGCGACGAATCACCGACGCGTTACTCGCTTGTTAAGCTCCATTTATGCAGAAGAGCAGACGAGTCCGGCACAGATGACACCGCTCTGTCAACGGGAACGCCGACACCGTGCTGATCGGAGTCCGGATTTTTTTCCCCTGTACACCGGCGATACTTATCGGCAATCTAGAGATCGCAGATCCTACGTCTTCTAATCATTTTATAGAATTTAGAATCGAAGAAGAATTCCTATTGGCATATCTGCATTTGTATCTGAAGCAATGGCTTCGTCTTGACTAAGTTAGGTGTAAAAGAAAAACTCGAAAAGAATAAAACGTGAAACAGTTTTATTCTCCTGTTGATCGCCTCGAGTAAAGGAAAGAACCGTTCGTTTTATGCGAATTCCCTCGATATTCCGCCGCGCAGAAGCATAAACTTGCAGAAACTTTGGAGCAGTAACTAGAATAAATCGGGGGATGCTGAATTCGTTTGCACACGAAATATTTACGGCTGCGTGAGCGTCGTCTGGTCATTCTCCTTAACATCGAGTCGTCGGGCATTGGTCGTCCCGCGCAGACCTCGCGCACGATAATCGCGTCGGAGCCTGATTTGCATAATAAAAGTCCAATTAGCAGGGCGAATCATGTGTCAGTGGGAAAGAGGAATAGCTCGAGACCGATGGCAGGACCGGTCCTACGGCCGGAAACGTCGAATTTGTTTTTGTTTCCGGCGTGCCGCAAAGTCGTACGGCCACGTTCAACAGGTGACCAGTTGAATATCGGGCGGAACGACGTTTCGGCGATCCGGAGGGCCGCGATATCGCGAGAAATAAAACGTGGACATCTTGATCAGCCGGTTGTAGGGACGGCCGAACGACAAGACCCGACTCGATCTTATTTATTCGCCATTGTGGATGGCGTCCGAAGCGGATTCTCGTTTATGAGATCGGAGATCGAGGGGTGCGGTCGACTATTCCTGACCGAGGCGATTTTAATTGTCATTTCGTCGGACGTTTATTAACACAGGTTCATCCGCGGGGAACCTGCTGCGGGTACGGAGGTGTTCGTTTCATCTTTGAATGGGGAAAGTTAAATCAGGGACGTCCATTTTCTGTATTTTCCTCGAGCAAACATTGGCAAAGCCATTTTTACAGCTTTATCTTGCATCTTTGAATAGTGGAAGGTTCATCGGGGACGTTCATTTCCTGCATTTTCCTCAAGCAAAATTGTCTGAAACTCTTGGGGGTTCGAGCTTTGAGCAAAGCCATTTTCAGAGCTTTATCGTTCCATCTTTGAATAGTGGAAGGTACATCGGGGACGTTCATTTCCTGCATTTTCCTCGAGCAAAATTGTCTGAAACTCTTGAGGGTTCGAACTTTGAGCAAAGCCATTTTCAGAGCTTTATCGTTCCATCTTTAAATTGTGGAAGGTACATCAGGGACGTTCATTTTCTGCATTTTCCTCAAGCAAACATTGGCAAAGCCATTTTTAGAGCTTTATTTTGCATCTTTGAATAGTGGAAGGTACATCGGGGACGTTCATTTTCTGCATTATCCGTGAGCAAAAATTGAATGAAACTCTTCGGGGTTCGAACTATGAGCAAAGCCATTTTTAGAGCTTCGTTGTTCCATCTTTGACTCGTGGCGGGCACATTAGGGACGTTCATTTTTGGCATTTTCTTCAAGCAAAACGTTGTCTGAAAGTCTTCGGAGTTCGAACTGCGAGCAAAACCATTTCTAGAGCTTTACCTTCCATCTTTGAATAGTGGCAGGCACATTAGGGACGTTCATCTTCTGCATTTTGCTCAAGCAAAATTGTCTGAAACTATTGGGGGTTCGAACTTTGAGCAAAGACATTTTTAGAGCTTTATCGTTCCATCTTTGAATAGTGGAAGGTACCTGAGGGACGTTCATTTTCTGCATTTTCTTCGAGTAAACATTGTCTGAAACTCTTCGGGGTTCGAACTGTGGGCAAAGCCATTTTTAGAGCTTCATCGTTCCATCTTTGCCGAGGTTCAAACTATGAACAAAGACCAAACCTACACCTCTGGAGAATCTACTACAGGTACGTAGATGCATTTCGCTGTTTCGTTTTGGAATAATAGATTACATTAGGATCATTCTTTGCATTCTTCTGATTCTTCTGAAGCCCCAGATTTGTTCGAAGCTTTCCGAAGTTAAATCTGTGAGCAACGATATCTTTGGAGAACTTCTAGCAGAGAACTGTGCTTCATCGTTCCATCTTTGAAAAGTGGAAGTTACATTAGAAATATTCATGTTCTGCATTCGGAAGCGAAGCTGTTCGGAGGGTTCCGTGTGCAAGGACGCGTTTCAATGTTTGGAAGAGCTAGTTTTGCATACGTAATCAGAGCATTTTGCGGCAACGTCATTTTCCATGCGGCGCGAAAAACGGCGGGCGGAATGAATTCGATCGAAGTAATCGGGCCACGGGATTCATCGACGAATTCAAGCTCTCCGCCGCTCCTGGGAATTAAGAGCGTCGTAAGAAAGTCTCGCACGCTTTAATTACCATTCAAGCCGGAGGGCCAGAGGGAGGACTGGCTCATGCAAGTATAATTCCCGGTCGGTCTCTCGTTCGTTCTTTCTCTCTTTCTTTCCCGTTCGGCCCTCGTACGAGTCTCTCTCCGTGAACGCGCGACGGTCCTGAACCGGCGTGACGTGCACACGAAAACAGCGGAAAACTCGCTGGGGAAATGCGTTCGGATATCGCCTCGTTTCTCGCTTGTTGATCCCCCGCATCTTATTTGGCCTGGCTTCGCATCCCACGTCCGACTTTTTCCCTCGTTTTACACTCGTCCAAGCTGCTCCCGGCCTCTCTGCGTTTTCTCTTCTACAAACAGTTTCCCTGTCTCGCTCAGGCGTCACGTGATTTCCATATGTTTTCACGCGTCGCGACTAATCACTGGTATGCGGTCGCTGCCGGTGCCGTGGGAGCAATTCTCAAATGTAGTGTCAAGATTATGTGTTTCCAACGGGCCCTACATATTCTTACGACCGTGTGAAACACGATAAAAGTCAAAGCTTTGTTCGTTGGTTGCCCAAATTTTTAGTCCTCAGAGTATATTGACGCGTATAAACAGCACGATTATATTTCCGTGAACGTTTTATCATTTGCTGGACTTGCATGGTATTTTTCTATTGTCTTAACTATTTCATGGGCACGTCGTCGGTTCCCATCGTCGTCGGTAATAGTGTATTTCCACCAACGGAATTTTCCAGTGCTTCGAATAGTTCTCTTCGACAAACGATTGTCTATTGAAAATGCGTAATCCAATTCACAGACGCCGTCCCTGAAGGATTAACGAATGATCGCCAATCATCCTTAACCCCTCCCGCTGGAATGGCGTGCCACGCACGTCGAACAATTGTTTCCTCAAAATTTGTCAATCTTCTGTCTCTTCGTGAAAAATTGATTTTACTGTACACGGTTTGGTCGTGCGTATCCGCGTGGAATAATTGCATCTCGCAACCACGTCGGTTTGGGTTTGGGGTCACGTAGCCAGTTCGAAAAACGAAGCTATCTACAGGAAAGATGATCCGCGATCTCCGGGACCCCCGTCGGCGGAGGATCGTGAATCGTAGACGTGTCCTGGAGGATCGAGGGAGCCGTGGAACGTCGATCGCTAACTCGACGGCCAGTTTTCCCGCGATAACGAGACTCGGTTATGCGGATGTCCGTGAAGCAGATTGTTGGCCGGGCGCGCGTTATGCTTGCACGCGAGTCTGCGCATGCGACGCTTGCACGGCGTTGCAGTGAACGAGCACACATAAACGCACACATGCATCGGGGACGACCCATTTAATGCACTCACACAGGGCCGCCGCCGCGCGTAGAGCCAGCCAGTTCGCTATTTAGCCCGGCCAGCACCGTGACTAACTGGAATCTCGAGATAAACGGCATTCCCCCGGGCTTATCTGGTCCTAACCGTGGTCCAACGCGACCGATGACCCGACCTGATAGAAAAACCGCGGCGTACCTACGGTTCCATCTGTGCCCGATAGACGAGGAAGGCGAACCTGTCAAGGCCAATGGTCGATGGCTGATCGTTTCGAAATCGTACCAAAAGACGCTTCGAATTTTAATACCATCGTCCATGGTTTTCTTTTCTTTTTATCGTATTTTATCGTAGAAAATCTCATAAGAGTTTTATTTCAACATAATACAGAATTCAACATGCACTCCCGGCGATAAATCACCGGACACTTACCTATCTCCAACAAAATGGCGATTAAAGAATACAAGCTTCCTTGATTTTATTTTGATTAGATGCATATGTAACATGCATGTTACAGATTTGCCTACGTATGTATACGTAACGTGGACAAATGTTACAAATACGTAGCTAACGATCGAAACTGGTTGCTAGAAGGATAGAATTGATTGAAACAACGAGACGTTCCGATTGAGACGAACATAGGACGATCGAAAGAAAATAATTCTTTCGTTCTACGATTTGCATACCGACTCGGCAAGTCAATGACGCGAATCGTTTTCCAAGAACGTTACGCTGTCGGCTGAATCACCTCGTCCCTCGAGTGGAGAATTTCTTCTTCTTTTGAACCCTTTATCTCTGCCCCTTATCTCCGCAACTCGACGTGTCCCTAGCGTATCAAACTGACACGAACGAGTGAGACGCACAATGAAATGATAAATTAATTTTGCTAATTACTTCATTCGGAATAAAGTAATCGGTGTTTACATGCCGCCAATTTTTGAAATGTCAAAGACAAAGTCCGACAGGCGATATTATTCGAGAGACGCGATGCTGGTGGGAGAAAGAAGAACACATTATTTGCATCCGCAGCTAGATACATTCGATCCATCGTGTTTTTCGAGCCGTTCCGTTCGATTGGCACGTTCCGTTTTCACTGGGTGCACCGTCAAAGGGTTAAAGTATGAATGGGTACCAGGTCGTTAACGGTGCTCGTTGAACGCGAACCCGCGAGCGTCCAAATAAATCGAGCACGCACAAGTGGCAGCATATCGTCCCGAATATTCGAGTCGTCTGAATGCTAAGTCCGCCGAATTGCGGCCGTTGTGTGTGTGTGTGTGTGTGTGTGTGTGTGTGTGTGTGTGTGTGTGTGTGTGTGCTCTTTCGGCGACTCATCCCGCGAACTCGATCGAGCGAGCTCGTTCGAATCAGGGCCGAGCAGCAGCGCAGCGATTTAAACTAGCAAGGCGATCTTTATTACGCGCGCGGAACGAAAGTACACGATGACGATGCGGAGAGCCTCGTCTGGCTCGCTGCCAGCGAAGAGATCTCGCAGGGCTCAGCCTCTTCATCCTCTTCCTCGTCGTCGGTATTCACCGGGCCGTCCCCTCCGCACGCCACCGCACCGCCGCGCCGTCGCCGACCGTTTTTCTCCATTCTTTCGTCGCCCATTCTTCCGGAAGTCGATATCGAGGAGTCGTGCAAGCTCGCGGTTCCTTTCCAGACTCTTTCCCTAATTTTTCCCGTCGTCGACCGTGGTCCGCGCTCCCTGCTAACCCTTTCAGCGCTCGCCGTTCTCAAGAGCAGTCGAGGATGTCTATCTTAACAATGTGGCGCAACGTCACGGTGCCCGCGACAGCTTTCTGTTCGGGCTAATGCGAAATATTCAGAGGGAGTAGCTTCTCGTGTATAAATGGTGAAAAGGGAGAGCCACATTTAGCGGAACCGACCACGGGCTCCCTTGTCGATCGCTAACACTGCAGTTCCTCGATCCACGTGTATCTTGGATCAGCAAATATTGTTGCTTAACACGCTGACCGCAAAGCGAATTCTGAGATTATCGTACAGCTCTATTCCAGTCGTATAAAAGATCAGAGTCATTCGTAATTATCGTTCGTCGCTTGATAACGAAGTTGGCACTATAATTTTGTTCTCTTCGGAACACATAAATTGCAACGAACACATATTTTGCGTTTATGCAAAATAAAGTGTTTCAATGTTCTGAACTACACCTGCACATTTTTTACGATCATTTTTTAGCGGGTCGCTAGCGCCGGTAGCACTGCGCCATATAAAAATGCTGTAATGTTATTTTTAAATGATCGAACATATCAAGGATGGAGACAAATCCTTATTTTACTCGAGTTTGTCGCAATTCAGAATATTTTTATTTTCTTTAATATTTTATGAAGATCCGCAGTCTACATTGGCAACAGACCGTTTTGATTGAAATAGTTTATTTCGCACCGTTGCTTTACATAATTTAAATATCGAGTAAAATAAATATTAGCAATTTCAACCGGGTGTCGTTATAAACTGCGCTCCAACCAGGTCAGCTAATATAATTTTGAAGAGAAATTCCGCAATTATCTGGAATAATTCTAAAATAGAATAGCATGTCATTTGAAATGATATTTCAAGTAACGTTATTTCAGAAGTGCCCAGATGTTATCGGCAGGTCTGTGATCCACCTGGATAATAGTAATCCCTTCTTTTGCGATTCCCTGAGACGAAAGCTTTTACGAGATACCAAATAAGAACGAATAACAAAAATAATTTTGATAGGAAGAGAAGACCGGAGAATTAAGAATAAGTCATTGGTAACGGCTGATAAAGAGACAAAGACGAAGGAGCGTCGATAAGCTAGCTCGAACGGATAATAAACGCGAGAAAGGTGGCGCAGAAGATAAAAGAGTAACAAGGAGGTGATTTGAAGAAATGAAAGGAATGAAAAAAGATTGTAAGGCCAGGAGCTAATCGGTAACGAACTTCATCCTGGAGGAACGAGCAGCGACGATGGGCAGAATAGTAGCGGAAGAGGCACGGACATCGAGGATTCAAAGCGATCCCCCGTTGGATCGAAACGGACTGGAGGGAATTGGCGGTGATTTAAATTGGCTGCCCCCTCGACCCGCCGTTTAACCCATTTACTACCACGCTTCTGAATATGCTCTCCTCTTCGCCGCGATTTTTTTCCTCTCTTTCTTCCCTCTCCGCCGTTCGCCGAACTTCGTTTGCCTGTCAGCCGCGTGTGTTCCGTTTCGCGCAGCTTTTCAAGCTCCGATTCGCGAACGGGAATACAGACCGGCACAATAGAACAATATAAAGACCGGGATAAATGAGAGAGAGAGAGAGAGAGAGAGAAAAAATGGAGGGCGGCATAAAGAAATTCGAAATAATCAATGTAAAAACGTGTCGGTCCTTTGCGGGTCAATCGCTTCGCAGCGAAACCGTTTTAGTTTATCAGAGAGCTGGAATTGAAATAATGGAAGCCGTCACGATCGTTGCTCGTCTGTTCGGTGGACTGATTCGCGCGAATACGGTCGGATCGGTCGTTTTTGATTGAAATTCGACGAAATGAAATTCGATTGGTCCTGTGTACGTTTTAAGCGAGCTCGGATATTAACGGGCGAAGACTTTTTTCAATATTGGAAATAGTTTTCTCCGCGAAGGATCTTCGCGCAAAATCAAAATTTGTCTGCGTCAATTATACGAACCTAAGGTTCCCGAAAAATATGTACAGTTCCTCTCCAAACAATTTTTGCCTTCAAGTCCGGGGGAAAAATGGATACCGATCTTTTGTTAATACGTTGAGCAAATTATTTGTCTGCAACTTTAAGAATCAATTAAATGGACCTGCTGTCGCCGATACGATGACAGTCCAATCGTATTAAAACATCGCAACGATATTCGTCCTGGAATGATTAATGCGTCATGTCGGTCGGACCTAGATCACTTAAATATCAATTAATACAGAGATCAATTTTCGCGTGTTCCACAAACACGTACATTTCACAAATCCACGAAGATTCGATAACGAGACTGAATTAATGCCGACGTCCTGCCTCCGAGTAACAATTTACCACGCCCTGTGTCTAGCGTGTCTGTCCTATCAAAAAAAAACAGAAAACGGAGAGACTGAAAACCACGCTATACTTTATGCGACGTCGATGTAATAGTCGTCGATAAAAGGGGTCCCATTAACAGAATCTCCGACGCTATCTAAAGGACGCCGTAAGAGAACGGGTTTAATGGCGCCCCGAGCGTAATGACAGCCTGGACGCCGATAATTACGGAGATCAGCATTGCAAAATAAATAATCGCGATTACAGTGATCACTGTGATTAAAGAGAATCGTCAGGACTACCGTCGCGAGAGCTTTTCAATTTCGATGGTTCCCGAGAACACGGCCGAGCCGAAATTTCATTTTCCAGTGAAACACGCGTCCTCCCTCGCGAGTCCTGCACGACGCACGTTTATTGACTCCGCGACGCCCAGGGGCGGTCGTATTACCCTCCGACACCCTGCTCCTAACGGCTCTCCACTTCGTTTCTTTGTTTCAGAATTTTTTCTCTCTCTCCTTTCTCATTGTTCCCGCCACAGGAGCGCTCCGCGCGAAAATTCGAAATAATTTCGATGTGTGCAAACAAACATACTCTGCTCGAACGTACCAGTGGATCATTTCTCCTCTTACGCTTTTTCGATATAATATCGTGTTTACGTATATTTAGGAATATAGGAATTTAGCAAATTTATTTCTATCTTCAGTGGCTTCGTTAAGTTATAAGACATGCGTCGATGTTCTTAAATTGTTTTAATCTTGACACTATTTGAAATTACAGCCAATCGTTTTTCCGAGAAAATGCATAAAAAAGAATTTTATAGATCGTAGACAATGGGAAATAATGTGTAAGTAGATAGATTGTATGTATCGATGATAAAAATCAATAGACGAAATACAAGCAGAGTTGTGTTTAATTACAATTGAATTCAATCACATTTTATTAAATTATTTCGTAATGAAATTCAGTCGCTTCATTAAATTAAGGATTGCTGTATTTTGGAAGGTTTGTCATCGTCGCATAAGAAAATATCCTCATAAACAAGAACATAAAATTGAGTTGTCTGCGAATGCGATACGGAAGAAACACGGATAGAAATGAAAGATATTTTTCACATTAAGCGAGTAATGTACACATTGGGTAATTTACATTGTATCGTATTTCAATTACATTTTATTCTAATTACACTGTATTTCGATTGCGCTCACGATTCGCGAAATTAGCAATTAAATGAAGTGAAAGGTTCGAGTTATATAATACAATTACAATGTAATTCAAATACTGTGTATATAAAATACAATGTAATTCGATTACAATGTATTTAAATTAGCGCAACTCTGAATACAAGTACATAAAACTGTAGGGGCATACAGGGATTTGTTAAAAAATATTATGTTACATACTACTTATCGAGACTATCGAAAGAAGGAGCACATCAAACGTAATTTATTCTATAATTACATTATAATAACGTATTTATACCTTTTCATTCTCATCTGTCTGCTGCTTCAGCATGCAATTACCGATTCTCGTCAGAAACGCATAAAATCCGAAGTCTAATTTCATTTTCTGGAAGGTTGGATAATAGTCTGGCGGAACATTTCAGAAACAGGGGTGTGCGCAGCAATGAACGAAGTAAAGGGTGAAAGAATGCAAAGCGCCAGGGAATCGCGAGATTAATCAGAAATTAATCCGCGGATCGCGCGGCGTTAATTGACTCCGCAGGCCCGGGCGTCAATTAACTGAGCCGTCGAGGCCGTTCTCGCGAAAATTTCTTAATCGTTGCCATTCGCGGAAGGCGGCCGCTGATTTATTGGCGGACCAGCGCGCTGGGACGGGCCAGCGAGCAGGAAAGAAAAGGGGGAAAGAGCGTTCGCCACGCGGCGAACAATCGATCCTCGGACGATGTCATTACGCCGCCATGGCCAATTAAGGCGCGACGCGTCAATTATGGATGGTAACGGGAAATCGACTTTCGCGGTCGTGACGAGACACCGATTACACGATTCGTTCGTTCTATCAATTGCACCGTGCGACGCGCGTTTGGACCGCGAACTTTTCCTTTCGTTTATTTATTGACGTTCCGGGTAAGACGAACCCATAAATAACTGTTTTAACCTTTCATCTGGGAACAACGAGTTAATTCGTATTTCGAGAGAGCTCGTTATCCCGTTCAGAAACTATTCAATTTCTTCTGAATTCAACGAACAACTCTTTCATATCGTTCCGTCATAGTATCCATATTCCGTTAATAATCATCATTGATTAATCGTTAGACTGCTGATCTTTATGCAAAATAAAAATGACTTACCCGAATTGCAACAAACTGGAGTGAAGTTTGTAGAAATTTATTTTCTTCCCAATTATGTTTAGTAAGTTGAAGATAATATAACAGTGTATTTAAATTTTACCAATATATTTGCAATTTTAAATTACTCTTACTCATTTTTGTCATAAATGCATAAAATCCGCAGTCTAATAATCATATTCTGTGAATTTTAGTTGAAGATAATATAACATTGTGTTTAAATTTTACCAATATATTTGCTATTTTAAATTACTCTTACTCATTTCCGTCATACATGCATAAAATCCGCAGTCTAATAATCATATTCTGTGAATTTGGATCGGTCGTAGTAACACATTTGTCTTCTTAATTCAACAAATAGATCTTTCACCTCGGTATATCACTGTACAGCAGACTCCCATTGTATAACGCAATGAAAACATTGTTTATACTTATTGTGTATCTGTACCTTCTGGAGAAATAAGTGTATAGTCGTCTTACGCAATGTTTTGTAAATGCACTGTACATTTACTGCAACATACAATACATTATACATATACAGTCTTTTTAAAGAAGTGTTCGCAGTCGTTTGTTCTCAGAGAATGATTAGTGAAAAGATAATATTAATTTTCAACCTGTAAAGCAGGATTGCAAAATCATTTCTAAGTGATGGGGCACAGCGACCAAATTTCGGGACATCCTGTGGAAGCCAACACAATGGCTCGTGTTTATGAGTTCGCCACGTACAAATGGCCGCTGGAGTGGCCCGCCGCTGGCCGCGCCATTTTACCCAATAATAATTATTTACCCGGGCACGGTGTTTGCTTATTTGTTGCGCACATTGCACTCGTTGGATTGTCAATTTTGCGGTCGCTTGCTTCGGAGTAATTTACTTGGACAGTGGGCGTATGAAACGCTAGGATGACACGAACTGCGCGCGAAATTCATTGCGTACACGTAGTATTTGCTTCGCGTGTCTCTGATAGTAATTTCCACTCTACTTGCAACTGCTGGATCACTTTCGTCAAACATTTCTTCGAATAAACAAACATAAAAATCTTCGTTTCTAGCGTGTTCTACTTTGTTCTCGAGATTCGAAGCTTCGAAGAATGAACGACAGAAAAGCCAATCTGAGATTGTTAGGACTCGTTCGGATACATTAAAAATTGACTAGAATGATTTCTAACCAGAGTTGTGCTAATTTAAATACATTGTAATTTTATATACACAGTATTTGAATTACATCATTCGCGAACCTTTCACTTCATTTAATTGCTAAGTGTACGCGAATCGTGAGTGTAATCGAAATACAATGTAATTTAAATACAATAATAATGTAAATTGGTCAATGTAATTATAATTCTCAATTATAATTATAATTCGTGAAGTAACTCAATTGTAATTCAACACGACTCTGTTTTCAACAAAATTGTACACAATCCTATTGCTTTGAACAAGTTGACGTTCAGACTAAAGCGGCCCCTAGACGATCAATATTATCGTCAATATATCGCACTATAATTGATATTCTACAATAATATTGATCGTCTGTAAATCAAATTGAAAGATTGCTCATGTATATAGAGTCAATCGAGAAGAGTCTGATTTTTATTGTACAATCTCGTAAATAATGCTTCGTCTGTGGGTAATATTGCGCAATATTGGCTCACTTCTATCTTCACAGTCGCAAAGTGAACATTGAATTTTCAAGTATGGCTACGCAGGAAAAAGAGGAAGAAAGAAAATTCATTTTAGAATGTATCGAGGATATCGAGGTGTATCAGAGCTTACCTGCTTTGTGGAATATCGAGAGTAAATAGTATAGCAACAGGATAAGAAAAAAATGAACGATACGAACATCTGCTTCGGAAATATAAAGAAAAATATCCAGATGCTGATAAGTCGCAGTTAGTTAAATAATTTAATTCGTCGCAACTTGCTTTCTTTTTATTCCACGTGTTAACAGCAGTGTCATCAGTCCGTGCACTAACTTATTGAGCAATAATATTGTCTCGTGTGGGTGAGCCAGCAATATTATTGTGGAATACAGGATGAGGCACTAACTATTGCCACCTGCAATAACTCCGAAAGTATGATAGTAGTAGAAAAGTTTTCGAAATAAAAGTTGCATCGGACAACAGGGACGGTATTGTGGCATTAAACTTTTGTTGCTAGGTAGAATCGCTTCAGAGATGTGAAGGTCACCTTTGTTTTTTAAAATGGAATACAACGTTTTGTTATTTGTTTTCTAATAGTGGCTATTGAGACGAATCCGACGAGGTGCAACTTGAAGGTCAGCAAAGGTCATTTATGATCAAAAAGGCGAAAAAAACTTGCATTTACAGGTGTTCAAAGTGATTTCTATTGGTATCGATGCAATGCCGCAATCTTCTTATCACGGATTAAGTAGTATTTCCTATCGCTTCGGCACTTATCGAATCACATACTGTAACAATTTATTGTACAAACGTATTGAATTGTACGGCGTGTAAATAAATCTGTAGTTCTCACTGAATTTTGCTGGCATTCTCCGTAAATGAGAAGCATATCGGTTTGATCTTCGAAAAAAAATGCATCGTTTACGATCATCGCTTGATTCGATGATACTAATCTTACCATTCTTATTAAATATGTCCTGCGATATCGTCCAGAAGTGTTTATTTGACATTACCAGGTTTAGTTAACACGCTGAACGAGATATCCTGAACGTTTTCACCCTACACGCCGTACAATTAAATACATTTGTACAATAAATTATCACAGCACGTGATTCGATTAGTGCCGAAGTGTTAGGAAATACTACTTAATCCGTGATAAGAAGATTGCGGCATTGCATTGATACCAATAGAAATCACTTTGAACACCTGTAAATGCAAGTTTTTTTTCGCCTTTTTGATCATAAATGATCTTTGCTGACCTTCAAAGACCTTCATGTTCCACCTTTGGATTCGTCTCAATAGCCACTATTAGAAAACAGGTAACAAAACGTTGCATTCTATTTAAAAAAAAACAAAGGTGACCTTCGCATCTCTGAAGCGACTCCACCTAGCAACAAAAGTTTAACGCCACAACACTGTTGTCTGATGCAACTATTATTTCGAAAACTTTTATATTACTATCATACTTTCGGTGTTATTGTAGGTGGCAATAGTTAGTGTCTCACCCTGTATATTGTGCCATGTATTGACGATAATATTGATCGTTAATATTGGCCGCTTAAGACATACTTTATCGAATGCGTAGCTTTTCGAAGCCGAGAACAAAGGAAACTCGCCTAGCATTCTCGTCGTCGTAAGCTAACGCGTAAAAGTCTGTATTTACATGAAGATCCGATCGGACGACGATGAGTCATCGCAGCCGTAGATCCAGAAGCGTCGCGAGAGAGGATCTATGCCGATTTCGGTCGCAATAGAGTCGGGGATCTATCGCGTCGAGGCGAGGTCGAATGTAAAAAGCCGGTGGAGGAACAGAGGAACGTCTGTTCCGCCGCGGATCATGGTTATTGTTGCGCAACAGCTCGGACCGACACCGCGTCACCGTGATCTATCGCTTGGAAACACGCGTCGATGATTAACCGCGTTATCCCCATTTGCATGCGGTGTTTACACGGCCGGCTAATTATGCGCGATACACGGCCGACTATTAAGATATTACGTGACTGGAACGTGGCCGGAAAACGCCGGAAACGATCTGCTCCGGGCGACGAAGGCTTCGATGGATCGCCAGATGATCGTCTCTCGTTGCGATCTTCGTTGGACTCTTCTTGTTCCGCCATTTGCAAGTCATGCGCCGTTCAACTCTTTTCGTAATTAATGCTCTTCTGTCAAGTAGTCAAGTCTGTACTTGAGCAACCGAGTCGAAGATGTTGCGTTTGTGTCAGGTCGGTTTGTACGTACAGTGAAGCCTCGATCTAGGAAAAACACTCGGATTCGTGTTGTTTCTTAGGTCGTACGGTTCAACTATAAATTTGCCATTTTAACGCTAAACGTGCCAAGCAGTAAAGGTATCTGGTAAATATTGCCTTATAAAAATGGCAGCTCTAAATTTATTGAGATTGTCTGTAACTTTCAATAGAATAGGTGCTTGAACATTCCATAAATACATTTTTATAATTTCAATAATTAGAAGATATCAAACGGGTCGTTTGACCGTGGTAGGTTTAGTGTTAAAATGCTGTGTTAATTTTTATAATTCGTGCATTCGGGGGTGGAAAGGTGACAAGCAAAAGAAGTCATCGGGGGTTGAATCCACGAGGGCGAAAGTTTCCAACTAAATTATCGATGTGCAATAGTAGACAGCGGATCTTGATGCGAAATAAAAATGTTTTACCTGAATTGCAAGAAACCGGAGTGAAGTAGAAATTTATTTTCTCTCCTAATATGGTTGATAGGTTGAAAATAATATAGCTGTATCTTTAAATTCTTCTAATTTTCTTACTGTTTTAAATCACGTTCAGTCGTTTTTGTTACAAATGCATAAAATCCGCTGTCTCGCAATAAGGCAAACACCATTTCAATGAAATATTGTAGAGAATATCGTTGCAATAATTTCAAACATTACGTACACATCGATCAGGTTTCATACAGTTTAATCATTGTAAACATTTCTCTCTGATCGTTCGTTCGGCGAGTCAATAAAAATCTGTGTTCGCATAAATATTCGCAGACTGTAAATGAAGTTGGAGTTGAAATTGACGGACGGTCTGTGCGGATTCCATGCATTTATGTATGTTCCACCGATGTGCACGCCTGCAGTCCATTGTTTCTTCCAAGTTGCAATATTTCTATCTATGAGCCTGGAAGGAAAGTGACTACATTGTGTAATCAGCGATAATAATGTTTAACAACTGTTTCGCGTAATCTAGAGAATTCTGTGAAATCTAGAACACAAGAACAACCGAGCAGATGTTTCATTTCATTTCTTATATGAAGCTTATGTAAACCTGTGAACTTAATCGATGCATATAAAGTGCAATTGCATCCAGTATGGATATATTGTATTGAAGAATATATTTTTGAATCGAGCTCGGAAAAGAGTCTCCACCATGGAAACGAGACCATCGTTCCGGCTTTAAAAGTTTAATAGTTCGTGTGCAATGCCTCTATTCCGCGTGAAACGTTACCTGAAAGTTACACCGGGTTATACAGGGTTAACTGGTAAAGTGGACATAATGCGCCAGTGCGTCATGCACCGGCCTTGGTGCACTGCGTGTGACGCGAGCGATGCATCGCGACGCGGTAACTCCTCGCAATCAATTTTACCGAAGCAAAATCAGAAGGCGATTCTTTAAATTTGTCAAAATAGTTCTACTTTTCGAAAAGAAACTTGCACTTTAACTTTACTCGACTCTTCAAAAATATGCAAATTAATCAGTCTGCGGATTTGCCGCACTTGCGACGCAGAAGATCGTCGAATGTATTTGATAAAATTTAATAAGCCTTTTTTTCATTTCATAATAAATTTTGTTAATCTCTTACGAGCATACGCAGAGTTTCTCTATTTTGTTTGGTTCGACTGAAGAGAAAAAAGAGTGAAATGTTTCGAAGAATTTCGATTTTTCGAATATTTCATTTGAATAATCGGCATGTTTTGCGTCACTGGTACGTCACCAAGGAATAATTGCATTCTGTATCAAACTCGAGGCAAGCGTTTCAACATCGATTCAACATTTGCCGCCAATCTAATAACTAGACAGCGGATCTTTACGCGAAATAAACATTTTCCAGCTGAATTGCAACAAACCTGAGTGACGTTGGAATTTATTTATTGGTGAGCACCTTCCATTATACATAATCATTATTGCAACACTGCTCTACAATTAATGAATATTATTCGATTTTTGGCACTCTACATAGAGAATGCGGTGCGGGGCAAAATTTGTTTGAAAAATCTAAATTTAGTTACTACCGTATATGCAATGGTAATTATTCGCAAGAAATGAAATTTAACAATAAAATTAATGAATTAAAAGAAATTAACCCTTTGCACTTCGAATTAGTTTTCAATTTTGTTGCCAACAAATCCCTACTATTTTAAGCGTTTTATTTGAAATTTACTTTAAAGGACAGTTTCTCGACTGCTACTTGTTTTAAACAATTTTGTTTACCAATTATATTAAATATAGCACTCAAATTTTCTTCTAATTTATATTTGTTTTTAACTAAAAAAATAAGACAATTCAATAAATAAAGGAAGAACCAAATACATATAAAACCCGTTTTATTTACAATACATTTTTCTTTTTCCGAAAGGAGTGCAATGGGTTAACAATATTTATGCAGAAGAATGATTGTTACGTGATTAATAATAACAATTTCCTTCTAATAAGCAGTTTCGACAAGAGAAATTAATCGTACATCGTGATACAAACGAGTAATCAGATATGCCAGGTTTGTCCGCACTGTGCAGCTTGTCGATGGCGCCGCATTAAAAGAAACAGTTACGGAATTCGATGCACCGTCAAATATTGTCCCGGGCGACGATGCATCGGCGTCTTCGTATAGTGCAGAAATTTTCACACGCTAATTAGAGTGTCACGTGTCGGGGTACGGCAGCCCGAGACGGACGTTTAATCGAATTAGTAAGGCACTCGAGCGTGAGCCGGAGGGTGCTCAAATAGAAACCCACCCCGGCTCGGATGGTGTTTCGATCTGTTTTGTCTCCACGCTATACTCCCCGACCCTCGGCGCGTTCCTGTTGGTAATCAATCTTGTCTTTCGCCCGGCTCTGTTCCTCTATCCCGTCGCGATTTTTTAATCGGCCATCGGTGTCCACCGTTCTTCCGCGGACGAATTGCGTTCTGGATCCGGGGACAGTGATATTTTTATGGGAAACGCTCGACAAAGCAGTGGGATGCACCTGGAATTCAGAGTTCGCCGAAGTCGGCCATCAAAGGGAGTATTTAATTCCGTCAAATAGCGATTTTTCAGAGATTTGCGATGGAACTATTGATGGAATGGTTGGACAGGTTAAACACCATATTTTTTCATTATTTTCGGTACGGGAGAAATGTTTAAGGGTTTTTTTCCGTAGACGTGCTTGAGGGGTTCTGGGGTGCAAAATTGGATAAAGAACGTTTAGAGGATCGTGAAGCCAATGGGGTCGTAATACATTAAGTTCGTAAAGAAATGTCTTCTTTCTATTAGCATTTAAACGGAGATTACGATAAATTGTATATATTTCGATACAATTATTGTTAACATTTTTTTAATTCGTCTTTTAGAGGAAGATCAGGATCGTGCCGTGCTACGATACAGAGAGGCGGCCGCATCGGGCGACACCGTAAGGGGACGGCATAAGCATTGAAATCAAGATACCATTTGAATCGTTCAATAATTAAGAATCTTTACGCAAGATGACGCAAGGACTTTTCTCAATTACATTCTGGATATTACCCTTAATTTTCTGAATGAACGATTCGCGCTTCTGGAAATCAATAACAAAAATGTTCTGTTTTTATATGACATTTGAAAATTCGAGGATATACATAAATGATAAAACGCTAGAAAATGATTCTACCCAGTCTCCAGTCAATACTTTCGGTCGAAAATTAATAAGGTATAGATGCAAATGATCTTCAAGAAGAATTATTGAGACTACATTGGCTGCCGATCTACTCTACACATCCCTAATTAAAACTGTAGCAGATTGTTGTAGTTGATAGTTGACATCATTATTTTAAAGTGGTTTATATTTTCGAAATAAAAATAGTGTTCGCACATTTTGTGATTAGGCTGCCACTCTAGACTACACATCCCTAATTAACGAATATGCTAAAGTTAAAATAAGAAGGGTAAAACTGTAGTTGACAGTTGATTTCATTATTTTTAGTGGTTTATATTTTCGAAATAAAAATAGTGTACGCACATTTTGTGATTAGGCTGCCCACTTTAGACTACACATCCCTAATTAACGAATATGGTAAAGTTAAAATTAGAAGGGCAAAACTGTAGTTGACAGTTGATTTCATTATTTTTAGTGGTTTATATATTCGAAATAAAAATAGTATTCCTACATTTTGTGCAGTTTTTAAAAAAATCACAATCGAAGGTTATTTTAAAGAAAAAAACATTTAAGGGGCGACATTTCGAAGACTTGCATCATACTGCGAAAATCTATCGCACGACCTTGAGGTACATGTTCGAAAGTACAATCAAATATTGACGCGTAGTGGGATTAATTTTGAGAGAATGATTTTTATTCGCGGAGGTTCGAGCACACGTGCAATAGTGTTGGAACGAATGCGATCGATCGAGGCCTGGTCGCGATCGAGGTATCGCGTGACGATCCTTCGGCCGATACGCGGCGAGTCCGTCGATGACACGGGGAATGATAAACGCGGCGAAATCTAGAGCGGCTCTTTCAATCGCGTTTCGCTCGGTACGACGACGCTGCTTGTATCTGGGTCAGCCGTGGCGACCTAACTTGCACCCGTGTGTACGTTCCCACTTACACGACGAATAACACGGGAACGCGCGTGCATGCCCATGTCTCGGCCAGAGCTGTTCTACGCCGATCAGGTGTGCGAACGATTGTAAATCGACTGCCATGCCTGACCGGCGTTTCACCTACTATTTCGCTGCTCGTCTTCGTACCTTTGAATTTCCTCGGTCAACGCACCGAGCTCGATTCTCGATATTCTCTGCCGTAAAAACTTTGTTATATTTATTTCTTTACTAGCATAATACCCGTTGAAGAGATCAACGGCTGGTTTATTTATAGAGGCGTATACCACTAATTTATTATTAGCACTTAATAAAGCATATTCGTGCATCCATTTCGCTCTAACGGTTACCTTGTACCAAAATTCAGCTTTCTACGGCTTCCGTGTTTCAAGATTTTTTACCGTTACAAGAGAAACTTCAATAACACTGATTTAGGTGTAGTAAATCCTGGCGGATTTCCGGGATAAAAACATATTCGTGCACCCCTTTGGGCCCAGCAGTTGAACGACACAAACCAATAATAATAATCGAGGGAGCTTCCGAAAGTTCTACAAGTATCGATGTCCTTGTTTCAGGAAACATCAGTCCAGCTCGCTGAAAAAAATCTACGAACCTTGCAAAACCTGAAAGAATAACCCAGCAGTGAAACATCGGAAACTATGATCCATTCTACATACAAAAATAGATGAAGACCCCAAAATGGTGTCCCATCGAGTCTCGGAGAACGTTCCACGAATCCAAGAGGGACACGGTGCCGTACCTGACCAAGTAGCCATGCACCGAAACATCCGAAACCATGATCCATCTTCCTGGAAATAATTGACAAAGGTACGAGAACTGTAATAAACATTTCAGTAACAGCTCTGTAGTCCCGGAAGAGAACCGCGAAAAACATCAGTCCAGCTCGCTGAAAAAAATCTACGAACCTTGCATAACCTGAAAGAATAAACCAGCAGTGAAACATGGAAAACTATGATCCACTCCACATACAAAAATTGATGGAGACCCCAAAATGGTGTCCCATCGAGTCTCGGAAAACGTTCCACGAGTCCAAGAGAGACACGGTGCCGTACCTGAACAAGTAGCCAAGCACCGAAACATCCGAAAACATGATCCATCTTCCGGGAAATAATTGACAAAGGTGCGAAAACTGTAATAAACATTTCAGTAACAGCTGTGTAGTCCCTGAAGAGAACCGCGAAAAACATCAGTCCAGCTCGCTGAAAAAACTCTACGAACCTTGCAAAACCTGAAAGAATAACCCAGTAGTGAAACATCGGAAACTATGATCCATTTTATATACAGAAATAGATGAAGACCCCAAAATGGTGTCCCATCGAGTCTCGGAAAACGTTCCACGAGTCCAAGAGAGACACGGTGCCGTACCTGAACAAGTAGCCATGCACCGAAACATCCGAAACCATGATCCATCTTCCGGGAAATAATTGACAAAGGTACGAAAACTGTAATAAACATTTCAGTAACAGCTCTGTAGTCCCTGAAGAGAACCGCGAAGTTATCTAAAAGAATGATCCATCGTCCGAGGAATGCCTGTATCGCCGCGAAACCCCTAAATTGCAGAAAACGGCGAAAACATCCGCGGATCCTGCTCGTATCTCTCGAGCCGCAGGGTTCTAGTCATCGGACACAGACGTAGCAGAGGGACTATGTAGTATCCGGCTCGAACGTGCGCATAAGTGCACGCTGGAATGCTCGGCGTAGCGGCGGTGCATACTTAGCGGTGCATACGTGCCGCAACACGGATGCACGCGCACGCGCGCATCCTTGTTCCACACGCGTGCACGCGGTACACTGTATATGTGTGTGTGTGTGTGGAAGGGACGGAGATACAGACGAACGTACGTACAGACAGAAGCAGGATCCGCGGCCGCGTTTGCTGCGGCTGTGTGCGCTTGGGCATGTGCGAGAGCGCAAGGTCGCGTCGGGGTTGGGAATTCGGACTGCCAAGGGTTCCCACCCCTTCGTATTGCGCCAGAATTCTGACACCACCTGAACACCGGAGTGGCAGCCAGCCAGTGTGAGACAGAGAGGGAAAGTGGGAGCCGAGCACAGAGGGAACGAGACGGGCCTAACTCCGTCTCATTCCGTCCCGAGGTATCCTTCGGGAATACCTACCGGGTGGCCCGAGAGAAATCGCTGCTATTCGCCCCTTCGCGACCACTGGACACTTCCTGCCCTCGCCGTTTCCGTCCTCTTATCTTCCATCAACCCCCACACGCTTCCCAAAAATAGTTCCTTCAACCTATCATTCTCTCCTGATCGAACTATACAGAATGATTCGGGGAACTGGGACAATCGTGTTTAAGGAGGCAGACTCGTTTCCAGGATTGCAAGGGTGCGGGATGCGTCTTCACGTTTCTCGATAATGCAAAGATTTTTTCAATGGAAAGCGCTAGATAATAGATCAATCCAGGCCGCGATCGCCCTCAAAAGTCCTATTTTTACGTTTTCGAGGCGTCATTTGCATTATTTGACAGCGAAATTTGCATTATTCGGAAGCGCAAAGCTGCGACAGCTACATGCTGTCGAATAATGCAAATTACGTCTTCTAAGCGTGAAAATAACACTCTTAAGGGCTAGATCTAGCGTTTTTCACTACTGAAAAATCCCATCTTTGCATTATCGAGAAACGAGAAGGACATCGCATTCACATCATTTTTACAGATACCGAAACAACAAACTTTAAATCCCATTCTAAATCTCATTCTTTAGAAAATTCGTAAGAACTGAATGCATACCGAAATTGGAAAATATGTAGTCTACAGCAAGAACCATTCCACCGAAGAACCTAAATCACGCACAATCGCCGGTAACGAAGAATCTTAGAGCCTCGTCTGGTTGGGGTTGACGAGTTAAGGGTAGAAACTTTCATTATCATTGAAACGAGGGTTCGTGAGAACTCTTCTTCACCCTGTTAGTCTAGTTTCCTTTTTTTGCGTTACCTCTACAAAAAAACATAGATTCGCGTACAATTGTTTCCGATAATTTCTTTCGAATCGCTAGAAAAAATCGGCACCTAACTAAACAACTCTAGACGCTTTATGAAAACTTGTCTAGTTGTTCTTGCGAAATGGTGCTACAGTAAAATGAGTATGTAATTTGTTTCTGTTTCAGATTTTGGATGGGCAAAGACGATTTTGGTGGGAAGACGGTCGATTCCACGAGGAACACCCGTTACATATCCAGGCCGATCTGTTCGCGTAATATTATAGTCCGGTGAGCAGTAATCTGGGTTACGCCCTCCCCTCGATTCATAAGAACCACACGTTAAAGTGGGAGAGAGCGTGATTTCTCTCCTTCTCTCTTTCTCCTTTCGCGTCTTCCCTTTTCTATCTTCTCACTTTCCCCTCTTCGTCTCTCCCCTGCTTTCTCTTGATCCACTGTCTCTATTTCTAGCCTCTCCTGCCATTTTTCTATCCCTTCTTGCCCCTCTCGCGTATCGTTTTCTATTTTCCCCGTATTTGCTCCTTCAGATTTCCCTTCACTTCATCCCTTATCTATTAATATTCACTCGAGTCCTCTTCTCAATCGTCCATTTTCTAACATCTTGACTATCTCAGATATGGTAGACGAAATTATTCGTTCAGATTTACAAATGAATTTGTTGAAAGAATGTTCTCAGCATCATAAATGTCAACATTTCAATTCTTATTTCGTTCCATAAATTTCTGTGATTTCACGGAATTTTCAAGGCTGTTAGTTTGGCGTTCAAAGTGTTTGAACGTAATTAGATATCAATATTGTCATAGTTGGAGAAGTATAATATCTCGTCGAGTAACGATTGGAGGAGAACCATTCATTCGAATTCTTAAACCATTCGTGTCATTGGATCCATCATTCGCTTTATTTTCCTGTTCATGTCCAATCTGATTTTGTAGTATACGATTTCATAAAAATATGTGATTTCGGTGTGCCTTGTTCGTTTCATTATCATGTTCCGGGACATTAGTCGCTGAACGAACCCTTGGCGCTCCGAATTATTTTTCAAATTTGTTGCCAACAAACTTATTTTAAACAATATTGTTTACCAATTATATTAAATATAGTTCTCAAACTTTGTTGCGATTTATATTCGCTTTTTATTAAAATATATAAATAAAAGTGGAACCAGATACATGTAAGAACCCGTTTTATTTACATTTTTCTTTCTGTGATGTCGAGTCGCACTCGACAAAGTAGCGCAAAGGGTTAACAGATTGAAAATTATAGATCGCTGAATTTTTTCCTTCTCCTGTTCAAACGACGTTGGATATTTTTTAACGCGTTCCCGCGCATCCTTCTGCTGTTGCACAGGTCCCGGTGCTGTTGACGTGTACATTTACCTGGCACAGCGGCGAATTCCTTTTTTCCGAAACCGTTCTACTTCACTCTACTTTTTCACGGTGTTCTACTTTCACGCGTTAATCCTGCGATTTACGAGCGTTCGCCCGAGAAGTTTGCATGCCGCCGGACTCGCGGGTTCCCTGCGAGTGATCTAGTCGCGTCGGAGTCATTTATGGTTGCCGAATTCCATCGTCAAGAAACGTTGACGACCGATGTAAACTACGAAATTGTTTCGGTATACTCACATTCTCTCGTGTCGTAAACTATAAATAAATAATCATCAACATCGAGAAACTATTTCGCGCAGAATCAATCGTTTAACCCTTTGCACTCGGAGCTATTTTAACTATATTTCCATTCCCTATGATTTTTCAAATTGTACGGATACGAAATTGGTACAATACCTCATACAATACCTAAATGTTTAATAATCGATTAGATGCCGACACATTTAATGCAAACAATATTTTGAATACCGGTATAGCAAATTTTAGCGGCGCCTCTTTTGGGAAAATTGAAAATATTTCAATGAAGAATAACACGCACTTTAACACTAGATTTACGGAGCTCTAAAATAAATATTCCATATTATGTTATAAACATGACAAGCAATTGTCTATCCAAGTCGTTGACATTTTTTCCAATAATAAAACTGTACCATTGCTGGAACTGCAGTAGTTATTGGCACTTTTGATTTAAACGGCAAATATTAAGAATTCCTTGTATAGAAAATCATTCGATTTTATTTATATTTCAAAGAAATATTTTGCTGTAAGTTTTCATAACAGAGTTCCACATATGACTGTTAGCAACTGTGCCAATGACTGTACTATTTGTCTTACGATTGTTATTCACTGAATATATCTAACAATAAAAGATTTATGACTCGTAAATCTGTTTGATTTTGCTGAAAAATCTCTATTCGCTTATAACAATAGAAAGTTAAGCTCGTTTAAACATTTCAAAAACAGATAAAAAGATTTTTACTACGATATTTCTACGATAATTGTAAAGTTTACCCTATACACCCAAAGAAATAAATTTGGTAATTAATTCCTCAAGGAAGCATCTTTACAATATTAATAATTGAAAATGGAGAATATTAGAATCCGTCAAAATGACGCGTAAACGCGTAGACGTTGTTTTCTCGTCGTTTTTACGTTTGTACGTCTTACGCCCGAAAAAGACGTCTTTTAACACCTAAAAGATGCCTTTGTGGAGATGTCGTTTCTATGGTTGGAGGAAGACGCCTTTCAGTCGTCTCATTTCAGCCGTAAAACTGACCTCTCCAAAGAGACGTCTTTTGGGCGTTTAAAAGAAGTCCTTATAGAGACGTCGATTTCACGGCAGAGGGGAGACGTCTTTAACTGTCTCATTTCAGCCGTGAAAACGCTATAGTGTTAAGAAAGTAATTAGTCCAAAAGAAAAATACTATCTGCACTGCACCGTCGCGTACCGGACCCGTTTCGGACACGTCAAAGTATTCTTCGCGAGAATATCGGACGGTTCGTGCTGTACGTGTCTGTACCGTTCCGATATGTATAAACACTTCTATTCGGATGCATTGAAGAATATTCGTTTGGTCGGATACGTTCCGTGTCTGTGCGGATAGTATAAATCGACATTAACGCGAATAAATCAGCTCGGCGCTCATGTGGACCTGTATATTTTTTTCTCTGTTCTCGTTGCAGGAATGGCGGCTGAATTTATCGAGTAAACGAAGATCAAGGGAGCGAAGAGGGACGATTGCGTGCGCCGATGGAATTCAGCCGTGGCGCAGAAAAATCAAATGGAACGGCCGCTTTTAAGTCGATTTAAAACGAATACGGTTAATTAAAGCGGCCTGGACGCCGGACCCAAGCAGTTTTATTGACGGTGTTACTTACGTGCGCTCTCTCATTAACTTGAGGAATATCTGCGCTCTCTCTCTCTCTCTCTCTCTCTCTCTCTCTCTCTCTCTCTGTTTTTCCACTGCAATTAATGATACTCGCTTTACGCAGGTTCGGCCCACTCGTCGCGAGTAATCGTGCTCAGCAGTCCCTTCCTTTGACCTGCTATCGAAATATCGATACTTTGCCGTCCTGGCTGCTGTTCTGAAAGTTATTCCCCGTACATTTCCGGTCTAAATTATTTAAATCGTGCATAAGGTATATTTCACTCTCTCATCTCGTACAGATTCTTAAGGTGCGTTCGTTATCAAATATATCGTACATGTACTCGTACATGATACGGTGTGCAACGAGATATCGCGTACGTAAAAATGTCAAAATTCATTCGTTTTTGTCCTACCTTTTCAACTATTGGACTGTTGAGATTCTTCTGATTAAAACGAGTCCAAACACGGCGTAAATCGGACCAGTTTTAGACTGAATGCGAACAACAAAATTGAGGACATGCGTTAAATTACTATGATACGAAGCGTATATAAGTAGTCCGATATACGCCGTGTTTGGGTTCCTTTTAATCGGAAGACTCTCGACGATCCACAGGTACGTAACGACCGAATTTCAGATTTTCCTTATTGCATGTTCATTACGTGCATCCAGAGTTGTCCTAATCTAAGCACCAGTATACGGTATTTGAATTACATTTTAATTGCATTACATAATTCGAACCGGTCACTCAATTTCTACTTTGTAAATGTATCTCAATTGCAAAAACGAATTATATTGTAATTTAATCGAATAAGAGACCAGAATTACAAATTACATTGCAATTTAATTGAACGAAGGGACTGAATTTCGAATTACGAAATAATCGAATACAAAGTAATGTACGTGTAAATATACAAGATATTATAATTCGTTTAGTAAATCAATTGTAATTCAACAGAACTCTGTGCGCGTCTCGCTTTCTTTCACTCTGTTCTTTCACGTTGCCGAGCTGTGTTCGGAACGCAAGAATTAGACTGTTGTGGTTCGCCGGATGATCTACCGATCCATCGGATGGCCGGCGAGCGAAGGTAAAAAAAAAAAACCGAACGAACCTGTCACAAAAGAAGCTAACGGAACCGTGGTCGTTCGCCGGGCAAAGATGAACGTTAACGGTGTCCGCATGTCGGAGGTTTCACCGCGCTAAATACACACCCGGCCGCGCGTTTGCACGCTCCGAAGGAATTGCACGGCAGCCGTTCATTTGTCTCGTCTCGCGAGGAGAGAGACAATTGGTCTAGTAACGAGTGCATCTGGAAACGGAGCATCGCCGCTAACGAGATAAACCCATCGTTACTGATAAGTAGACCGCCAGATGTTTCCGCGAATATTCAGTTTTATGGACTGATCCAGAGAAACTGGATTCAAACCTGTTTACCGTATTAACGATCCCATTAGGCTCTAAATGGGAAAAAGCAACCCCTTAAACTTTTACGAGCGTCCCGCCGGTCTTCGAGTGTTAAACAATCGCGCGAGTTATCATTCATAAGCGATTTTGTTCTTTCATAGAGCACGCTTCCTGAGACGGCCGGAGCTCAAATTCTTTTTTTCAGCGAATTTCGCGTACTAGATTCTAAGCCTGGCTAATTGACCGTTTCCTGTACGGAGAAAATTTCTACCTTTCGGTGTTACAGCTAACGCATTTATGGAAGGTGTCGCTGTTGCAACCTGTTCTCACAGGAGAAGTGTAAAAAGTATTAGCGACTGCGACTAGCGACTTAAGATGCTGTATTCCCTATAATCACCCATTTCTGTTTCAATTAACAAATTATGTTTCGCTTATGATGTCACATTTGATAGAAGAACATTTTACAGGATCAGTTTGTATGCATGTGTAACGTTTGGACAGCGGATTGTATGCGTTAATGGCAAAAATTAGAAGGTGTAATTTAAAACAGTGAAAACATGTTAGACATTAACAGAATAATATTACATCCAGTGTAGAGCGCAGTGTTGTAACAATAATTCCGTATAAATCTTTGCTATAAGCTTTCAACGGTGGCTTGATTTATTACTTGTATATAAAACTTCGGAGATTCTTACACATTTCGCGATATATTTCTTATTATAGTTTAAAAATATAGTTCTGTTCGCAACTAACAGGTATACTTAATTTTATAAACTTTTTGATAAGTGCCCGTACCTTTCCTTTAGGATCTATTCTAGAAAATTCGTTAATTTCTTTTTAAATTTCATTTTCTGCGAATAATTACTTGCATATACATCAGTAACCAAATTTAGAGAAGTGCCGAATTTTGGCCATTTCTCCGCGCCGTGCAGCCCGACGGCAACCCCAATTTTCATAGTCGATTAAATGTTTCTGGTGAAAGGACCGAGTGCCCAAATATTCCGACACAGTGGCAGCGTTGATTTTTCGATCGAGCGCTCTTCATCTTTCGGCAGTGTTCTTAGTGAAAAGAACCAGCCACCTATGGGTAAGAGAGATTGACACTGGTCCTGGAGTATCGGAAGAGGATCGAGAGAACGACAGAGGGGAAGAATCCTGGCCCGTTCACTGTGGGAATTTGTAATTGCGCGACAATATCCCGGCCACGTCGAGGGGAACGTTTCGATGGGGAGAACATGAGGAGATGAGGGGGGAGGGCTGGAAAGCTGATTGTCTATTTAAGAACGAGGAGCACAGACCTCCTCCGAGGCCGATTGGTTATCGAGGAGCACGATAAGACGCGATTAGTACCTTTCTACCGTACGATCGGCTCGGAAATGGGTTTACACGGGGCTAAAGCTACTGGAATCCCTGCGGTACATTGTGCTATAGTTAGCTACTTTTTGGAGCGTTTCAGGAGCGTGGGATGAACATCGCGCACCTCTTGTTTAACAGATTCCTGGCGGGAGTCTGTGATCACTGGACTGCGGATGTTCATGCAGTTTGCATTTTTTGTAGTCGAATTTGAAGAAATAAATTAAAATCGTACCCAATTCTGTCGTACTTGATATCCTAGGATTTTTTGAAAATTTTCGATAGCTACAATCGCACGAAGATCCGTAGTCTAGCGATCACAGTCCGGAGAAGGACAAACGCTGCAGTGAAGTACTACATTCTGTGACTTTAAAGGAAATTGCGTTTTATTTTATTGCATTTTATTATACTTCTTCTTTTTTTAACTTTTTAGTCTTGTAGGATCAACGAAAATACCTCGAAAACCAATGTTAATAAATAGTACAGTCCGAATTAAAGTAAATAGACTTGTAATGATTCGATAATTTTTTTTTTTTTTTTTTTTTTTTTTTTTTTATTGAAGCTCTTTAGGCCCTTAGCTGGGTCCATTTCGCTTTACAATTTAGTTTTACAAAGTTGCAAGTTGATGTTACAATAGTACAAGATTTATATAAATAGTTTACAATCTGTGAAAAAATTGTGAATACAAATACAAGCCTTAATATTAGGTTTTGCTATGAGCATGTCAACATATAGAGGTAGTTGGAAACCCATTTTATATAGGGAATCCAGTAATTTGTGCCTCTGAATGTTATACTTTTCGCACTGCCAGATAACGTGGTTTAAAGTTTCATCGCTTTGGTTACAACTACACTTTTGCCGTCGGAGATTATATTAAATCGTGCCAATGAAGCAGCCAAATGGTAGTGATCCGCTCGCATTCTATTAGTCGTGGTAATGAAACCTCTCTTCAACCCTTTATGGGAGAACCAGGGTTTGGAACTTTCCCGGAAAAAATATTGGAAATAATTTTTGCCCTTAAATAAACCTTGCCTCCTGATAATTTCCACAGAATTCTCTTTGGCCTGTTTCTTGTATTTTTCATATATATCTGTAAAAGGAACCTTCGGAAAATCCAAGGAAGACGAGGAAGTAGCCAATTTGGCTGCCTTATCCGCCTCCTCGTTACCCTGAATATCAGAGTGAGATGGAACCCATACTAATTTAACATAGTTGTTTTGATTATTTTTAATAAAGAGATTATATTTCCTTTTGATTTCAAATATGTGTGGATTGGTCTTTATATTTACAGTGGGGGATTGTAATGCCATTAAACAACTAAGAGAATCCGAAAAAATAATGATGATTCGATATTGTCGCGAACCAAGTATATCAAATCCAGTTAATTTCAATTTCCCGCGTGCTTGTACAACCAATTTAAAGGGACAGTCGACCGAACGACATCAAATGTACCGCACGGAGTGTCGCCTCTTGTTGGTATCCCTACTGTTTGTCTTCGGTGTCCCCGGAGAAACTTCAGGAGTCTCTATGGACTTTCAGGAGTAACTAGAATTCTTTGAAGAATATTGAAGAACTGCGGAAAGAGTCCGCAAAACGTTTCCGTTCTGAAACCAGCGGAATCATTAGAGAGCCTGGCGAAAAGGAACCGGAGATCCAAAAGGAATGAGGAAAGTCGGCTGGCAATTACCATAAATATTAGACAAAAATGGAGGAAAGAGAAAACCCAGAAGAGCCCGGATACAACGGCTGTAAAAGCGAGCCGTAGAAAACGCGAGGTTCGTAGCTCGCCTACTTTCACGCGATGAAAACCGGCGAGTCCGTTCGCGAATGAAATACAAACAGTCCGGATAGTAGAATAATAAGGACGGGGAGACGTTGAGAACGAGCGGTGAGGGACAGTAGTAAAAATGATGGTCCGATGGATCCAGCCGGAGGATCGCGAAAAATCGTGGGACCGGTGATTTAACAGCGGTGCCAGCGAAACAGTGCGACTGCCGCATCGAAAACGCGGTTATTTAATACAGATATTTTTCATAAGTCGCATTGTGTGCAAAACAGCGGCCTGATGGTTTCTCGCGCGCGGGATATGTCCGTAATTCGCAACGCGCGTGTAGCCCCGCGAGGCGCGCCGCGTGTTAATAAATCTCGGCCCGCGAGGCGAAAGAGAGGAGACGGAGCACATGGGGACGGACGGGGAAGAAAAAAGGAGGAACAGGAACGGGACGAGGGAGGGGAAAGGACGACCCAGGACGAGGAGGAGTGAGAAGGAACGAGAAGGAACGAGAAGGAACGAGAAGGGACGAGAAGGAACGGGAAGCAACGAGAAAAGGAGAGGTTTGACCGGCGAACACCGCGCAGCACACGAAGGGCGCGCGAAACGGCCTGCTTCGTTCGCGTTCACCCGATCGGTTCATTAACGTCGACGTAGCTCCGCCATGGTGGGGGATGGCTCGACGATTATGCCACGGATCCACGCAAGAGCAATCGTCGGGACTCGCTGCAGAGCGAGATTGAACGGCAGATGTGCTCTAGGGGGCACTGACTCGGTTCAGATTGGGAGCAACGAAGTCACGCCCACTCGGCACACTCTGTAGAAGAAAAGAGAAGTAGAGCATCTTCCGTTGACTTTGGTGACGAATAGACTGCGGATCTTTATGCTAAATAAAAATTGTCTGTATCGATCGCAAGAAACAGAAACTAAATTGAATGTTGTTTCTTCGCTCGATGCTTTTAATAGAGAACGAATCCTATTTCATTTACTCAATTTTTCTATAAATGCATAAAGTTCCGCAGTCCAGCGATGAACTTTGATAATGACTTCTGAAAGTCTTCCACCAGCGGTGAGGAAGTATTGAGGAGAGTCTACATGTGTCTGCAGGAGAGCGAAGTATAATAGTTTTTGTCCTTGTCGATGAGAAACTCGCAAACTCCCACCTTTTCAAGATATTCTAGACTCTTCGGTCTTTGCGTGCAGCGTGGATATAGTCTTTTGTCAATGTTGACTATGGACTTGCTAAACTTAGAGAAGGAATAAGCACGAATTGTTCTCTGGAGCATTGTCCTGGCTTCGTCGAAATCGTGAGCAGCTACGCCACGCCTCTCCAAGCATTGTATACGGATAGCATAATCTATAATAAGTAATCTTTCTTCGCTGTCGATGACAAACTTACAAGATAGATATTCTTTTAGTTCTACGATGTAGTTTACGTCAATTGCCCTCGCGGGCACCCCAGAGCGTGTCCGAGGCACGCGTTGGCCACGCCTACTTTGAAGTAGTGACATCATCAACACGATTGCCTACTTTTAAGATCAATATCCACTAGCTAACAACAGTTAACGTTAAGAGCGTAGCGCGTTACACTCTTTGTTACAGCAGTAAGAAATATTGTAATTGTTCTGCAATACGGTAGTGCAAAAGATTAGTGTACAGAAATTTTGCTGGCGTCATGAGTAGAAACGGGTAGGCGTAATTTAGAAAAGTAAAACCATTAGAAAAATTTAAAAACACTGTTACATTTTTTTGTCATGTTTATTATTTCGGTTTGTTGGAATTCAGTTAGTCTGTCTAGTCACGAGAAATTCCAAGACCAATTATTGCTTGCATCGTTTAAGAAGCAGTGAAGCAGTTAGGCATGCACTGCATTTAATAAATATTGCAAGAATGAGTTTTTCGATGCACTTTGAACAACGATAATACGCACACAGTTGCAGTTCCCCTAACAGAAATCCAGACTGTCCGTATCTATCGGTGGTTGCCATTCGACAGTTGCCTCGTAACAAACTATCCGTTTTCAAATGCATTTTGAACAACGATAATACGCAGCTGCAGTTCTCATAACAGAAATCCAGACTGTCCGTATCTTTTGGCGATCACCATTCGACCGTTGCCTCTTAACAAACTGTCCGGCGTGTCGCGGGGATCGGTGACTATCTTGCAAAAAGTGAATAGTCTTTTTCCAGGTCAAAGTTCATCGACGGAAGAAAACCGGGTAGCCAGTTTTTCGCGAGCCGAGCGACAACTGGGTCGTCGCTCGATAACGTTTACCCAATAAATTCACGAATCATGGGAAACGGCCAATTCTCAGCATCCGGTGACTTCCAATTACGTCGCATTGTGTCTCGGTATCCTCTCTCTCCCTTTCTCTTTCTCCTCTCCCTTTCTCTCTCCCGGCTCCCGCTTTCGTACACACATCGCCGAAGGAACAAAGGCGACGGAAGAAAAAGAAAGGAGGAAACGAGACAGAGGAGAGACGAAGCCGAAAAAGAAAAACGAAGAGAGAAGAGAAAAGTTTTTTCGATCGTGCACGCCACGTATTAGAGGACTACAATGAAGCCAAGAGGGGCTGCCGCTCGCTTTCTGGATGTGCGGATGCGAGTGGCCTAACTTTTGACGCGGCTCTAAATAAGGGTTCGACACACCTTGTGACACATGTCACTCACGAGGCTGCGAATCATCCGGCGACGGGTTTAAAGACAACGCTTTTCTCACGATGAAAATCAGCGTTGTTTGCTGTTCGAATCTCGCCGCATAAACATAGACGATCAGCCTCACCGCCATTTTTTTCAATATTTATGTCGCAATATATCTTTTTACCGAAAATGTCGAAAGTTTCGAAACCGTTTTCCTCGATTACTATGCAAGATATTCGGATGAGTCACAGGGAGAAGCAACTGGTAAGGGGACACTAATTTTCTGTATTTTCTCCCTTTCCGGGTAGTTCCTTAGGGGGCGGTTGATGAAAACATCTTCAGTGTCGTGTGCCAGAAAAGTCCACCCAATTGTATTTCTGAAGATATAGGTTTACGGGATATTGTATAGAAACTAAGTTTTATTGCCAGATTATGTTAACCCCGTGTTTCCCGATCGTGAGATCAAAGCAGTCTGTCTTGAATCTATATATTGACAAGGGTCGATTTATGAAGGAATGGGAGTTTATAATAATACTCCACTGTAAAAATCTCCTTACATAAATTTGAAATTCGACCGAACAATGGAAACAGGTGCATCGATAAAAGTGGTACGACCCTGAGTCTATTTATGGATTAGCTAAAAAGTAATTTGGCGCGGTAATAACGGGGTTGTAATTAGAATGTGATCAAAGCATGGTGTAACTGTAACTTGTCCCGAGGAGCGTTTTACAACGGGCCCCTAGTTTCCGTCGAAGAAATATCGTGGCGCGGAGGCCATTACAGGGGCCGAACGAGAATCTCTTTCGAAGTGGCGTCATAAATCGCATCGGCCCTCTCGCGAAACCCTCGATGGCGACAAATAAACAGCCGCTAAACAGGGAAGCTGGTAAAGGGTCGCTGAAAAGACCAATTCATCTCGAGTAAACGAAAGCCACTCTTATTAAGTATCAGATTCGGGTTTCCGGCCGAGCAGGAATCTACGAATAATCTTGAGGATGTTCTCATGATTCAGGATCGAATAGATTCTCGACGATCCGAGAGAATTTGTGCAAACCGAAAAAAATCAAAATTAAGCCTCTTGCCGCATTTCAACGAGTTACACTCGTAACGAAGATTTTAAACATGGTCTAACAAATATGAATGTTACGCCTTTTTTCTAAATGAAATAAATTTTTAAGCATTAACCTTTGACACTCGACGCTATTTTAACTGGAAAATTAAACATTTCTTTCGACCTAGAATAACTTCATTCTATGTATATTAATTGTTTTCTTTGTATGAATATGAAAAATTGATAAATATTGAGTAATTGATGAGACACAATAGATGAGCAATTTTTATCGGCGACTCTGAGGCGTCATTAGAAATTGCGGTATCATTGTTCAAAATATTGTTTTCGTTATTAAATATGTCGGTGTCTCATCAATTACTAAACATTTAAGTATTGCATGAGCTATTATACCACTTTTATATCCATACCATTTCAAAAACCTTAGGAAATTGAAATATTCTAGGTCGGAAGAAATGTCTAAATCTCGAGTAAAATGCTGCGAGTGCAAAGGGTTACTTTTTCGGGTTAAAGACGTTAATCACTGCGACTGTAAAGAAACTGTTACGGCAACGGGGTTAAAGGAATTGAATAACATATTAAAATTATCAATAGAAACATCTGCAGTCTAATCGTTACCCGCAATCGGTACTGGAAGGGTTAAAAAGCAAACGTAGACATCGTAGTTATACGACAGAGTGTTCCTGAAACGTTCTTCCAGATTGCTGTCAGGAAGAGTCGCAGGCCAGACGTTCGAGACGTACTTACGAAGGATGGTAGCGATTGTTTCGAAAATTTCGAAAAAACGGTAGGGATCGTGCGCGCAAGTGGCGAGTATGCGTTAACGATTCCGTATCGACGACACGAAGAATGCCGGTCACAGTTAGGTCGGTGGACGTTGAATTCCGCCGCAATTGGGGACAGCTGAATAAATTCCGCGACGATGCAGCCGGTCGCACGCCCACTCGAGTCGATGCGTCGAGTGGCTGATTATCTTTTAGTAGCCGATAACAGTATCGACATGAGAACGGGAATCTACCGGGTGACCCACGGCCACGCGCCGTGTCGTGTCGGTGCCAATGAAAACGCGACGCATCGACGATTTCTCGAGCAATGGTGCGGCGACCGCCGCGTCGCCGCTCCGCTCCGTTCGGCGAGCGAAATAATGGCTCACGTGGCTCGGCTCGCTCCTCGTCAAGGTTTTACGAGCGCTCGAACCACCGTGGCCGACGCTCGTTGGCCTGAAAAGGTAAAACCGATGCTTACCGACTCGCTTCGATCGAATTTAATGCGCGTGTACCAACGTACACTGGGCTCAGGCTTCGCCGGTTCAATTACGACCGGCTCCTCCATTTTTTTTCCTTTTCGGACACGGCCTTCGGTCACCTCGGCTTCATTCTCATTCCTTCCGGACACCGGTCAACCACTCGATCTGCACGGTCTTTAGGACATTTATTGAATCGGTTGCGAGATCACCATTGCGAAAGCTTTCTCTCTCTCTCTCGCACCCCCGGTATCTTCGTTTAACATTAAACCCACCACTGCCGCACAGCGATGAGTTCGACCGAAATCGTGGAAAAAGTAGTACTTTATTTATAAAGTGCCAGAGCACGTTTCTTTCGTTACAACCAATATTTAATACGTACTTCTGTTGGAGATACGCGAGTTCAGAGTTGGTAGTTTTAAACGATGGGATTTATCTCTGGGACTTATTTATTATCGCACTGTAACGCTAGTTTATCATTCTTGCTGTTGTCGAGCGTGTCCCAATTTAATTTTCTCTTATACAATTATTACTACAATTATTTTACCAAAAAATCCGGTGGTCCCACGGAAACGTATTGCGGTGCACATGGTTTTCGGAGCAGAAGGGTGAATACGCAGCCAGTGAAAAGTGAAGTAAAGTAAAACGGGGGCGGAAGGGGGAAGGCGAAGTCGAGGTGGGCCCCACCCGTGGCCAACATAATCGCTTGCGTAATAGCGATTACGCGATGTCCTTGCCCGAGAGACGGACGCGGTCCCGCGCGGGCGTATCCGTCACGCGATTCGCGCTCGCCATTGCATCGAGAATTTTCAGCGGTTATCCTCTCCGCGAACATAACCGCGCGGCTGTCCGCGTCCTCCGCAGTCCTCCGCAACAGAGAAAAAAACCGGTTTCCGGCGGCGCGCGGCGCTTGCTCGAAAGTCGAAGCCGCGCCGTGAAAAATATCGGCGATTCGAGATACGACGTCCACGCATACCTCCAAGCCTCTCCTTTCTTCGTCTCCTCGTCCTCCTCCCCGTTGATCTTTACTTCGCGAACTTCGGGCTGACATTGTTATGCAAATGATTTGACAGGTCGGTCGGAATTTATTAATTGAACCAACCGGCGAGGCGCGCCCGCGAGTTTTCACCTAACAAGGCAAGTCTTATTGCAAGGTTCTGTTAACTCGTGTTCCCCGATCCAGGGATCAAAGACTGTCCTGAATCTATGAGTTGACAAGAGTCCATTTATGAAAGAACGGGAGTTTATGATACACCATTTGTAAATATCTTCTTGCATAAATTTTATATTTGACTGAACAATGGAAATTGGTGCATTAACAATCGCATTTTTTCAAATACCCGTTCGCCATGTTGGATCGGCAATTTCGTTTTCCGAAATTTCAAGTTCAGAATCGTAATCAGAAACCCCGAAAACATCTTATTATCAATTTTCAATTAAATCCAGGTACGTCTCAAGATTTTGACCATGTTTTGGCGATTTGGGACCACCGTGCAGCGTCGCACGTTTGCGATTTTGTATTTCGCGTAAGAAATATCAGATTAGCCTTGTGCATATTGTTAGCGAAGATTGCAATGCGTCATGTTATATTCGGAGAACTAATCAATTTTCTAGCATTATTTTTGTTCATATTTTTATGTGATCGAGTACGGTAAAGAGGTTCTTTTACAATAGGTATTAGAAGTGTAAGTGTATTGTAACAGCATGAGTGCCACTTGTCTGCAAATAAATGCCAATTTAACACACGATGGCTACATAACAAGAGATATAAATGCCACTTTCATAAGTATGGGCACATATACATATACTTGTCTATACTTAACAAGAATTCAGTTTACCTAGATTTGTACCTAGAAATTGATTGTTCCAATCTAAATTTTTCAATTTATGCAGGTGCTTTAATAGTTCGTTCATTCAGTGTATACTATCAGATATACATATGTGCCCATGATTATGAAAGTGGTCTAAATGATATATTTGTTGTTTCGAGATATTTCAAGGAAAAGGATATTACACTAAATGAATTCCATATAATGGTGTAATAACAAGCACTATCTAACAGTTCATTTATAAACTCATTTTTTTTAAATTTTGACTTGGATCACCTTCATCGTTATTGGCACAAATGTACGGTAAATTTAATAAATGCGAATGGCACAAAAGATATTCCTACTCCGTTCAATCTATTAGGCAGAATCGAAGCTCGGTACGATCAACCGGGACATTCATAAAGATAATACTTCAACTTGGCATATCTCGGATCAGCTACACGCACGCGGACGATAACAATATTGAAAATGAATGAATGAATTGAATCGATAACAGACCGTAAGGAACATACCGATCATCTCCGAGTCTCCTTAATCGATCGAGCTTAACAATGTTCGATAGAGGCTGTGCAACAAAGATAATCGTACAGGTTCCTTTCCCAATGAAAACGACCTTTGGAACTATGCTAGCTTTGTCTGATTTTGTTTTCGCCGCTTCCCGTAGTTCGAGGAAGTATCGTTCTACAAATAGCAACGGCGCGAATTCTTTTTAATCAATTGATTGGCAATACATATTTAATATCCAACGGTGCAATGACAGTCGATAACATTGATTCTTAACTTACTTTTCAATTAAAAATCTCCGTTTACGGTGTACTACTCATTTCCTGTCGTCGACGACTCGTTCAACGACTTCCGAAACCAATAACACCACCTCCTTTTCCAACATTCTTGGACTAGCTAATTGTAAATTACTAATTAACTGTAATTATACAACGCGCTTTCAAATCCACGAATCCGCGAATCCACGAATTCTGAGGACAGAACACGTTACGCTATGAATAATATCCTTAGTTGTAGACGCAGTTCTAAAATTGGTCATCGGTAACCGTCAACGAGTAAATGGCTAACGTTAGTCATAGTTAGACAGCGGATCTTCATGGAATATAAAAGTTTTCCACCTGAATTTCAAGAAACCGGAGTGACATAGAAATTTATTTTCTTCTCTTAATATGTTCAATCGGTTGTAAAATGATGTAAAAGTATTTTTAAATTCGTCTAATGAGTTTAATGTTTTAAATGACGCCTAGTCATGTTTTTCATAAGTGCATACGGGCCGCTGTCTAGTTACAGTAGTCGTTTGTGTACTACGATGAATGAAATGACACTGTTGCGAGTGTGATTAAGAAATTGACTAAAGTGAATCTTTAACACTAAACCTACCGACCATCAAAAGCGACTGTTGTGTATAGTATTATAAAAATAACAAGATTAAATTAATTTATATTTTGTACGATTTTTACTGTAATATATGTATACTGGAGTCAAAAAATATATACAATAAATTCCCATTAAAACACCTCTACAATTTCAGTAATATAGTTTTATAATATAGTTTTATATATATTATCTATATAAATAAAAATGTAAATGTTCGTTTGTTCAAAATATTAAATCTCCGAAAGTTTTTTACCGATAGCTTTGAAATTTTGACACAACGTTGCATTCGAATACGAGCGTGTTTTTATATACCTAATTTATCTATCTTCTATATATATATATATATAAATATATATACATGTATAAATAAAAATGTAAATGTTCGCTTGTTGAAAATCTTAAATCTCCGAAAGTTCTTCACCGTTTGCTTAGAAATTTTGACACAACGTTGCATTCGAATACGCGCGTGTTTTTATATACCTAATCTATCTATCTTCTATATATATATAAATAAAAATGTAAATGTTCATTTGTTTAAAATCTTAAATCCCCGAAAGTTCTTCATCGGTTGCTTTGAAATTTTGGCACAACGCTGCATTCGAATACGCGCGTGTTTTTATACACCTAGTCTATATAATCTATATAAAATATTGTATAGCCACATGCATTGTGAAATTAAACATATTAGAAACGTGCGCTTTCTCTTTTCTTTGTTTTCCATTTAACCAGACTGAGCCACAGCAACGCGTGGTCGGGAACAGCTAGTTGTCAAATAAAAAATCTAAAATGGACCATTAGATCCCTCGTGGTAGGTTAAGTGTTAATAGTCGCACAGGCGGTAATTGCGTTAACATTCGACGATTTTTTCTGCCGATCACTCGATGCTGAAAGATCGCCAGCAATCATCGACGAGGCGTTAATTTCGATCGCTCCATTGTGACACCTTGAAACAGATGTAGAAAACGAGTCGTCGAGATGAAGAGTGACCAGAAATATATGCAGGAATCTCGGCTGCATTCCGTCAACATGGCGGCCGTGGAACGCGGCTGAGCGAAGCTTCGTCTCTCGATACTTTCCGATTTGCTATTCAAACGTTTCATTTCGTGTCGATAAAATGCCGGAATGTTCACCACGATACCAACCAGAAGTATGCGGAACAACAAACAAGTAAATACAATGATCCGAGTAGGCATAAACCGGACCCATTCTTGCCACTACGGATGCGTACAGACCGTGTGACTCGCGCGAATGAATAAAACATGAAATCTTTCGATCCTTTCACTTTCCTGCACTATATTTCATTTTTATCGGTTCCAAAGGTTGTTTAGGAAAGGTACACTCAATTTTAAGAACCTAATTTTCTCGTCAATTTATTGGTTTCTCTCGAAACGATCTCAATCGGTGTCTTTCGTCGTATAATTCTGTAAAATTAAAATTAAAGTACACTTAATTTAAATAAAGAAAAGGTACACTTAATTTTAGAACTTAATGTTCTCGTTAATTTATTGGCTACTCTCGAAACGATCTCAATCGGTGTCTTTCGTCGTATAATTCTGTCAAATTAAAATTAAAGTACAGTTTATTTAAATAAAGGAAAGGTACACTTAATTTTAGAACCTAATTTTCTCGTCAATTTATTGGCTACTCTCGAAACGATCTCAATCGTGTTTTTTGTCGTAATTCTGTAAAATTAAAATTAAAGTACACTTAATTTAAATAAAGGAAAATTACACTTAATTTTTTAACCTAATTTTCTCGTTAATTTATTGGCTACTCTCGAAACGATCTCAATCGGTGTCTTTCGTCGTATAATTCTGTAAAATTAAAATTGAAGTACACTTAATTTAAATAAAGGAAAGTTACACTTAATTTTAGAACCTAATTTTCTCGTCAATTTATTGGCTACTCTCGAAACGATCTCAATCGTGTTTTTTGTCGTAATTCTGTAAAATTAAAATTAAAGTACACTTAATTTAAATAAAGGAAAGGTACACTTAATTTTAAGAACCTAATTTTCTCGTCAATTTATTGGTTACTCTCGAAACGATCTCAATCGGCGTCTTTTGTCGTAATTCTGTAAAATTACGATTAAAAATATTGATAAACAAACATTGCACATTCAATCTGTAAAATTAGGATTAACTGAGGATTAACTCTGCTTTTCTCTTGAATTTTTCTTCTTCTGTGCGAACGAGAGATCTTGGATTTAAAACATTCATTTTATCGATCACTGATATAATTGATAAAAATGTTCTGCGGATCAAAGTGCGAGAGAACGTAACGTTGAAATGATCATTTGTATCCGGCACATAATCCTGTTTGCTCTGATGGGTCGCTACGACGAAGAATGATTTTCTTGATACACGCTTGGGAATTTTCGCTGGTCCCTGTGCAGGGTGCACAGTGGGACGAGGCCAGGACTCCGTCGACTTCAAAAGAAGGAATACATTATCCTCTGGCGACCGGCCAAGGAAATCGGTATACGGCTGGCTGACGTTCCAACACCGGCATGCGAGCGTGCAACTATATCCGGTATCACGAGATCCAAAGTGAAATTCCTGTCTCGTTCATTTTCACCTCATCATTAACGATTTTTCGTTGTTCAATTGCGGGGGTGTCGAATGCTTTGCGGGGTCGCGACATTTCGGCGGGTGAAATCACTGCCGTGCAGAGTTCAATGTCATTCAATGACACTGTATTCAATTATTTCGTAATTCAAAATTCAGTCGCTCCATTCAATTAAATTCCAATGTAATTTGTAATCCTCGTCTCTTATCCAATTAAGTTACAATGTAATTCGTTTTTACAATTGAAATACAATTACAAAGTGCAGAGTAATTATGAATTATACATATATGTGTAAGAAGAATAACAGGTGGAAAAAGAAAAAGATTATTATCAGTGAAGAGCATGGTATTATTCATAAATTCATATTGTGCGATGAAAAATAAACCCCTCTTTTCTTTCTTAACTTCTTCATAAACTTCTTCGAAAATATCAGAAGCTTTCAAGAATTCGGTTACACGTAACTTATTACAATGACGAGGAGAAGAAATAAATCGTTATGCAGCTCTTTTGTTCGCAATCGATAAGCATGGTATTATTCATAAATTCGTATTGTGCGATAAAAATAAACCCCTCTTTTCTTTCTAAACTTCTTTATAAACTTCTTCGAAAATATCAGAAGCTTTCAAGAATTCGGTTACACGTAACTTATTAGAATGACGAGGAGAAGAAATAAATCGTTATGCAGCTCTTTTGTTCGCAATCGATAAGCATGGTATTATTCATAAATTCGTATTGTGCGATAAAAATAAACCCCTCTTTTCCTTCTTAACTTCTTCATAATCTTCTTTGAAAATATCAGAAGCTTTCAAGAATTCGGTTACACGTAACTTATTAGAATGACGAGGAGAAGAAATAAATTGCTATGCAGCCTTTTTGTTTGCAATCGATGCGGAAAATCTTTATTTTGCGAAAGGATCGAATTTATTTTCTGGAGTTGAACGAGGGGGTTGGTTTTTCGTGGTCCTGGCGCCCTAGTCCGAGGTCCTGCTACCAGGACGTTCTCGTTCGAGCCGACAGGAAACCGACGAACGAGCCTGCTGGAAGAGAGAGAGAGGCTAATCTTATCCGGTACGAGCGACTACCGGTTCGAACAGCCGCGCCTACCAGCACTTTTATTACCCGAGCTTCTCGGCTCGTCGACCGGCCGCAATATGGTGACCGGCCCTCACCGGCGCCAACAGGCATTGATTTCACGCGTGGGCCAGGACGTCGAGATATCGATCGCGCCCCTGCGCCGTTTCTCGCCTCCTTCGACGCTTTTTTGATCCTTCCACGGTACTCTCTTCTTCGTTCTCTCACAGAAACATACGTTTCCTTCCTGTCTTCTTTAACTCTCTCTCGCAAACGCGAATATTTCACGAAAAAGTACAAAATATTCGCTGCAGCTTGGCTTCCGCATAGCTTTTTAAATTAATTCTCTGATCATCGTATTCACCCTTTTGCAAGTCAACTACACCCTTGTGCAAATACATTTACATTTATTTATATTTGATCTATCGTGTAAGCAACTAACAAACAAGAGCCTCGTTTTCCCGATACGGGTGGCACTGTTTTAGCGTGAAGCTGTCAATTTTGTAGTAATAATGTAACTACTCGTTTAACCGCGTCTCCCGATTCGTATCTACTAAACCAATCGAACGAACGTTTCGAGATCTTGTTGGACAGCGTACAAAAGCTGGTCCTCCCCGTTTCTTTATCGCGTTCTCGGTCTCGCGGCGCAAGAAACGGAAACAGTTGATCGGACTCCGTAAATTCATGTTTTATCGTGCCCAGGACTGGCGCGCCTTGCGTTCTATCGTCGTCCACAAATCGTCGTCCACGGATTGATAAAAACAGGGCCATTTGCCTGGTTTATTAAGATCGCGGGCTCCGATATTTACGGGGTGGCTTGACTGCCGCGTCGAAACGATCGGAGGCGTGATCGAGCTCCGAAGAGCGCGTAACTCTTTGATAAGGAGGGAACGTTCCGCGTCGCGACGCGACGAGGAAATCGATAAGCGAGAGACCGGTGCACACTTCGGTTCTGCCCATGCATTACGTTCTCTGGATTCGTAGTGTAACGCATCCAGAGGAGACTGTGTTTCCTTTCTACCGGATCGTCGACGTTTCCCTCATAAATGCCGCTGCCTCGTACGCTTCTCCGAACTTTTTCTCGATTATCGAACCTGTTCCTCGTCTCCTCAAAGGAGAAATCACCGGGAACTCATCTGCCTTTGTAGTGAGAGAAAGAGAGAGAGAGAGAGAGAGAGAGAGAGAGAGAGAGAGAGAGAGAGAGAGAGAGAGAGTATGAGCTTTGATTGATTTTCTAGAAACGGACGGGCTCCATTATCCTGCTAGAAATTGTTTATTTATTCCTCGCACGACCCTTAAACGTTGCTACCTCAAAAAGCCGTGATTTTTACTCATTTAGACACATGTATAGTTGAAACTGTTGCAAAGATTCTTTCGTAATCCTAAATTCATTAGGATTTGTACGACGATCTCGTTGTCGACACGATCATGTGAACTGTAGCACATAGTACGTAGACTTTTGTCTACATACAGTCTATACCAGTGGTTCTTAACCTTTATTGAAGTCAGGGAACACTTTTGATTATACGAAAAATTTGCGGAACACCAAAATTAATGATCCAAACAACAAACAAAAATATCCGCGTAGAAATAAATATATTTCAGAAAATATATTATTAAATATATGTAATATATTTCGCGGAATTTCGCGGGACACCGGTTAAGAACCACTGGTCTATACGTATGTATAATTCCGCACAATCAAATTTTGCAAAAACTTTAACAGCTTTTTTTCATTAACTATTTGTTTGCGAGATATGGCTCCTTTCAAACATTTTCTCTTCTCGATGAGTAGAAGGCATTGATGTAAAAAAAAACTTGAACAACAATTTTCTTCGTTATACACAATTTCGCGGCAAGTTTCTCTTACGAAAATGTCCACCGATCCAGAGGTGTAGATTCACCGCTAGAACGGACGACCATTACTTTTTATACACCCTGTAGAATACATAAATAGAGTTCTAGAAGCTCTGAAACTGGTTCAATTATATGTGAATTATTTTGGAAGTTTGTAGTAAATAAGAAATAAATACTTTTCACCCGTATACCGGGCCGTTAATAGATTTTATCGTTCAAGATATTGTTAGTCCGAGAAATCCGTGCAAGAAACTGATGGTATCATTGGTATTTTCTATTTTCATTTCATTACATGCTGCTGCACATTAAAGTTGCATCGCCTAGAATCTATGAATTATTGAAGGGAAAAACCCGGGCTCGCCAGGCGCACGTTCGATATTAAATATCTAATTTGTTGTACCGAATAAACTCTCTCTCTCTCTCTTCGATCATTATTACGGTTCATCGCTGCTGGACGTGCATTGCAAACGAATTATGCTCTTCGTTTAGCCGATTCAATTCGAACGAATTCTTTCATATCGAGATTATTATACAAATTCGCTACTTTAAGCAGCAATTCGTGTGATAAAATGGATACGATTTTATTTTATATTTGTACATATTAGACGGTCGATGGCATTGGTAAACGTAATTATGCAAACCCTGTATAATGGATGAACTTAATTTTATAGATGTTGCACGGCTATGTTGTAATTAAAAATCACAAAAGAGCCCTTCCATGCAACTGTTTTTGTGGGACGTATAAAGATTAACTCCATTGTGTCAATAATTTCATTGTGTACGATTGTTTTCGTTCTATAAATATGATATTGGTGTAATACCTCGTGTAATACTTAAATGCGTAGTAATTGATTCGATGCCGACATATTCGAAAATGTAAACAATATTATGAATGGTGGTACAGCAGTTTTTAGTGGTTGAGTGCTCAGAGTTAATAGATTGAAAATAACATAACAGTACTTTCAAATGCTTCGTTTCTACTGTTTTAAATGACGCTTAATCATTTTCCTCATAAATGTATTGAATCTGCAGCCTAGTAACGGGGATACTAAAAATTATACAAAACGCGATACCTAACTATGAATTGATTGTAATAAATCAATCATGGTAATTATTAATATATTTTGCGGCTTCAAAATGTAATTGCAATTGATCGTATCTTGCAAGCAGTCTTTTTAACGTTTATAACGCAAAATTTGTGGCAATGATAACGACCGTAATGAAGTCCTGCTTCGTGAAATTAATTTCATTTGGTTCCTCATGTTTATTTGTTCCAAAATAATTGTTACGAGTAATTGTAATCAATTTACGTGCTGTTCGCGCAGTCTAGAAGTAGGTTTCTGGTAACGAAGATACGTAACGTAATTCCGAATATTGTTTTTTCTTGCATAAAGTTGCAAGAAGTTGGTTGATTTAATTTTGCAAATATTTGATAAATGTATAGGCTGTTAGTCACGTGCGAGCGCATAGATTAAGGGGTGGTGTTGGAGGGTTTCTCCTCTTTGCTTGTGATTCCTGAGCCGTTCTTGGCCTCCTTGTTGCTATATTTTTAAATATAGACCATCTATTTCCGTGTAAGCTAACTTGTTCATATAAAGCCTATTTATAATATATGCAGGAGAAAGTTAAACGAATTAAACACGCAATTATTTTTTTTATTGGAGATAACTCGGACATGTTTGAACGAATCCATCGATGTTCATCGATATCTCTATATTTTTTGAACTTGTTTATTATTTTAACATCAAGCTTTCCATTTTTGTTATACAGGGTGAGTCGGGAGGAACGGACCAAACTCCAGGAGTGGATTGTACACAGGAAAATAATGTAAAAAAACTCATATGTTCTTATCCGATTTTCATTTGTTTTCATTTTACAGCGCGATTACAATTAAACAAAATTTCATACATTTCGGTTATCATAGTCTTATTTTAATAAATGTTCGAAAATCCCGCCATTGACCTCTAAACATTTTTGGCTTCCTGATTGAAAAAAATAAAAAAATAAATAAAATGAAAATCGGAGAAGAACATATGAGTTTGTTTTACATTATTTTCCTATGTAGAATCCACTCCTGGAGTTTGGTCCGTTCCTCCCGACTCACCCTGTACAAATGGTAACCATTCAAATTTTTAAATCACCTCCTCCGAAATATATTTAAATCTCTGCGTATACGAATGAATTTTTTCAACTGAAATATCACAGATTTAATTATTTTCTCAGAATAAATTTTAAAAATTTCAGAAGCTGAGAACCTGTACTATCTGTAACATGAACTTTAATTAAATAGAAATGTTCAGTTTGCTCGCTCGAGTTATTCAAATTGTTTCTCCGAATAATATGAATAATCGATTAATAGAATTTATTCATGAGAAAGACGGGCGCAGTCGCGGAACCCGAACTGGCCGCTAATAATCGGCAATCACAATGTTTCCGTGGTGTAGTGGTTATCACATCCGCCTAACACGCGGAAGGTCCCCGGTTCGATCCCGGGCGGAAACATGAATTTTTTTGCCCTTATCGAACTTTTGCTTTCGGTTTCGTAAAAACTTTCACATCGTCACAGCAATTTCATAAATTTTTTGCCGTAGCTTTAATCTCAATATATGATCAATAACACTGTCCAACAAATTTCAACTTTTTTTATGTTTCGCTATAACTGTTGGCTGCGCTTTATAGAGTTTTCTGCGCTGATTCCGAATATGCCCTTAATTTTTTTCCTACACGCACAGTTTTTTGAGAAACATGACTTTGAAAAAAAACCTATTTTTCAACTCTAAACAAATATTGTGATGTTATTATAAAAGATATTGAATTGTTCTTTACGGCAAAAGATTCTGTAGACTTTCCCGAAGACAGTGATATCCAATATTAATACGTTATGATTGTTTAAACATGTTTAAAAAATGATTAAAGACGGAGAGACGCCACTTCTGCACCTATTATTGAGGATATTTTTCAATTTATATAAAAAAAACAAGGGTCCAGCGGAAAATCGAACTATACCACGCGATAGAGCAGACTTTCGTCTTGAGAAACCACCGTATCAAATTTCCAAAGTCGATGTTTTCTTTGATCCAGAAAGCAAAATATCTTCGCTCGACATGAGTTGTCGCCAGTGACGCTCTTCCACGAGCGCGATCGGCCGTTCTAGTGGTGAACGTCACTGGCGGCAACTCATGTCTTCAAAGGTTGGTTTCTCAAGATAAAAGTCTGCTCTATCGCGTGGTATATTTCGATTTTCCGCAAATCAATTTTGGACCATTATTTTTTGAGATAAACTGAAAAGTATCCTCAAGAAATGGTGCAAAAGTGTTGTCTCTCCGTCTTTAATGATTGTTTAACCATGTTTAAACATTCATAACGTATTAATATTGGATATCGCTGGATTCGGGAAAGTCTACAGAATCTTTTGCCGCAAAGAACAATTCAATATCTTTTATAATAACATCACAATATTTGTTTAAAGTTGAAAAATAGGTTTTTCTTCAAAGTCATGTTTCTCGAAAACTGTGCGCGTATGAAAAAAATTAAGGGCATATTCGGAATCAGCGCAAAAAACTCTATAAGGGACACCCAACAGTTATAGCGAAATAACTTTGGTGTTGGACAGTGTAATCAATTCGTTGCACTTGTAATATTGTCTCATTTCCTCTTCGTACATGGCAATGAATATTTTAACTGATGGAGCACCTAAAACTAATTTTACACAATTGTTAAGGAAGTAGACTCCTTTTTCCAGGATTGCAAGGGTGCGGGATTCGCGTTCTCGTTTCTCGATAATACAAAATGGGGTTTTTCAGTAGTCGAAAGAGCTAGATTAAAGATCGATCTAGGTCACCATCGCCCACAAAAGTCCCATTTTTCCGTTTACAAGGCGTAATTTGCATTATCCGGAACCATACAACTGCGCATGCAGCTATTTTCATAGCTACAAAAAGAAACGAATGTGGGATTTTTTAGTAGTCGAAAATGCTAGATAAAAGGCGTAATTTGCATGATTCTGAAGCATACAACTACGCATGCAGCTATCTTCATAGCTACATGCTGCCGAATAATGCAAATTACGCCTCGTAAACGAAATGATAGGCTATTTGAGGGCGATAGCATCCTAGATCGATCTTTTATCTAGCGTTTATGACTACCGAAAGACCCCATCTTTACATTATCGAGAAATGAGAAGGCGCATCCTGCACCCTTGCAATCCTGGAAACGAATCTACCGCCTTAACCTTTGTTTTACAGAAATTTGATGATCCTTAGCTTCTAATTACTCGCATATAGTACTTACAATCTCGAAAAATTAAATTTAGTGTTTCAAGCTTGAACAAAGTTGCCGTCTACGCTAGAAAATATCTATTTTGCATTGAAGCAGTTATTTTATTGAATATAAATTTATTTATGTTGGAATTACATAAGGGTTCTATGTAAACAATTATGTAGAAAATGGAGTGCGAGTCATTGTACTTTAAATATGTGATATTGAAATGACATTAATATTTCACGCATAATTAATGGGGAAGATCTTTCGTTCAATAATAATGTTTCGGCAATTTATTCGATAGATACTCTTTGTTCCGACGCAGATATTAATTAACGCATTAAATACGCGAGCACGAGAAGTTTGAATTAATGAACGACGTTAATATGACTGTGTACTTGGATGTAACGATGATTGAGATTGTTAGTAAAAAGGGGAACATGGTCTGTTGAATTATATTGATGCAATCATCATTTCATTATGTCGAATATGTTGTGTTAGCGTTGCGTTCGCGAAGATACACCGATTTACGGTCCGATCGCGCCGCGAAATATAATTGTCCTATCTTTTGGGTCAAACCACTTAAGGAATTTACCCGGGGTCGGGACTTTGGTAGTAAACAGTGAACTGGATTTAATACTTAAAAACTGTTTATCAAAATAGGCATCGTACAAAATCGTGTCGATGGTTCGGAATTCGTGTTGACGGTTCGGGATTCGGATTTCAATTGCGTTGACGGTTTTAACTTGGCTACTATGTTTTTTGGGATACACTTCTATTGGTTGTGTCAGCGTTTCTGGGGACGAGTGTCTGTTTTTCTGATTGGCGTAGATATGGCTGTGGGTGTGGTCCGTACGGGACGTTGGAGGTAGAAAGTTTATTATTCTTTTTTTTGGGTGTCATAAAATTTTTGGGTTTACCGTTTTTCGGTCGTACGGGTCCCCAACCGTCCTGCAACATTTGGGAAAGTGTTTTATGACGGTTGGTCAAGGACCCGGCCAGATTCGAGTATTTGTCTGACTTCTCGGGCTGCCAGGTCTGTTACGCACGTGACATTATATATGATTCGTGTACAGTAAAATGAACCTAATTCTCCCGTTCTCCTATTTATGGTACCCTTCCAATATAAATAAACAAATCGAACAAATAATAATTTAAATCAGGCATAAAATGAATACAAGTTTAGAGTTATAGATATGCAATGTAGCTGATTGAACAAGTACAAAACAAAAATAAAACTTTAGAATATTTAATACTGTCCTATTATGTTGCAACGCGTAATATCATTTTTTAATGGAATGTATGGTACATTCGCGGATTAATTGTCGAACAACTTCAAAATTAAGACCAGTTTACATCACAGTGTTTCCGTGGTGTAGTGGTTATCACATCCGCCTAACACGCGGAAGGTCCCCGGTTCGATCCCGGGCGGAAACATTCTTTTTTTACATTCGTCTTTTTATTAAAAATACTCTGTCCTTTCGTTATCAATGTCTCGCTTCTATTATATTTATACAAAGAAACGAGTTAAACGTTTAAAAAATAATTTATTCTAACGCTAGATCTACCGGAGAGTTCGAACACATCTATTTCAAATTTCTCATTTGGTTTATCGGATATTTAGCGGCGACTTGGAAGTTTTTCTTATTAATTTGAAAGCATTCTGTAATTTATTTTGCATTATTTGTGATAAACGATAGATTATCGACCTTTCTTCTGTATAGTCAAATTATTCTGGACGATTCTGTTAAAAAGCAAAAGAAACATTAACAAACTTTTGATCCTATTTACTGGACACGAGAAATTTCTGATAACATATTAATCGATTAATTTTTGTTTTATGCTCTAGCACAATAAAGTCATTCTTTCTTCTATATAATCAAATTATTCTGGACGATTCTGTTAAAAAGCAAAAGAAACATTAACAAACTTTTGATCCTATTTACTGGACACGAGAAATTTCTGATAACATATTAATCGATTAATTTTTGTTTCAAATGTGTGTATCAAAGTTTCTTAGCATTTTCTATAATCGGAAATGAAAAATCGTGTCTCGGGGAATAAGGTTTTTAACTAATGTTTTCTACATCTTCAACAAAAATTATTGTAATACTTTTGATTTATATAGAAACGGGAAACATCAATTTCATTTTTCAAAATGAAGTAATACCAGCTACATACTTTATGTAATTTTTATTAATTTTTAAGAAGTTTGTTTTGTGTCCGATAACCGAGTGGGGCACGATAACTGGTACCTTTCCCCTAGTGTCTGTAGGAAATCATTAACACGCATACTGTATCACAAAAAACACTTCCACCATTTTCATTGAAAATTCTGAACGTGTCACTGCGTGTCCTTGTCGAGAATTTTTAATTGCTGAATAAAGATCGAACTCAATCGACTGCAAAAGGAACCTGTTTATTGTTAAAGTAAAAGTATAAAGACACGGAGATCGCAATTCGAACGAGCAAGACGTTGCTCGGTTGAGGACTGTTGCACGACTGTACTAGCTAAAAAGCGGAAGAAAGGAAAACTTTGCCGTGCACTCGGCATCGCCGAAACGGTCAGCGGACACATGGCTTTTATGGCCTGACCTGAGCCTGCGTCAGGCAGGGAAACTCGCAACGAAAAATTTAGGATTTCAAAATACAATCTCGATAGTCTTGATCATACTGCGTCGAGAGTGACAGCAAATCTGAACGAGCCTAATTCTGTGACTTCTAAAGAAAATTCTGACCGTGTCACTTTGTTGTATTAATTCTTCAGCTGGAAAACAGTTTGCGCAGTGTAATCTCTCAGCGGCGGAGCTCCGGTATCTTGAACAAAATAAAATGAGAGCATAGCGAGGGAGAGAGAGAGAGAGAGAGAGATAGATTGAGGGAAAAGGATCGTTCAATAGGCACGGGACATGAATGACTCGGAGAGCTCGAAACGAGACACTTCTTTATTATCGCGAGCCAATGCCGCGCAGAATACGGGGCAGCATTTACGGGAGCTTCGTTTTCGGGCGAGCGTGCAATCGCAGCGAACAACAGGGGGTGGTTTTCGAGGGTGCAGCGGAAAGATATCGGAAGAGAAATCGGGCCGCGAGCCAACCAGCGAATCACCGGCATCGCCGGCTCTGGCATATCGAGGTCATCACACGTTATTTCGAGACCTCTTTCGCTTATGCTGGAGATACGGGCCGTGCAATGATTAACTATCACCGAAGCAGCTGGAATTTCGGAAAGTATCGAGCCAATGGAAAATAATGCAACACGGAATTCCAATCTCCTCCGACAACCGATCGTCACGATCTCTCGTTTGCAACCGTTCTATAAGCTCAAGGCCGTGCCGTGTTATGATACAGTGAGGCGGCACCGTAAGGGGGCGGCATAAGCAGCGACATCAAAATACAATTTGAACCATTCAATAATTAAGAATCTTTACGCAAGATGACGCAAGAAGAGAATAAATTTAAAATAAACTTCTCTCAATTACATTCCGGACATTACCCTTGACTCTCTGAATAAACGATTCACACTTCTGTAAGTCCCATAGCAAAAATGTTCAGTTTTTACAGGACATTTTAAATCGTAGCTCATTCGCCTTTGTCTGTTTATCAGCTGTTACCAATACCTTGTTCTCAATTCTTCAGTCTTCTTTTCCTATCGAAATTATTTTGCAGGATCGGGTTTTGGACTCCCAACAACGTATCGGTAATTATGCAGCGTTATTACTATCTAACGATACGCGAAACAGAATAATAGCTCTAAAAATTAAATCTCTGCCTCTAAATATGAATTTTTCTGACAACAGCTTAACCCGTTGCCGAATTTCAACGACTCAGACTCGCGACGAAGATTTTCAACAAAAGTCCAACAAATATAAATATCACGCGTTTCTTTCTAGATGAAATCAAATTTGATTCGTTTGTAATCAATATTCAAGCATTCGAATAAATGTAGCCGTACAAAAAATATAAATTTTCTTTTCTCTTCTACGACAATAAAGACGCGTTTCAATGACGGTAACTGTAAAGAAAATGTACGGCAACGGGGTAAAACATATTAAGGAAAAATATTAAATTTCTATTGGCTTGGCAAGAAAGTAATTTCGGTATTTTATGGTGAAGTAAAAAGCACAATTTTTTTTATTCAATCGATGAACTTTAATCAATAACACATTTTCCTATTTATTCTTCTTGGCAAAAGATCATCGAACAAATTTGATAATATCTGATTCATTAAAATTCATTGTTCGAATAAAAACATTGAGCTCTATTTCACCTTAAAATACCAAAATTACTTTCTCGCCAACCCAATATTTCATTCGAGTTTGTTGCAATTCCGTTAGAACATTTTTTATTTACCATGACGATCCGCTGTCGTCTAGTTATCAGTTATCTATGCAATTGTTCGTGTCGCGTTCGCCCACGGGGAACAAAGAGAGAAAAGAAGAGAACCTAGGAAGAATTCGGGTGCGAGAGATCGGTCGAAATCCATCGTGGGCCGAGTCGAAAGTGAAAAGGAAACCGGCCGAGCGATTAATTAAATCCGCTCCGACGCGAGGAAGTCGCGTGTCATTCGACGCACAGTAGCATCGTAAATCGAAGATCCACCCGCCGGCCGACCAATCAGCGCCGGGCACGAAATCGCCGGGCACACGTTCACGTGGACCAACAGTCTCGTCCTGCTCCTCTGATCCTTTCACGAGCCTTCTATTGTCCTTGGTGCTCCTCGACTCCCACGCCTTCGTCCCGAAAACCAAAGGAATCCTGCCCACCCCCGACCTCCCGCCTCTCGTCCTTTCCATCCCCACCATCGGCGAAGGATCCTTCTCCAGGCGCGAGAATCCTTCCGAGGGAAATATTCCTGGCTCGTGGTCTCCTGGTAAATATTGGCTCGTGCTCGACCGAGCCGAAACGGGCCCGCCTCTGGCACAGATTCCTTCCCATCATCGTTATTGTCGCACATTTCTCCGTCCCCTCGGAAGCGGTACCGTTTCCAATATCTCTATGCAGTCCTTTAAATCGGCTTTAAAACTGGATTTAGTATACTTAATGCTAAGGGTTAAATGACACTCAATTCGAGTTGAATACGATACAATTTATATTAAGTATTGTTTTAAGGCTTGTTTCTAGGATTGCGAGGCTGCGGATGCGCCTGCTCATTTCTCGATAATACAAAAATGGGGGTTTTGAGTAGCCAAAAACGCTGGATAAAAGATCAATCTAGGCCGCGATCGCCCTCAAAAGTCCAATTTTTACGTTTACGAGGCGTAATTTGCATTATTCGACAGCGTGTAGCTGTCGCGGCTTTATGAGAATAACTACATGCACAGCTTTATGCTTCCGAATAATGCATATTACTTTAATCGGGACTCATTATATTACATTAACCCCTTGCCTTACAATATCGTGTCTGACACGCGATGAAGATTCTGAACATAATCTGATGAAAATGTATGTTCATAATTTCCTCTAAACCGAAATGAAATGCTACTTTGGTTCTGTTAATGTACAGCTATTGGAGAACATATAGGCATAGAATTTATATCGATATTCTCCTTTTTTAGGAAATTACGATCTACAAAAAAAGTTCTAGTCACTGAAACCATAAAATAAATCGTAAGGCAAGGGATCAAATGGTACTCACAAATTGAATGGGTCTGAGTTGGTCATTTAAATGGGACTCAATGAAACGTCCGAATCTCGCGAGGTCGTAAATCCCGTTTCCTGTTACAGAAGTATTAACGACTGATTGAAATGAAATCGACGTTTGTGGAAATTAAAAAACATGTAACAAGGTACAGATTTTCTGTACACTGTGAGTTCTGATTTTCAGTGTTCTGTCGTGTATAATGTCAGCTCGGATCTTTTCTTATTGGTTATCTTTAAAATGTATGGGGTGATTAAATGATTTCTATTGCTGAGTGGGTGGTGCATTTTGGTCGTCGGAGTAGGGGCGCTTTGGTAAAACTATGTTTAGGCTATGCAATGAATTGGGTGCGAAAGATATGGAAAAACGATATGGAAACTAAAATATTTGCTTGTATAAGATCGCCCTGTCAATGGGTTCGCTTACACGGAGGTCTCGAAGTGGTGTCCGATGACACCCAAATCATTCTGGGACCTAGGTTGATCTTTTATCTAGCGATTTGGCTACTGAAAAACCCCATCGATGCATCATTGAGAAATGAGAGCGCGAATCCCGCACCCTTGCAATCCTGGAAACGAGACTACCCTTAAGGGAGTAGACAACTTTTTCCAGGACTGCAAGGGTACGGGATTCTCGTTCTCATTGCTCGATAATACAAAATGGGGGTTTTCGGTACTCAAAAACGCTAGATAAAAGATCGATCTAAGGCGCTATCGCCCTTAAAAGTCCCATTTTCTCGTTTACAAGGCGTAATTTGCATTATTCGGCAGCATAATTTACATTATTCGGAAGCATAAAACTGCGCACGTACCTATTTTCATAGCTACATGTTGTCGAATGATGGAAATTACGCCTCGTAAAGGAAAAAGTAGGACTTTCGAGGGCGACAGCACCCTAGATCGATCTTTTATCTAGCGTTTCTGACTACTGAAAACCCCCATTTTTGTATTATCGAGAAATGAGAGCGCGAATCCCGCACCCTTGCAATCCTGGAAACGAGACTACCCTTAAAGATACAGTGGTATATTGACGTGAAGGATTTATTTGATAAATTAACCAGTTAACTGCGTTCGACGTGTATACACGTCAATCCAAATCTCTATTGCGGTGCAATAACAGTAATCTTTTCAAGAATGAATTGTTAATTCTTTATCAAATATAAATGTAAACCTTCCTCGTTTTTCGTAAAATTTATAATAGGACCATTTGCCCTGCGTTCGCTTTTTTGCCCTTTTAATTCCACACTCTGTGGGGGATTATTAAAACTAAATTCCGCAGTTAAGAGGTTAAGAAGACAAATGTTGCTACTACCAATTTAAATTCAATATGGACGCTATGACAGAATAGAATGGAAGAGTTGTTCGTCGAATTAACTCTCCCACTACAATGGACGAGATATCTCGTTTCCAAGGTGTCAAAGAAACGATGCTCTTGGACGAGATATCTCGTGTACCTTTATTACCGATACGAAGTGTTTTTACGGCAGTTTTCAATACGAAAATATCAAACAGAACTCTACAGCCACCCTGTAATTTCTGAAACATGGACCGAAACAATCATAGACATTCGCTAATAACAAGAATTTGATTTTGTCACACTTATTCGCAGGCTTGGACATTATACAAATAATACACATTGCGAGACGAAGGTTTGAATAATGTATACACATAAGTTGTATAGACGCTGCTTGGAAATATCTGTGCATCGCGTTATTTGCATATAAAAATGATTTTCTTTCCTTTGCGGCGTTTCATTATTTGGCTTCGCGTACTACTAAAAAAGGTGTATCGTATTACTGGCACGTAGTCCTATGCATATTGTTCGTTGCGATATCATTCATAAGATGATGTCACGTAGGTGTGTTACGTCACCAAATAATAGCCTCTGAATTCTTAGTGGTAAAAGTGGTGTAACGACAATGTGCTTCGTATTCAAGCGTGGCAAGAAATATTTCCAGAACGGAGCTGTGATAATTTACGATACCGAAATGACGAATCTTTACATTCCATGGAAAATATTATTATACTTTATATTAGGTCGATCGAAGAGGCATTGCGTCTTTTCTGTAAAACAAGAACAGATGGAGACCACGGGAGGATCTTTCGTGCAATCATTTTTCCAGAAGAATCCGGTCGTTTAAGAAACTGCAGAGTGACAGAACAGAAAATAGAACGAGGAGAAGGAGTAAAGAAAAATGAGAAAAAGAGAGGCGAGGAAAAAGCAATCGGAAAGAATGACGTTTATTCCGGTTCTGGTTCGGCCTGCATTTTAAACAAAGCGAAAGGTCAAGAGATGATGTTCGAAATTGATGCGGCTCCGGCGGCAGTTTGTCGCAAACACATAGTGGACCACTTTATCGGTGCTCCCCAACGGTTCTAAAGGTAGAGTAATTGGGAGAGCCGGTTCTGTTTTTCTTTTTCCTGTTTGTTGCTCGGAAACTTTTTATTTATGAAGTAAATCCACCCCGTCGGAGTCTCGAGAAGCCAAGTGGAAGGCTGGGAGAGAGAGAGGAAGGTCGAGGACACGATGGATTTTCGAGTGGGAGGAGAGAATTATCCCGCGGAAGGATGCACGCCGCCTCGAGGATCGATATTGCTCGGCGACGCGAAAAATTATTAATACCGGCTCGCCCGTCGATTCGAGCCTCGATTTTATGCCTAGATTCGAGGGATTGCTCCCTGGGAACTCGCCTTTGTTCTTTCGCGAGGTCCTGTAATTGATAATTAACGATTTTATACTCTTGCAACGCGACCAGACGCGACGGCGTGTCGCCGATACGTCAAACTTCAAACGAAAGTTCTTTGCAAGCTCGATAGACCGACTGGGATTTTTATTCACCGAACGGCACAAAAGTATTTCATCATTTACGCAATTTACAGTTCAATCAGAGACAAACAAAGACGTCGCAACGTTAAAGAAATGTTGGAAAAAATATGTATACACCTTTGTTTATGGCTTCGTTCTTAATTGTGTCGGTCGTTGACGTCAGAGTTGTGTTGAATTATAATTGAATTACTCCACGAATTATAATTACTAAGTAATTCAACGACATTGTACTGAATTATTTCGTAATTCGAAATTCAGTTGTTTTATTCAATTAAATTGCAATGTAATTTGTAATTCCGATCTCTTATTCGATTAAATTACAATGTAATTCGTTTTTACAGTGTAATTATGAGTTATACGTATATGTGTGAGAAGAATAAGAGGTGGAAAATGAAAAAGAATAGTATCGGTGACGAGCATGTGTATTATTCATCAATTCATATTGGGTGACGAGAAATAAACTCGTTTCTTACGTTCGTTTCAGAAAAGATATATGAACTGTAGAAAGACATAGGACAAAATTATTACAGAAAAAAAGTCACAGTATTCAATCGGAAAGAGCTAAAAAAAGAATATTCTTCGTGTGACATTCATCACTCGTGCGGCCATATGGTCGTCTGGTATAAATGATCTTTGCCTTCACAGTCTCGCGATGTCCACACCAGTCCTTCAAGCTTCCTCGCCTACTTATTGTCCAGAAACCCAACGAATATTCAGAATCACACGAAAGAAAAGTAAATCTCTGTTCCCGGAAAAGAAAGCCAACCAACTCGAGCGCTAATCAGTTGGATCCACGTTTGTTAGCCGTGGGTCCGTGGCGCTAATGACCGACCTATTCAAATAAGTTTGTTCTAGTCTGCCTTTGGATGGTTCGTACATTAGTGATTTTTCTTCCGATTGCGCAGCGACGAGTCTCGAATCATTAATGCACCGCGATAGTTTGCCGAGTACGGAATTCATTTAAATTTAAGATTAACTCGAACGTGAAACTAATAACTACATCGATGCATTCCGACGCATGTTCGGCTTACGCGAGTTTCATCTTTACAGGCTGTTTCGCCGAGAGAAGAACACTGTACACGGTGTCGCAAACGTTCGCATTTAAATACATCGTAATTCATTTGGAGATTGATTTTATTTTTTAATATTTTCTTATATCGTACTGGGTTTCGAGGGTGACCAATTTCTTTTTGTATTCGGAACACATCATTCTTAAAACGCTTACACATATAATTATTTCATGATGAATTGGGAATAATATTCGAATGAAGTACGGTCGAAGCACGGTGCCGCGGTAATCGGTACAGTTTCCCTAGTTATCACTAGACTGCGGATTTTATGGATTTATGACGAGAACGGGCACGCACAATTTCAAGCAGTGAACATGTTAAGGTTGATAGGATAATTAACCCTCGGACAACGGACGGTTTTTATAGCTACATAATTGGCAATGCTTAGGACCGTTCACAGCTGTAATTAATGTAGGATGCAGAGAATCTTCTAGAACTCTCCTGCGTATAAATGCATGTGTGTGTGTGTGTGAGCGCCGCGTGTATGTATGTGTGAACGTCGAGACAAATCGAAAACGTAAACAAACGATTGATTAATTTTCCAGAAAGTTCTATCGCGGAACATATAAATAGGACGCGTCCGCGATACGGGGACAGTTTCACGGTACCACAAACGCATGACAGAACTCATTAATACAATACGATACGATACGATACGATACGAAACGTTACGAAACGTTACGATACGATACGATACGTTACGATACGATACGATACAGTACGAATACGGACTACGAATACGAATTATGGTGACAGAATTGAATGTTTATTCGGTGTGTTGCATTGTGTCTTGTTAATTATATGTTTATTCGGTGTGTTCCATTGTGTCTTGTTCCATGTTAATTGAAGTTGCGTTATTCTTTGTTCTTATTAATAAAGGATTAGTTACTTTAAACATTTCTATTCTTACATTAATAATTTTTAAATGTTTACTTTCGATGATATCTCGTGTAGACACATTAATCTTATCGATATCCGCAATGAAACAGCTATTCGGTTAGTTTAATTGCCACAAATTGAGTACTTAAATGACAATTTCGATGTTCCCGGTACAAAATGACTCCGGCACAGCACTCGGAGGGTTAAAAGAAGAATATGAAATTTTGATTTGTCTCCTGCGTCCTGTAATTAATGTGAACATTTTTTATTTTGCATAAAGATCCGCAGTCTAGTTATTACTCGGTAGTAGTAGTAGTAGTAAAGAGGGAGACAGAGAAAGAGAGAGAGAGAGAGAGAGAGAGAGAGCCTCCAGGGAATGAGAGTCATCGTGGTTGGTTAATACACGGACGTCTTTCCCGTAGATTGTAGATCCTCGTCAGTCAGCCCCTACGACTGCTAGTCACCCCTGTTGCGTTTTGTGTCATTGGGCTTTACGGGGGTTTCACGGTGGCCGAGGGGGGTGGAGGTGGCCCGACAATCCGCTCGGGTGTTTATCGACTGAATCGTTTGGCGCCGGCGCTTGTATTCCACCCTCGCGTTCTCTTTTCATTTTCCCGCTCCCCGTTCATGTCCACTGCGTGTTCAACCCTTGCGATACCGATGATCCTACAGAAGGCAATGCGCGGACCAATTGTCCTCCATACCTCCGCTCATGTAAATGTTTCAGACATGCTGTCCCGCTAGCAACGGTGTTCGAATAATAGTCAAATCATTCTGCCGAAGTTGAAAAGTTTTTGTTCTGCACAGAGATTCGCAGTATAATATTCCGTACACAGGGTGGTCCACCTAAATGTAACCGCATAAACATCTCCTTCAGTTGTCATGGAATACGAAAACATTTTCTATGCGGTTTGACAGAATTTCTAAGCATCATTGATTACGGAAAATAAGCCAAAAACTAAGTAGCTTTCGGATCGAGATGTAGGGATGAAATTTTGCACAGTATGTTTCTTGTTGATGCTCTATCGAAAGGACACTGTTGATCATCTTATCCGGCTTTATGTCTTTTTGTAGTGTCATCCAGAAGCAATCAACAGCATTGCCATTAATTAGTATTTACTAGAATGTCCATTCAATCCACCACCGGACGGTATTACAAAAACTTTAAAAAATTATGACTGGTACGATATCACATATTAGCAGCTGATTTTTGTCAGAATCTCTTCTGCATAGTTTGATATCGATGCAATAAAAATTTCAAGGTGTGATTCTTTGAGACTTGCTAGTTGTGCCGTATTAAATCCAAACAACATACAACTGGTACTTAAACAATGTCTAAAAATGTTTGTAAACGATTTTACTAATGAACTTTATGAACATTAATGTAAACATTTACATTTATTTTTTTGCATTCCGAATTATTTTCCAATCTTGTTGCCAACAACTGCCTACTATTTTAAGTGTTTTATATACTTCAAAGACAGTTCCTTGACTTGCTACTTACTTTATACAATTTTGTTTACTAATTATATTAAACATAGCTCTCAAACTTTGTTGTAATTTATATTTGTGGAACTTATATTTGTTTTTAACTAGAAAATAAGAAATTAAAGAAATAAAGGAAGAACCAAATACATATAAAAACCCGTTTTAATTACATTTTTCGTTTTCCGATGTCGAATCACACTCGGAGTGTAAAGGGTTAAAGATTCTTATTTATTGCCCCGACACAATTTTCTTCGCAACGAATATAAATGTACAATTTCGCCGTATTACGGTTCGGAGTTTCCGCGTATTGATTTCTATGTTTATATTGCTGTCAACACTCGCACGTATCGCTGTTTAAATAATAATTAGTAAATTTATAATTTTATAAAGAATTTAAAATGAAGAGGGAATTTTAAAATATATATATGGATTGCTTCTCACATGGACAATTATATGTTGCGTGTTCTAGTGTCGGCAACCAGACAATCTCTATATCTGCACAGACAATGGAACAACAACAAATATTGTATACCCACAAGCATTGTGAAATTAAACATATTAGAAACGTGCGCTTTCTCTTTTCTTTCTTCTCCATTAAACCAGACTGAACCACAGCAACGCGTGGTCGGGTACAGCCAGTTGTCAAATAAAAGACCTGGAACCGGTCATTTTGACCGGTGTTGGTTGGTTTAGTGTCAAATAAATGATTATGGGGATAATTAGGACCGGTAAACATTCCCAAATTAGAATAAATATGTTATATCTATTTTATGGTTTGACTTTTTTCCACCTAAAATGGTCATTCGGTACACTGTGCGTCGTCCGTCGATTGCTGCGAGCCGTCGCGCTTCGCTCGAATTTGTCAAGCAGAAACGGCACGGCAGGGAAGGCCGGCTTTTGTTCCCGCAGCCGTCCTTTCTGCTCCACCTTGGATCGTTTCCAGAAGTGATTTGCATCTAACGAAGCCACTTTGTTCTTGCGCGACGTAGCCTTTCCGCGGGACACGGCAGTCCACGGCGAGCAGCCACGTAAATATTGAAAGCTCCGAAGGACGCCGCTTAGCGCTGCGCCGAGCGGAGAGGGCGGGGGCAGAACAGGAGGGAAGGGGAACAAAACCTACTGCGAGACACGACAGCGTCGTAACGCGTGCCAAGAAGCTTGACGAGGCCCGGTGAGTCGGTTAAGTACGCTGCCGCGAGTAATTAGGCTATCACGCACGGTCCACTTCGAATCCAACGTAAAAATAACCCCTCGGACCCGACATCGGTCCTGAGAAATATGTGAAAACTAGCATAATTCCCGTTGACAAATCAACGGCTGACTTATTTCTGGAGGTATGCCACTAATTTATTTTTACCACTTAATCTTGTAGGATTTTCGAGATAAAAGCACATTCGTGCACCCCTTTGGGCTAACGGCTATCTGTGTACCAAATTTTAGCTTTTTATGTCTTCTATGTTTCGAGATTTTTTACCGTTACAGATGACAAAGAAATAAGACTAATTTAATTTTAGCTATTAATCCTGAAGGACTCTCGGGATAAAAACATGTTCGAGCACCCTTTTGGGCCAACGGCTAACCGTGTATCAAATTTTAGCCTCCTAAGGGTTCTGTGTTTCGGGATTTTTTTACCGTTACAGACGCAATGATTATACAGAAGATTATTAGACGCGACGTACTCTCGTGCATTATTGTTCGCTTTTCACAATTTGATGATAGCTAGGGAAAATGTTTTAACGGTAGTGGTTGAAAGATGTTCCGTGCGTTCATCTTGGGTCGTTCCAGCGATCCACGGTCGATCCACGATCTTCCGCGGTCTATCGACTGCAGACTTTGCCTTTTCAACCGTCTATTTTCTCCCTTTTTCCCCGGGAAATGCCTCGGCACTCGACGGTGCACGGTTTTAATGAGTCTCTTGCAAGCGGCTGGGACAGTGGCGTAACTTCCGGTGATCGTGTCCCCCTTTGATTTAGACAAACGACGCTGGTCCCTCATTCTTTGAAAGTTAACGTCTTTCATGAACGCATTCGCATTGACATACCGCGTTTTCGAGTCTACTGTTTCTATCGTCTTCTATGTTTCTGTAGTTACAACTCTTGCAAACTCGACGACTGCTTTTCAATTTTCAGTTTTCCGAGCACTGTTCTCGTCTCGTTTCATCCATCTCGAAGAAAAGATCGACTTTCACGGACAAATTGCACGTTTTACACTTAAATTGAGACGCACCGACACCAACGCGTTTCTTCGGATCGTCGACTAAAAGCATCGCAGGGGAAGAATCGACTTGGAGCGATCGTTTTTTTCAGCATTCATCGCAAACCGAGCGAGTTGGCTGCTCGTTAGCAGCTCGTTAGGCTTGCTCCTGCGGGAAAATCCTTAATTACGATGATCGAGGCGGAAGAACGATCGCTGACTCTTCCGGCTTCTCGATCCTAGGACCTCGATAGCGAAACTGTCGGAGTTGCCTCGGAGATTGGCGAATTTCGCTCCGAATTCATTTCCACCGTGTGATTTTCAATCTAATAACCAGGCTGTGTGGATCTTCGTGCAGAATCAAATTTTCCGAGTCGATTGCAAGGAGCATAAGTTAGTCGACAATGTATTTCTTCTTTTACTAATTCTAATAAGTCGAAAATAATTGCGTTCAGAAATTCTTCTAATGTCTTCGTAATTTTGCACCACGCGCATTTTTGTTTATGTTTTAAACGCATACAATCCGCAGTCTAACTAATAACCAGACTGTGGATCTTTGTGCAGAATCAACTTTTCCGAGTCGATTGCAAGGAGCATAAGGTAGTCGACAATGTATTTCTTCTTTTACTAATTCTAATAAGTCGAAAATAATTGCGTTCAGAAATTCTTCTAATGTCTTCCTAGTTTTGCACCACGTACATTTTTGTTTTAGTTTTAAACGCATACAATCCGCAGTCTAACCAATAACCAGTCTGTGGATCTTCGTGCAGAATCAAATTTTCCGAGTCGATTGCAAGGAGCATAAGTTAGTCGACAATGTATTTCTTCTTTTACTAATTCTAATAAGTCGAAAATAATTGCGACCAGGAATTCTTCTAATGTCTTCGTAATTTTGCACAACGTGCATTTTTGTTTTTGTTTTAAACGCATACAATCCGCAGTCTAACTAATAACCAGACTATGGATCTTTGTGCAGAATCAAATTTTCCGAGTCGATTGCAAGGAGCATAAGTTAGTCGACAATGTATTTCTTCTTTTACTAGTTTCAGTAAGTCGAAAATAATTGCGTTCAGAAATTCTTCTAATGTCTTCCTAGTTTTGCACCACGTACATTTTTGTTTCTGTTTTAAACGCATACAATCCGCAGTCTAACTAATAACCAGACTATGGATCTTTGTGCAGAATCAAATTTTCCGAGTCGATTGCAAGGAGCACAAGTTAATCGACAATGTATTTCTTCTTTTTCTAGTTTCAGTAAGTCGAAAATAATTGCGTTCAGAAATTCTTCTGATGCCTTCGTAGTCTTGCACCACGTGCATTCGTTTTTGTCATAAACGTATAGAATCGCCAGTCTAACTTTCACCAAAGGCGAAAGGACTGAAAAACATTGCAATAAAAATTAAACAATTTTAATAAGACAATTCGCGAGTTAATAATATGTGTGCATATATGTAGACAACAGATTTTATGAGGCGCACCTAAGACTTACACCGAAAATACCTGTTTTTACCGTTGTTTTTAGTAATACAAGAAAATGTTTCAGGCAAAAGATGTTTGGGTTCGGTAGGGCAATTATTGTGACAGAGAAATTGTTTAAAATTGTTTAATCTCTATGTCATATTTCCCGATATATCAAGGTCATCGTCGTTCTTTTGAAAACGGGTGACGTATTTTGATTAGTATAACATCATAGCTAATGAAAAGTCGAATTCAACCATGCACCTTCGATGCAATTATTCTTCAAAAAGCATAACTTAACGTACGAAGACCATGTTCATGCTTACCATACTCTACCAGTGTATGTTTAATAGGTTGAAAATAATATAATAATATTTGAAAATTCTTCTAATATTTTTACTGTTTTAAATTACACCAACTCGTTTTAGCGATAAACGCATAAAATCCGCTGTCAATTAATTGACGATTAATTTGCTTAGTCAGAATGAAGATTCGAAAATAAGTGGAAACATTCGTCCCGCAACGTTCCGTTTGATTTCTTGAAAAGTAGTAGGAACGTTGGAAAATGCGCTTGATGGACCTTACGGTGGTGACTTTTGATCCAGCATGTGCTCGCAGCATTTGTTATCGTCCATTACGTGTCACTTATTAATCGTCATGAGCTCAAAGATCACGGGACTGCGGACGTGTTAACAATTTCTATTCGTTTGACGCACGGCTGGATTAGGGAGCGTGGAAGAAGTGGAGAGCGAAGACAGCCGGGCAAAGGTGAAGTGGGAACGGACGATGATTCCAGGTGGAGTTAGCTGGAGGTAATTCTGCACGTATGCCGCTGTACGACAGGCGAAATTGCTCGGTTTACTGGCGAGCGTGCTTTGAATCCTGAGACGAACAGCTCCTTGAAAATGTAAAGCAACGTTTCGCTGGTCGTTAGAACCTCGTATCGTTATCGGTGCTTGGTCAAGCTCGGTTATGGTTTCGATGGTCGTACGACCACTTGCCGTGTTGCGAATGGGATCCCCGTGGATCTTCCGTGGTCAGTCAAGAGGTCAACAGTATTTTGCAAACAGAATCAACGAACCAAATAAGGTGGACCATATCTGTCGTTCGATGAAAAATAGAAACAATTAATCTGGAGAAAAGTGAAAGGTAACAAAGGATCTACGGTAATAATAGTAGAACTATATGGGACCCAAGAAACAGCATGGACCCGAGGGTTTCTCTTAGATCAAGACTTTACTGTAGCATGTTTAATAGTTGGAAATTCGACCGTCGTGTTTCAAAGCTTGCGAATTCGTTAACATACAAATGCCTACAGATACAAGTTTTAATAGAATATGCAGCTTTATCTTATTTCTAAAGTTCCTTATGAAAGTATCGTTTCATTTCAGTTTCCTTTGATTTGTTTGTGAAAGTCCATAAACTTCCGCGGTCTACCAACTTACATAAAGTCTGTTACAGACGCGCGATCTAAGGACGGTTCCGTTTCTCAACCGCCGCGCCAGGAACGAGTATAAATCGCGTCTCTCGATCTCGAGCGATCGTAATTCCCTATCATCGTAATCCGAAGGCCGCCGAGAACGATAACCAGTCGCGAACGGGGCAGAGCTAACGAGGGAATTTACGCGAGTTTCCCTAAGCAGAGGGGCGAAAGAGAGGCAGAGAGAGAGAGAGAGAGAGAGAGAGAGGGAGGGAGAGAGACGAGGCTCGAGTTGCCCTCCGGCCGGATCCAGGACCGAAATAACCGAGATTTATTTCGCGAGGGTTCGCTAAATCCTGTTAAGCGACGCGCGAGTTCATGCTCGCGGCCGACTTCACAGCGTTCATGCGTTACTGTAAACACACTGTGGATGGGGATTGAGCCTGCGAGGATCATTGATTGTCGAACGTGTCCTACGAAACCGTTCGGAACCATCTGCTTATTCTTGTCGACGGAAATGCAAATTTAGTGGCTACGATCAGAAGCTTTCTTTCAGCAAATTTCTTTCGCAATGTGCATGTTTCATATTCTTGGATCCATGTTTTATTATTGCTTAAGTTTGCTCTCAACTGTGTAATTTGCTTAAAATTGTAAAATTGTATTAGGTCGTTCGGAAAGTCATTTCGTTTTCTCAAGGAAATATGAATGGCAATTTTTTACCATTTAGAATAAGTTTTGTGACATTTCGTTCTATCGATCTTTTGCGATTTTTCAGGCAACTTAAAAAAGAATAAAGTAATATTAATATCTCGTTTCATCCATTTGTTATTACTTAACCTTACTTTAAATCACAAAATCCTGGTATATCTTGACAGCTGATATTTCGGACGTTATTTCCGGCCTTGCGGTGCTTTCGAACCTATCATGCATTGTTTTTTCATGGCATCAAATATGCAAAACCAAAATATGCATTTCCATGAACCTTTTGCTTTTTTATTATCACAAGGGTAAAAATGCAATGGCCGAGGAAAAAATTGTGTGCTATTTAAGGAGTGGATGTGCCATTGGATTTCCATTTCTTTTCGCTTCTCTCAACACGTTTTATACGGTGCAAATTTCATTTCAAATTCTACGAGCATGGTATCCTTAAGTTGCCTGAAAAATCGCAAAAAAAACAGAACAAAATGTCATAAAACTTATTCCAAATGGTGAAAAATTAGCTTTCATTTTTCCTTGAGAAAACGAAATGACTTTCCGCACGACCTGATATAATTTGATTTGCAAATTACTAAAGTAATTCCGACGTTTCGATCTTCATTCGGATCATTTTCAAGGGTTACTAGAATTGCGTATATTCTTAATTTGAAAAAAAAAATTTCACAGACGCAATTCTAGTAACCCTTGAAGATCGGAATTACATTGGTAATTTGCAAAATTGCTTTGTAAATTACGTAACAAATGATCGAAACAATTTTATTAAGAACAAATAGAATCGATAGAAAGCTATAATGACTTAACATATAGTTTGGTAAACGGATAATAATTGTGTATATATAATAGCGAAAGGAGGATGCATTCGTCCTGTATACCGGGGATTAAAACAGCACTCGCGCGGCGGCTCGTGAGGATATTCGTTCCCCGGTCTCCTTAGGGGACAACACAATGCGTATTCAGCATCGAATGGCACTATTACGATTTCTTGCGGTGCCGCGAAATTGTGCGCTCGATCACAGAATTATGGGACTCGGCTGATCGATAAATCAGTCCCATATGCGGCACGCACGTGGCCAAGCGGACGTGTCCCAAGCTGGAAGAGGACTTGTACGCCTTTCCTCCTCCGATTCGATCGGTACTCGTGTCTCGGATCGCTCGGCCACGTCGTTATCCGCTTAGTTATCCGCGAACGAGCGTTAATGAATATTTATTACGCCCTAAGAGAGTCCTTTTGAAAGTTTATACTTTACGCGTGTTGGCCGAGTCTCGGTGGAAAGCGAAAAGTGCTGCGGACAAATACCGGATTCCTCTTCAACGTTCGCGCTTATCGCCAGTTGCAGCGATCCGACTGCTTCTCTTGGGTTTTAAACAGTAAATTCTACCGTGCCTTGAAGTTCAATATACAAGTAGCAAATCGCAAGATTATTGCAAAAGAAGTAGACGGTTTGAATGTTTTATGAAAGAGGACCTCTCGAGGTTGTTGGGGCGAACTGAAAGTTGCTCTTCAACAGTTTTTAACATCCTTTTCCCATATTGTACGTTTAGAAGAAACGCAGAGTAAAAAGGATCAGGACATAAAATCGACATTGTTTAAATACACATGTTTAAATACACTAGACACCCGTATAACGCGACCAGACACTCGTTTAAAAAGACTGCGTACAGTATGTTGCGGTAAATGTAAAACATTGTGTACGGCGACTGTACACGTACCGCCACAGAAGATGTAATTTTAAACAATTTACTGTACAGATACTGTCACAGAATATGTAGATACACGGTAATTATAAACAGTTTACTGTACCTCCAATATGTCCGTTTCAAAAAACGTTGAACCGTCTACAGTTTTCCCTCGTTAGCGTCGCGACTTCATCCCCACCACTCTATGGCGCGTCCAATGGCGATCTTCCCTATCCCCACTACATCCGAAACATCGTCGAATCGTCAGCCAATAGGAAACAGTGTCCGTCGCTTGATAGCAACGTGCCGTGTCTCTCAAATTATGCAACGTTAACAAGAAAGCGTATTTCTTCCAGTACAATGTCAGCGGGGAAGCGAAGGTTACAAAGTTATGCGAACACTTTCAATATTGATCGATCTAACTCCGCCTCCGGTAGCTCGCACAAACAATCGATTCCTGTTCGGAGGTGAAATATGAAAATGACGCAGGCTATTACCGCGAATTTTCACGGTCGAACGCGAAGTAATCGCGGAATTTCGCGAAACCGTGTCCTTCAGAGGGAGAGGGAGAGAGAGAGAGAGAGAGGCAGGAATAATTCAGCGTCGCAGTTTCCAGCTATAGTTTCGAGACTCCGTCTCCTGTTCAAATAATGAATTATTGAGCCGCATCGCATGCCACGTCGCGGCCACGTTGATGCCGTCGCGGCGAAAATCGATTCATCGACTCCCGACGTCGGCCCATTGAATACCGTATCGGGCGAATTGCGACGTCGTTGTAACGAACCACGGAAAAATGCGTCCTCCACTATGCTCGGCGAGCTTGCCTGGGAACTTTTAGCATATCGTTTTTCACGGGAGCCGCGCATCCGCGTTCTGTTTCGCCGATTTTCCCCGGAAAACCGTCGAGAATTTTTTCCGAATGTGTGTCAAGCGAACCACATTTTAGATAGCAAAATGTTAGTCGCGGAATAAAACTTTTTCTTCTAATTAATATCAGGAACGTTATGCATTAATCCCTTGCCGTATTTCAACGAGTCAGACTCGCGACGAAGATTTTAAACGAATACGAATGTTACGCGTTTCTTTTTAGATGAAATAAAATTTGATTCGTTTGTGATCAATACTTAAGCATTCAAATAAATGTACACCCCCGCTCAAAAATATGTGGACACTTTGTCGCAAGTGTAATTTATTCTAATAGTACCAAATTGTACAATTTAATTATTAAAATCTCTTGAATAAATAAAAGTTTCTTCGACACGGCTGATACTGTTTCAATCTGCGATGATCCATTGGGGTGGTTTGCTGTCTTCTCAAGACAATAATAATGATTATTGGTGAGATACCTAACGAATTTATTATTAACTGTGTAAACTAGATCGCATAAAAAATTGAACGTGTTGTCCACGTACTTTTGAGCGGAAGTGTAGGTATAGGAGCATACAAAAAATATAAACTTATAATAAAGGGGTTAATGACAAAGGTGAGAATGAGTGTTAAATCAGTCAATATTTGAGAAGAATTTTAACATTTATAAAACTGTTACAAATTGAGCTAAATTTCTACTGTATTGGAAGAAATGTAAGCATACAAAAAAATATAAACTTATAATAAAGGGGTTAATGACAAAGGTGAGAATGAGTGGTAAATCAGTCAATATTTGAGAAGAATTTTAACATTTATAAAACTGTTAAAAATGGAGCTAAATTTTTACCGAATTGGAAGAAATGTAAGCATACAAAAAAATATAAACTTATAATAAAGGGGTTAATGACAAAGGTGAGAATGAGTGGTAAAACAGTAAATATGTGAGAAGAATTTTAACATTCATAAAACTGTTAAAAATGGGGCTACATTTCTACCGAATTGGAAGAAATGTAGGCATACAAAAAAATATAAACTTATAATAAAGGGGTTAATGGCAAAGGTGAGAATCAGTGGTAAAACAGTAATTACATGAGAAGAATTTTAACATGCGCAAAACTGTGAAAAATGGTGCTACTTTTCTACTGAAACGGAAGAAGTGAAACACCAAACTTGAATATGGTTTTAATCAACTTGAACGACTCGCATACATCGAACCAAAATAACAATGGCACACGTTTTAAATGACTTTCCTAATATTTCGAGCAGCTGGAACAATTAGCGTACCACATGACATTGCATCGAACTTCCAGAGAAGATACTAAATTTGTCTAATAATGTAAACGCGTCGACGTTGGCCCGTTGTCGATCATGTACGGTGGTGTTAGCGAGTGACAACCTTAAGCATAAATCAAGTGCTTCGGCAGTAAAATACGAAGCCTATGAACAGCGCCTAACAAAAATGGTTAAATTCCTTTCGCTGCTGACCTGTTGCGAACCACTTCAAATTTCGAGAAAACTTCTCGAAACTAGTGTGCGAGCGAGAAGATTAGCTTGTCCGAGAACCGGAAGTTCCTCCGTAAAGTGAGCATTGAGTTTGTCGGATGAATGGTGGGCCGGATTCTCGATGACAGTCGGAGGTGCGCGGCCCACGCGGATCGAAATAGCGTCGCGGCAGAAAAGGTCACAGCGGTTATGTTCGGGTTCGCGTGCTTTGGGTGCCCGGCTAATAGCCGGTGGTGGTAATGGCGGCGCGCAACGGTGTGCATATAACAATAATTCACCGGGCGGCGTGACTTTTAATGCCGTCCCCGCGGGGACGATCCTCGCGTAAACGCGAAGGAGAACGTCTCCGTCGGTGGCCGATTATCTCGGATTCCTGACCGTTAGAGTCCTCCTCGCAGAAACTGTCGTCCTCTCCTGGCTTTCTCCGGCGATCCTTGCGACGGCACGGCGAACGATCAATTTGTCGCGATAAAAGTAATCGGCGGCCACCGCTCGCGCCGCGTGGAAATCAATTTCCGGCTGGCAGGTGTAATCAACTAGCGGAGCTTATGCACCGGGCACCGACGCGTTTATTGGTAATTAATTGCGGCGCCGGTGGGAGAGACGCGTAGGCAAGCCTCGTGGGAGTCCGATTGATAGTTAATCAACGATTAATTATATAGAGATTACTCGGTAAGCGGTAACGGGGCGCTAGAGAAAGAGGAAAAGAGAGGGAGTCGTGGTTTTACTTCTTCGTCGTCGTCTTTGTCGGAGATGGAGATGGAGGAACGGTACACGCGAAGAGCTGTTAACCGGCGGCCATTAATATGTTCGATGCTCTTGTCAGTTTGTCTGGTTTGCCGAGTGACTGGCCAAGGTGATCGTTCCCGTGATTTTATGGTTAATAACTGGGCACCGTGCGGATCGTGCCGCGCGGGAGATTGGTAATTACCGAGCCCGCGCCGCCGCCGCTCCGCGCGGCTCCGCGCGGCTCCGCTCCGAGCCGCTTCTGCCTCTCTTTAGCGAATTTGTTTCTGTCCGGGATCCGCGGGATTTCGTTTGAATAATTCATAGGGGGAAAGGAAACGCGCCGCTTCATTTTGACGTTCAAAGAATTCGCCCCGGATGGAACGCCTCGGCGCGGCTCGACGCGGCTCGGCAGCGATCAAACGATCCGTTTAAACAACTCGCTGCGATTTATTTGGGAAACGAGTCCACATTTTCATTGGGGATTTCGTAGAAATGGAATCGGCCGTGAAATTTTATTCTCTTTAAGCTGCGAATACCAGTAACCGTGATCACAAACGTGGCAACACTTTACAACAATTATGCGGTTTCAACGGTATACGGTCAGAGTTATGCTAATTCAAATACATTTTATATATACAGTATTTGAATTCCATTGTAATTGCATTACACGTGTAATCGAAGTACAATGTAATTGGAATAAACTGTAATTTAAATAGAATTTAATTGGAATACAATACAATGTAAATAAAATAAGAAAATCTTTCATTTTTACGAATTTATGATTTTTCTTTGTTTCCCCACCTGTTATTCTTCTTACATATAATTCGTAATTACGTTGTACTTTGTAATTGTATTTACATTGTAAAAACTAATTATATTGTCATTTAATTGAATAAGAGATCAGAATTACAAATTACATTGCAATCGAATTGAAGCGATTGAATTTCGAATTACGAAATAATTGAATACAAATGTCATTGAATTACGTTGTAATTTTAATTCTACACAACTCTGTATACAGTCAAGTCTTCATCCAAGAAAAACCCTCGGGACTGTGCTGTTTCTTAGATGGTGTAGTTCTACTATTTTTTTGTGACGTTGAAAAATGATTCTCAACGAGAATTTTCCCGATCGAAAATGGAGTAAATTTGTAATTGAATTTGTTACGCGTCACGTCGGAAGAATGACTTTCGGTGTTGTTTATTGTGTATTTCCCGGGAAATAAATTCTGTTGGATTCTCATTGTTTACATCGTGTCGCATACATGCGAACTCGCATGAATATCCGCGAGTCTGTCACAATTCGCTTACCACTGTGCATACACGGAGTGGTTAGTAGTATCAACAAGTGGAACGTAGACAGGTTTACTGTGGTCGTGAACGCTTTGTCTGCCATCATTGCCGTTATACTATTCATCACTGACTTGTAGCTCCAAGCGGGATCAGCATAAAGTTGGTGCCATCATAATCAATAAACTCTGCCTCACTTCCCTCACTTTTTACAAAAAATCAGTGTATCGAGTCCCTTTTTGTTACGCTTCTAACAACAAATAACCATTCGAATATAGTAGATTTCGGATTCTAAGACGAAAATATGACATAAACCCGGGTCGCCAAACTATGGCCCGCCAGGTTAACATTGTTCTTTACACGAAATAATTACAAATAATTAAAATCACATAAAAGAAAAAATATCGCTTCTTAATAAGAAAACGTTGAACCTGTTTTGTTTGTTGAATTACCAATATAAATATCTCACGCTGACCTTAAAAATCTTACGATCTGGCCCTTTCCAAATATCGTCGTTTCTTGAAAAAGTTAAAGCTCTTACTTGCGTAACCTCTGAATTTTCAACTAACTATTGTATGCCTGTCTCGAAAAATTGTTTCGCTTTCGATTCGAAAGTTTCGAACGAAAAAATGAAGATAAGAGCTGACATCATAGGATGACCTAACATTGCATTGATCAAGCCGTGGTTAACCGTAGAAAGAGTTGTCGAGAATTGAGACAAGATTGTGCAAAGGGATAAATGTAAAATAGTAATTTTTCCGTCAAAATCGGTACCGTTTCCGCTCCGTGGCGATCGAGCGGGTGTCCCATAAATCACACGGGGGTCTAGGGGATTGCGAGTTGTGGGCGTCCGTTGTGTTCTGTGAACGGAGGAGGAAGGGTTCTCTGTCGGAAGGACCCCGGCTCGGCTCGACGCGGCGGTTGGAGTGGGACCGCGTGTGGGACGGCACCGTGGTACCTGCGAAGGTGGTACGGGGGCCAACAGTTAGCGCCAGACGGTCAAAAACTCGCTGGACCGGCTGCCACCGACGACTCCTCGTTTATTTTTCCCCGGGGCTCGTCCTTTTGCGTTGCAACGCACCGCGCCGCCCGCGCCGCCCGCGCCCGCTCGTCCATCCGCCTCTCATTCATTTGAACCCTCTCGACGATGTGACCATAGATGGTACACACCGTGTGCGGGACCATCTCCGCGTTCGTTTCCTGCTCTCTGGCCCGACGAACGCCCATCCGCGTCTTCCGCACGCGTCGAAATGCTCATTAACATCGGACGTTATTAATTAACACGTTAGCGGGCCGAACACCTGGACTCAAGTGCGGCCTGGGATAATGAGTTTGTTAAGCCTGCCAGCGCGAGACAGTCCAAACGACGGCTCTCAGGCTCCTTCGTTTAAAGTGTTCATTCTTAACGATAGATCTACCGAGCCCTAAACCAGACTTTATTCAATTTATTCAAATTTCATAGAATCTTGGACAGAGTCTAGCAGGATAAGCACGACCCAGCGGCCCCCACGACAATTTTTATCGATATCGTGTGCCAAACAATGCTTTTAGGTCGAAAGATAATCCCTCAAAATTTCAAGTCGCTAACTCCTCGTTTAAGGGCAACATGAAGGTAAACTCCCTATAATACTCGAACTTACCTCCAGCATTTCATATATTTTTCACTGTTGCGAGTAAATTATTAAGGGTAGAAAACAAATCTAAAATACGTAGTTTCTACAGGGAAACTGTAGCAGACTTTCCAGTAAAAATTTAACAGTACACTTATAAATGATTCGGTATCGTTTCTAATTATTACGTCGAGAGAAAATGAAAATGCAGCCGTTTCTGAAAAGAGGCCGTCTCAATGATAAAGAAACCATGAAGATTCTTAGCCTGTATTCGTTGATTAACAGGCTAAAAGATGCTGCTGAAAGAAAGTGCCGATTTAAATGAATATATTCCATAGGTTTAACAGAAATTTATTCTTTAGGATTAACGAAAATCGCACGAAATCTGAATATCCAGTAATGCTAATTACTAGATATTATAGCTTATGAAAATGGTCAAGAAATGATGGAGGATCAAATTCGACAGATTTTAGTACGATTTTTATTGATTTCGATCTGCAAATGTTGCTACCAATGAAAATAGGATTCTATTTGATCCCACTTTCTTCAAATTTGTCTAGAAAACTTGAATATTGCAGTAACATCCGCGGTCTACTAATTATCATACTTTCACAAGGCGATAACGCTACCGCGACGCTAGTTACTTTTAGCGTTCGTTGATTCTAGTGGTACGAGTAGTAATAGCTAGTTTTCTCTTAAGCAGATTACGATTCATTGTTTTATTGTTTTCACGAAAGTTTTCAAGTTGACGGTACTCGCAGCACTTCGTGTCCTCTTACGCGTGGCTTATTAGCTTTTTATTTAAAATCTTCGTGGCCTACATACGGGACGAGGTGCAATGAACGTGTTAACCTCCTTAGACTTGACGGTTCTCGGTAGTACCATATATTTTAAGACTATCCTGAACGAAAATGCTTAGAACCTGGCTACGACTTGCAATTACTGCTTTCTTCGGGTCTACCGAGCTGCTGTGGATCAGTGCCAACACTTATTGCTAGAGATGCCATATTTGGGTGCAAAAAGCGGATGCTTCGTTACGTTCACACGGTATCTGGCTAATTCGCAGCCTTTTTAAAAATAATATGTTAATACATTCCGTACGAATGGAATTTTATAAGACCATCAAAAGACTGGTAATTAAACGTATCTTCCTTTCAGCGAACATTTCATTAAAGTATACTTTGATCTCGTACAACTTTTATGGTTGTTTCAATAGAACTCGAATATATTTTACTTATTTGTACCGCGTATGAAAATCGGCTCGTGTAACTTGAATACGTTCCCTTGTCAGTTATGTATGAATACCAAAATTAGGGGTAGTAGTATCGCATCTTCGAGCTAACCTCGGCCATCCCCTAAATTCTCCACCCTTTCCCTGTTGGACTCTAGGGATTACGGTCACATCAAACCTTCGATTAAGGGAGGATCTATAAATTATTCGAAATTAAACGAGCCCTGTACACGCACGAAAATCTAACGACCACTTTGACGTTCGTTTCTTCTTTGCCGTGCACTTACTGCAGCGAAGTTTCCAAATTGAATTGCTTCGCGATAACGATTCTCTGTTAAACAATCGTACACATAGCTCAACGTTAACGGTAGCATCGTCTTATATGCGGATTCACGATTCTAGACTATTAGATATTTTTATATTTCATTTTGATCATAGTATCCGCTAAGATCGTCATTTCGATTAGTGGGATAGTCGTATCGTCAAGTAAAAAAAATAATATACGAGTCTACAAAAGTAAGTAATAAAACAAAACAAGAGAAAAATGCTGATGGATATCAAGTAGATAACAGAACAGAACAAAGACGCTGAAAGAATCAAGCAGATAAGGATAAAATGAATGACCCAATCAGAGCTGCGAATCGCTTGATCACATAATATGGTAATGCGAATTGTATAATTCACGAAGACGCAAGCTAATAAATGCCCTAATAGTTTGGGTCTTCAACCACCTCTAACTGTAGACTTATTCGTAACGAAACCAAATGTTGAAGCTTGTCTTTACATTCATTCTTTTTTCAAACATTGTAATCTGCGTATTTAATGTTAACAGACATTGTTAGCGTATTCGCTTGTAGTTATTCTTTTAAAGTGAAATCAACCCAGAAGGGTTTAGAAAATGCTTAAAATATAAAAGAAAAATGAATGACCAGAAGATAAGGAAGTCTGAGCAGAATGTGAACAACGACGTTTAACGAAGAATCAACTAACGGCGAAGAAAGGATAAAAATCTGATGGGCGGTTCGAATTTGCGGAGCATTCCCCTGCGAGAATCACGAAAGAGTCGCAGTCAGAGGAGGATCTAAGGGAACGAGAGGATCGAGTTTAGCAGGGCAACCTCGAGGATCCTAATGAAGATCCGTGGGAAGCGCTTCCTCCGCGGTTCCATCATCCCCGACTATGGCGGCATCGAGTCGGCACGATTGAGATTTCTACGAGCAGGTGGTCCCCCGTAATAAATCGTATTGTAAGCAATCCCCTCGGGTAGCCACCTGCGAATCGATATCGCGACCGGTCCGAGGCGGCTCGCATGCAAATTCGAGGGAATCATGGGAGGAAAGAGTCCGGCTCTCTTCTCTTCCTGACGCTGCCTCGCCTTCTACGCCACCCTTCTTGCCCTCTTTCATTCGCCTCCTTTTTCCTGTCGCGACCTCTTCTGCCTCGTGTTCAAGGGGAATCGGGGAGGATGCGAACCACAAGGACATCGGACGATCGAAAATCGACGGACACACAGCGGGGCATTTGGCCCGAAAAGTCGGAAGAAACTATTTTACCATTCTTTATGGGCTCACGGTCATAATATGTATAGGAGGTCGTTGAATTCGTCTTAAGGCGGTAGACTCGTTTCCAGGATTGCAAAGCTGCGGGATACGCGTTCTCATTTCTCGATAATACAAAAATGGCGTTTTTTCTGTAGTCAAAAACGCTAGATAAAAGATCGATCTAGGGCTCTGTCACCCTAAAAAGTCCCATTTTTTCAGTTACGAGGCGTAATTTACATTACTTGACAGCATGTAGCTATGAAAATGCAAATTACGTCTCGTAAACGAAAAAATAGGACTTTTTGAGGGCGATAGCGCCCTAGATCGATCTTTTATCTAGCGTTCTTGACTACTGGAAAACCCCTTTTTGCATTATCGTGAAATGAGAACGCGAATCCTGCACCCTTGCAATCCTGGAGAAAGGAATCTACTTCTTTAAGGGTAGTCTCGTTTCTAGGATTGCAAGAGTGCGGGATACACGTTTTCGTTTCTATGCAGCTATTTTCATAGCTACACGCTGCGGAATAATGCAAATTACGCTTCGTAAACGAAAAAATAGGACTTTCGAGGGCGATATTTTATCTAGCGTTTTTGACTACTGAAAACCCCAATTTTTGTATTATCGAGAAATGAGAACGTGTATCCCGCACCCTTGCAATCCTGGAGAAAGGAGTCTACTTCCTCTTAAGCTGCGAACACCATTAACCGTAATCACAAACGTAGGGGGGATAATAAGCAACATGGAGTCAGGTGTAAGTTCAAGGTTGTAAACGCAAGAGGTACACGTAAACACAAGGACGTACAAGTCGTTGCACGAATCTTCGGTCACGTCTACTTCGTTAGTGTACATGTCATAGTTAGGATCTCCGTGCAAATTAAAAAATTGAAGTGACAATCGAAGATCGTATGAGACGAATCAAAAATAAAATCCGTATGCCCTTCTCAATTAATAAATCAATGTACGGAACATACTTGTTCAGTATCAACGAAGTTCTACATTGTATATCGATGGAGTTCTGTATCAATGAAGTTCGAAATCAAGTATGTTAGCACTTCAAAATCATGCCGACACGGAGCGTCGGGTGCTCGAGACTCGATTGCTTAGAGTGCCAATAGATCCCACGTCTTGAATAGAAGTAAAAATGGTCTCGCCACTTTGTTTCTGAAAGTTTGTTATAAGTGGTGACAAGTGAGAACAGTCGTTCGCGACACTCGAAACGATCTCTCGCGGGTATTGAGTGTGCCGATCAGCCAGCTCGGCGATTACATCTCAAACTGTTCTCTTCTGTTGAAGATCGTACGTGGTTTTTTCACTGAGCCGTGAGAAACGAGTGATAGAGCACGGGTCGATGCTACGTTATGAAAGCGGCTATATAGCGTTGTTTGCTGTTTCACGACGGGGTTTTATGAAATTGCGCCGACCCAGTTTCTCCCGCGCTCGCTCTCTATCTCTCTCTCTCCCTCTCCTGGCTACGCTTTTTTCATTTGATTGGATTGGACGGTGTCTCGCGGATTGATTCTGCTTTAATTGGGACGGCCCGGTGGAAGTTACAGGATAGTTATAAACTGTGAGAACGTTGGTTCTAAACAGGCATACTTGTTCTTTGATCAGCGGACATTTTTCTTAGATCTACATCCTTGCCAAACCTATCCTTTTCTGATCTTCAAAATCTGTATTAGCTGTGCAAATGAATTCTTGCCTTCATAGACTTCTTGTTCGTTTACAGATCATCCGAAGATATTCTTGCAAACACTCCCCACAATTTTCAATATTTTTTACACCCTGTTACAGATAACTAGACTGCGGATCTTTATGCGGTTATGGTTTATAAATTCAACAGAATTTAGTACGACTTTTATTCATTTTGAACTAGAATCTTATTTGATACCACTTTCTTAAAATTTGTCTAGAAAAATTGGAAATTGCTTAAACATACCCAGTCTACAGATAACTTATCGTTCGCGAGCGAAAGCAATCGTTGAGAATTGTAACAGCCATCGAGTACGTTGCCTAATTGTTTAAATAAGAATTCAATTCTACACTGCGAGCCATTAAAGCTGTGTAACGAAATTGCTCATAATTATTTATACATTGTAATGCGTATACCTCTAAAATATGCATTGCGATTCAGTAGTTAATTACAACTAATACATAATTCAGTACTAATAGTATATGTACAATTCTGTGGTAGTCTATTCCATCGCGGATTGATTTAATCACTGTAATCAATCTTAGCCTATCCGCTTCCGTTCTACGAAACAAATTACTCCGATTTTGTGGAATTTTTCTGTTCGCCGGTTCTGCGCGCAGTTGAAATATTTGGTACGCTTGTGCTATTATTAGGGTCAACGTAGACGGATAACTGAACATGTTGGATGGAAGTCTTTTACATCGTTCATCGCGGACAAATGAAACGACTAAATTTCCCTTTGACGAACTCATATTCTTGGAGCGGTACGTTTATTCGACACGATCAATTCCGAGCAGACAGAAGCGCAGATTAAAAAGTGATTAAGCGTCAAATTTCTCTCTGGATCTGATCGAGGCGATGCAGGACGGTCAAGTGGGGATCGATGGACAGGAAAATACTTACCGCGAAAAATCGCGAAACCGGGGCTCGGCAGTTCCATCGGACAAAGACACGCCGAGGGTGTCAGTGACCCTGTGGTCGAGGCTGCTGCTGCAGCAGGAAAACGTGGAACCGCTGCGCGAGTAGATATCGATTTGTCTGTGTTCGCTAGGAAAAAAAGTTGGCCGGCCTTCTGACGTTCGCCGCCGATATTGCCCGCAGTCCACGCTGACGTGCCGTTTACTCACTTTGACGACCTGTTCCTGGCCCCCAGGTTTCGCAGGTTACCTCCTGCCGCACCGTCTACTCGAGGAACACCTTTCCGGGACCCCTGGAGTCGCTCATCCTTGACTCTTCCTCTTCCGTTGCTACCTCTCGCGTTCCTCGAATCTGCTGACTTCGTTCCTACCATTAAGAAGAAATATCTTCTTTCATCGGGTGTACGCAAAAGTTTCGTCTTTTCGTTCCCAACCATTTAGAATTAATCTAGTCTTTATTTATTCAGCCCCGCGGCTCGGAATCTGACTTGCTTTTACACAGGAACTAACATTCACTCGTTTTCATTCGCTACTTCTTATCCAGCCTATCTATCGCACCGATTCCTTCACTATTCTTTGGCTTTCCCCTTCCATCTTTCACTCTTCACGCAAAATAAAAATTGTCCGCGTCGATTACGAGAAATAGAAATTGAATGTTATTTCTTGATTTTAATTTTTCAACAATTTTGTATTTCGTCTACTCGATTTTGCTATAAATGCATCAGCAGTCTACTCCGCATAAATCGCGAATCTTTGCGCAACAGAAAACTTGTCCAAGTCAATCGTAAGGAGCCGCAGTTGAATAAAAATGTACTTCTTCTTTCGATCATCTGAAAAGGATATAATATTCTCAACGCTAAACCTACCGAGCCTTAAAAGTGACTGGAACACGTTCCCTTATAAAAAGGACAAGATTGATTTTATTTAGACACAATAACTAAATAAATTTAGGTACAATAAAAAATCTGGAACTGGTCATTTTGACCGGTGATGGTAGGTTTAGTGTTAAACGACACGAAGGGACTAGATCCCGCTAACAAGCAGCGGGATGACGAATTACTCGACCTTTCCAGGGATGACGGTTGTCGTTTAGTATCATCGTTATCCAATGAGAAAGATTCACAACCAAGCAGTAATTTTAAATTTGCTCTACCTCCATGTACGTAGAACATGAAAGGTGCGTCCTACGGATGCAGAGTGTTACGTGGCAAGCAATGGAAATTATTCGATAGCATAACGCAACCTTCTGATGCAGGCCTGGCCAAACCAAATGGTTTCACGGGCCACTTTGACGACGCGTAACGTTACAGCGGGCCGCACTTTAGGTAAACATGCTTCTAAAAAATGTAATACAAATACAAAATGAATAAAACTTTATCGTAATACTATGATTCATAGTATGAGTCTTAATTAATGAGATATTCGTTTATCCTTTCTTTCACTTAATTCTTGTAAATCTATATTTATGTTCGACGTTGCACATCTTGGCCGGTTTTCTAAATTGTCATCAGTTAACGAAGCACGCGATGAACTCTTTGTAAATTTCATCCTCGATAAAAATGTTTCACAAAAATGTGTGGATTGGTTTTTTCATTGCATAGCTGCATACAAATTACAGATGAACGTTACCGGTGGTTGCCTAACGAAATCGATACTTTCAGTAACATTTGGCGTTCGTGGAGATAAAATATAGAACTGGAATACATGCAAACTTTCATTTATTTAATATCTTTTGTATACGTACATCGAGAAATCAAAAGTTTCAATAGAATTTAAAATCGCCCGGCGGGCCGCAGAATTTAACGTGGCGGGCCGCGTGTTGGCCAGGCCTGTTCTAATAGACGAGCGGATGGCGGCAAAAGTCGCGGAGGCGAGCCGCGCGCTACCAAATAGGGTCGCTAATTCGATTCGCGACCCAGAAGAGCATCGTGCCCGACGTATCCCCGACTTCGTCAGCAGCCCGAGACGACCTCCCAGAAGCGGCAGACGGGCCGAGGAGCAGAAACCGCTTCATCCAACGACTTCCTGGCGTTCCTGTCGCCTTGGTAGTGCCGCGACCCTCTCCTCGTTTCTTCCACGCACGGCAGAGAGAGCGTGACTCTCTCCTCGCCGCGGCAGCACCGGTTTGGTTCCCCGAACCGGTGACCTCCCTCCCGGTTCTCTGTTTCTACCCCTTCGTTCTTTCACCGGAGCCAGCGACCGAGAAGGTCTCCCTTCGTCTGTCTTCCCCCCCCCCTCTCTCTCTCTTTCTCTCTTTCTCTCTTTCTCTCTATCCCTCCATCTCCTCCTTCTCTGCCCCTCGCACGGTTCTCTAGCGTGACATTCCAACTGCATATTGTGCAATTCTTTAACACCGAACATCCTGCTCTAATAATCCGTCTCTCCGCGCGGATAATTGAATCTCCCCACGTCGCACAGCGGGGCAAATCGATGAATTTTGTGTCGAAATCACAGAACTTTCGATAGAAATGAGATAGACGAAGATTTAAAAAAAAATTATAAAATATGGGTAAAATAGAGAGATTATGGTACGCGCGTTCTTTAACCTTGAGAAATATTTTAAACTTGCAGAAGAAAACCACAATTTCCTTGAAATTATGCAAGTTTAACTTTCCAGGTTGAAAACGTTCGTACCATAATCTCCCTGCTTTTCCCGTATTCTGCAGTATTTCAGCTATAATTTAAAGAACACACGATCATCGCTCTATCTCATTTCTATCGAAAATTCTTTGATTTTGACGGTTTACCCGCAGTGTGCGTCGCAGACCTCGAACACCTCTTTCCGCCAATTCGGGAATACCTCCTGCGTTTCTGGACGTCTTCGACGCCGTTCGAAATACCTGCTACGATCGCGAATATCCTCCTGATCGCGGAGATTTCCCTCGCTTCTCCACGCCCAACCGAATTCTCGGCGTCAAACTCCAAATAGACCTCCCCCTTCTAGTACAGCTTCTCCGTGGGTGTATCGCGGTCTTCTACTTCGGCCCCGGGGGCACCTCCTACGAATCTCTTCCTGATCGCGGAGATCTCCTCTATTTCATGCTCCAAATACCTCCTCGATCCGTGTCTAGAACACCTTCTCCCGAGTTACTTATCTCCGAGCATCTTCTTCCCCGTTCGAGCCACCTCCACCGTTTGTAAGCGTCTTCCTGGTCGATCGTATCTCCTCTATCTCACGGTTCCGGACACCTCCTTCGCCGAGAAACCTTTTTCCTCTTCGTGTCCCGGACGGACACCTCCTCGGCCCCACTGTTTCGCGCATCGAACAGCTCCTACGTCGGCTCGGGTCCCTCGTTCGGCCTGTTCATCCGCTCGTGTCGTTCCTGTTCCCGTTCGTTCCCGTTGTCGCGTCCCGTCGCGTCCCGACGCGTCACCTTACATTAGAGCTGTCGCGATTCTCGAGAGACCTCTTCGGGTTTCCTGCTGGCTCGGTAGCATGGGCAGCCAGACGCAGACGTGCAAGATGGCACGCCCAGCTGTCGCCACGCAGACGCCGTCGTCGCTGGCTGTCGACGCGTAAGCAGGATCGCATGTGCTACGCGTCCACTTGACAGTCCGGTCAACCGGAAGCTCGAGACTGACAGCAAGATTGCCGAGCTTCGCGAACGCGGCGAGACAAACTTGAACTTCGATCGCTGCTTCGTATGGCTGCCATCTAGTCTTCGGGACTTGGAGCATTGATTCGTTTGTATCGTACCTCTAACTAGGTGGCCAACTTCTTCAATTCGAGATGCTCGATCGAGACAGTGTGTCTAGTATTCTGATAACTAGATTGCGGATTTTATGCAGTTACTAGCTTTTGCTCGCGGCTTCGCTCGCACAGGAAACCGTTTAATTCCCTCGGAAAATAAAACCTTTCAACTCTCCATTCTTCCCTATATAATCTTAATTTTATGTCATGTCGCCATCTTAGATTTAAAAATTGATGCCATTTTTGTAATTAACGTCCCAAGAAACCTCAATAACGATACCCATACCGATTTTTAGGCTTATTCGCACCATTTTACCGCATTTGTCGAATATAAGTTTGAATCGAATTTATAAAGAGTTGATTCTTGAAAAACTACGACGTACCTAAGGGTTATGACTATTTGGTTTATACTTAAAGTATCTCTTTCGTCGTCGTGGCTCTCTCGCGGCGGTCGCGGTGTGGGTAGTTTCGCGCCTCGAGACGTAAACGTTACAAAATTGTCCCGAAACATATTTAGGGCTATTGGTTTCTATCGATCGATGATAATCTATGCCGTTCAATTCCATTTCGCTTTTCGCGTTGCTCCGTAGATCTCTCTGACGGTTAACTTTGAAGCAACGGTTTAGCGATAAGATAATAATTACGTACTTATATATTAGTTTCCAGATACATTTACGAAAATAAGACAACTTTAAAGCGAAATAATTGTATCGATGAACATTAATACTAAGTTTCAAGTAAATCCGACCACGAACGAAATATTCCTCGTACAAACGTTGCAACCCCTTTTCACCCCCTTAGCCGTTGAATTTCGAAATATCCTTTCTTATCCCTTGTATAGATCATAAAGGAAACCTCTGTGCAAAATTTCAGCGTTCAATGTCCAAGGGTTTAGCCTTAGCGTTGATGAGTGAGTGAGTCAGGACAGCGTTTTTATAGATATAGATAGAAGATAGATGAAAAAAATGGGTACGTACAATTTAAAACAGTGGAGGTATCAAAAGGATTTAAACCCACCAGTATATTAGTTTCACCTTAACAAGATAATCAAAAAAAAAATGAAATTTTTATTTGGCTCCTGCGTCTTGCAATCAATGCACACATTTTTTATTTTGCATAAAGATCCCCAGTCTACCGATGACAAAAGCCTTTTCATCCGCCTTCTCCATTAGAAGATCAAAGTTTGTCGCGTTCTCAGGCATTAGCCTTTTACGAGAAGTACTTTCTTATTTATGTACAGGGATTTAATATTTAACATTTACATTCTGTTTCTCACAATTTATGCGTACAATTTTTCTTCCGCGTAAAGATCCCCGAAATCAGATTCATCGTTAAATGAGAGTTTGCAGGATTGAACGAGCTCCGAAGCGTTTAACCTTTTGCACTCGGAGCTATTTTAATTCGAAAATATAAGATATTTTAAGAAATATTTATTTTTGTATGATTTTCTTAATTTTATCGATATAAAACTGATATAACACCTCGTACAATACTTTTAGTACTGTATTAAAATATTAAATAGGTTTAGTAATTTATTGAATATAAATTTAACGAAGCAACAAATATTTTGAACAATGGTATAGGAATTATTCATGGCGTCTCCGTAAAAATTGCTGTATGGTTCATTATTCAAAATATTGTTTGCATCATTAAATATGTTGGTATCTAATCAATTAGTAATCGTTTAAGTATCGTACGAGGTGTTCTATCAAATTCGTATCTATAAAATGAAAAGAAATTGTTTAAAATGGAATTATCGTAGGTCCGAAGAAGTGTTTAATTTTCGAGTTAAAGTGGCTCCGAATGCAAAGAGTTCATTTGTCTAGTTACGAGGAAAATGTTTAAATACGAGCGACCCGCGTATCAAAATATTATTAAATGTGTTGGCATCTAATCAATAACTAATCGTTTAAGTATTGTACGAGGTGTTAAAATGACAATAAATTGTTTAGAATGGATTTATTGTAGGTCCGAAGAAATGTTTAATTTTTGAGTTAAAATGGCTCCGAATGAAAAAAGATTGATATATCTAGTTTCGAGGAAAATGTTTAAATACGAGCGACCCGCGTATCAAAATATTGAATAAGGTTCGATCGTGAGTATTACGATGCTCATTTTCGAATTCCCGTCGTGTCAGCTCTGCGACAACGTTAATCCGTTCACGTAATCACGCGGCGATTCAGTCGCGACGAAACAATCAGCGCTATCAGCGCTGCGTCGTCATCATCATCGACAGACGACGCCCGGTAGTCACCATTGGATATCGGAACGGATTTTATCTATAATTCGATCAACTATATTACAGGGAATGCTCTTTTATGACGATGAAAGTCGAGATTAGCGTGCGGTTTTGTCCATAACCCAATAGCTCCGTTATAATCATTTTCATAGAAAGTAAATGTATAATCAATCAGCTACTCAGAGAATGCAGAATTTATGTTTCGAACAATTTTACATACGTCGAACCCTTCGGTAAACTATTGTTGCCGATATGCGGGCCCACTAAAATTTACGCTAATAATTATTTCACGTCTACCTATTTTTAGATTTAGATGAAATTTGACTATCTCGCTGCGTCTCTATTTACCATTTCGATAGAAATAGATATTAAATATAATTTAAGGGTTAAGAATTAATAGTTTCTTTGATATTTCTAATACAATTCAGTGTTTAGTATCAATGCAAGCTATTGTTCCATACGATTCAATCGCATCTGCCCCAGTTTCGAATTATCGACATGTGCGTGTTATCCCAGGCCTGGTTTAGGACCTTGCTGTCCTTTTCTACGTTCGGTCAGGTCAATCAAAAATAGTGGAACTATACGATCCAAGAAACAACACGAACTCGAAGGTTTTTCTTAGATCAAAGGTTTACTGCAGCTCGAATTCCATTGGTCGCGAGGTGCCCGGCAGTATATCACGGGAACGAAATTCTGTAATTCGATCGTTCTTTCACCGGAAACGCGTCGACCGACTCGATTGCCAAATCCTCAGCCGCCTCGCGGATTTCCTTCGTGTTTTTCCAAACATCTCTCTCTCTCTCTCTCTCTCTCTCACTCTCTCTCTCTGTCCCTCTTCGTCTTGACTCTCTGTCCCAGCGTCCTCGCGACGAGTTTCGGCTCGGCATTTCCATTTCTCAAGTACGTATGAATATCGCGGTATGCAAACGACCGTCCCGCGTCGCAACTAACGTCGACCGCCATGCGCAATGATTTGCATAATTGCCAACGGCGCACGGCGGAACAGCGTAATTGGCGCCGTGTCTTTTTCACCGTGCATCCATGCCGCCGCCCGTCTCGCAAACCACGATAAACGCACGGTTATCGGCGAGATACCGATAAATTGTTGAACGTGTCGGTGGTGGACGCTGATACGGCGGATATGTCAGTATCGCGCCGAAGGAAGAACTTATTTCCGATAGCGGCCTACAGCAGCGTTACTTCATTTTCGCATACATTTGCCTGGAAATTGCTGCTCAAATTTCTCGTCCTGATCGCGCAACGCCGAGCTGATGAATGAACCTTTGCATGCTCGGAACAGTGATTCAGCGGTCTGAATTTTAATTGAAATTATCCATTTCCCAATTTATTTATGCCTTGGCGTACACCTGTCTCTACATCTGAGAGTTTCTGTGTGTGTGTGTGTCCATCAGGTGGTTCGGAACCCACCTTATAAAAACAGTAGGTCCAAAATATATATATATGTAGAGTTTGGCCAGAACATCAGGCCGGTGTCGCTGATATGGTTTATATACCGAGGTGCAGCATATCTCCCCCGTGGAGGATCGCCAATAATGAATGTGTGTGTGTCCATAGTTGCTCTCGAGAGTACTCTTAATTTGCGTGTCCATCGCAGAGTACTTCAGAAATTTGTTGCTCTCAGAGATTGACGCTAGAACCAACTATTGGAAAGTCTTCTTAGGTATGTGGCCAGAGCCGGATTAAGCCCAGTAGCAGAGGTAGCAAATGCTACGGGCCCCGCGCTCTTTTGGGGGCCCCGCGCTTGCGGCAGAAAAAGCCCTGGCTACTATTAACAGATATTTCTGCTAAAAAAAGATCCTTCGTTGTGCTTTGTTTTATTATCACGCAAAACCTAGGGCCTCCAGGTAACATTTGCTACGGGCCCCGCGCTAGCTTAATTCGGCGGTGTATGTGGCCATTTAAATTTCATGGGTGTAGCTCTCAAATGAATTTCGATAGTTATAAGAATACGCGTGAGCAGATGGATGCCCCAAAGTTTGCTCGAATTGTTGCAATGTACTTAATAAGAAAAAAGAAATATTCCAAAAAAAGAGAAGACTAAACCACGAATAGTGCTTGCGGTCGGATCTAACCAATGAGCGTATTGTACAAAGAATTCTACACCTGGAGTCTAATTTCTATATATTTAACAATGCATTTGGGTAATTAATTTTTTAATAAAAATTGAAAAATGGGTGTCGATATATGAATATTTTTAAATTGAGAATTCTCTTACCGACTCTGACTCTCTGACGTCAGATCATACTTTGTCGTCCATTGTTCGGTTTATGTATATGTACAGTGCTGTTCACTTGATTAGCTTCGGGTGAAAATATATATAAATTTATATCAAAGATAGGAATTGTGGGCAAAATTCTTGCTTATTAGTTAAATTCGTTTATAATATGAATTTCTAAGTGATATATGTTTACATCGATATGTACACTCGCAAGAAACTTTGTGTTTGTAAAAATAAGATGCTTCCACGTGAATAGCCTCGCATTGTTTAGTCACGGTTAGTTATATCCACGGTTAGTATTATATCCATTATTTTTTGTATCATTATTATCATTGTGCTAATATGGGTCGCGGAAAGTTTGACTGTTGAGGAAATTGGAAAAATTAAAGTTTTAAAAGGAGAAGGGTATTCAAACCGAGAAATTGGAAAAAGAATTAATAGGAGTGCTAAAGTAAATAATAATTTCTGTAATAACCCTGGAAATTGTGGAAACAATTATAAAGGGAGAACAAAACGAGCTACAACGGAGAGGGAAAGGAGATTAATTTTACGTAAAATTTCGAATGCAGCAGTTTCCCTTAAGAAGGTCAAACAGGAAGTTGGAACAAAAGCGTCAGTTTCAACTATTAGACGTGTCATACAAAGTGTTCTATACATAAAACCCAAGAAAATGTAAAGAAAACCTGCGTTAATGAGAAGGCATGTTGAAGGCCGACTCCAATTTGCTAGAACGGATATGAGTTGGATTCAATAATGGCACAATATAATTTTCTCGCATGAGAAAAAATTCAATCCGGATGGACCAGACAGATTCTCCTACTACTATCATGATTTACGGAAAGAGAATCGAATTCTTTCTCGACGTCGTTCATTTGTTTATTTGGAGTATTCGAGGCTATTCAAGTGAACGGCACTGTATAAATACAATATGTACAATAATGGCAGAGAAAACTAACTAGAAGACTCTCATTGTCAGCTATACGAATGGCGTTCGTATAGTTGATTCTAGTTGCTCGCCGAGGGAAAAATTGAACGTGTCCATTCGCGAATTTCAACTTACCGTTCGCTCTCCAAGAATTTTTCGTGCAGCTTTCCGCTAGCACTGTCAATACTGTGTACACCGACGAATTTCACTCTCGAGACTAACTCGCGATAGTTTTACTCTCAGATAGACACGTACCTTTATAACCGAAGTAATCGCTAATTTAGTATGTACAAATAAAATATAAAAATTACGTAAAGGTCGAAAATGTCAGAATATTTAATGCTTCGGGAGGCGATTTCACGGTGAAGCGGTACTTTCGACCTGGATCGCAGACAAGTCGCAAGTCCACCGAGTTGAATTGTTAATTACTTTCGACAGCCGAACGAGTTTGCCGGATTAAATTAAATTCAATTTGCAGATGACGGAACGATAAGTCGGGAGCAGTCGGGAACAGCTTCTCACCTGTTCGAGGAAAGACATCGACGCCGGCAGATGTTCCTGGTGAAATCTTCAGCGGAAGCCGGACGGTCGCGCAACCGACAATTTGCAACAAAACACGACACACGACATCAACCATGTTGCTGTCGAGCGAGGGACGTATGCGACACCTTTGCCTCGGGGATAACATTAGCTCGATGCACGCGGAACGTTCGATTTTATAATGAACCGATCCATAAGGACAATTTTAGCGACGAATAATTCAAATTGATCAAATTAATTGGGGGGTTAACTATACTTATATCTTTTATCACGATCACAGAAAGGCCCCATTGTATAATCTAAACTAACAAATTCATGTTTGTACATGATTTTAAGAAAATGTATTTATTTATAATGCTGCAATTGCAGATGTCTGTCACTCTTTTACACATACTCGTATCTTAATAACTTTGTATGTATTTATATTACAAGTTATTTATTTTCAACTGATAAAATATTCCAACAAAGTGGTTCTTTACAATTTCACACACCGCGTGTCGAAGAATAACAACTCCGATCATCAGAAGTAAAAAACTAGCGTGAAGTTTAAACTGACACCTCTTAATCGAAGACCCCTTATTTTCAACCTATAAAATGTTCCAAAAAAGAGGTACATTTCTATTTGATTTTTCTATTTTGCGATTTAGAAAATTATTATTTCGCTGATCGTACGCGTACGCGCTATATTTACTGAAACATAATGAAACAATGGCTGCAAAAAGACAAGAAATACGTAATAGGCTATACGTGGTAGAGCCAGCACTCGTAAATGCATGAGGCTGTTTTGCTCGTTCACTATAACAAGACAAAAATGAAAATGATTGTGAATACGTTGAAAAAGAGTGACCGTTCGCGTTTACGACCATAACGCGTTCCACGAAGCTAAAATAAAATGTGCACGCGCCGGTATCCTTGAATTGGTTAAGAAATATTATAATTAATGAGAAACTATAGCCGCCGAGAGTTTTACTCAAAATTCGGACATTTTCTGCGCGCGAACCTAATAATCGTCGGCAGGTTCGGTACGCTGGAAGTGAAATCGATGGAGGATTTGCATGCTCGAGGACGTTTTACGGCGAAACAGTTAAGTCTTTAATGCGCGCTGCGTTATAATACCGGTGATTCGGGCGTAATTCGACTTCTCGACGAGAGCCGCGACACGCCGCGCGCCGGCTTTCCTCGAAGAACCACGCTAACTATGAAAATATGCGGAAGGCAGCGGTTCGCGCTACGGAGAATGGTATTTCAGGGTGAATCGCTCGATTTTCAGAACACTAGTTGAACATGCGAGCTCGAGGACTCGCGATTTTCAATTTTAACCCGGCCGAGTTATACGAGTTCAAACATTCCAGAAATGTTTATCACAACACTAAAAATCTCAGTTCGTGAAAGGTCTGATGTTAGAATGCAAATCGTGTTAAGCGTTTTGAAGATCTGATGATTTCTCCTACACCATTTGTGGTATCTTCAATTTTTATTTAGGTGTCTAATTTTTCCTTAGACTAAGTTTATATCGATGTCGATCGGCGGGCTTGTCGATAAGCAAATTGATTGACAGCAGCATTATGCGATGTTTGACCAAAACGTGCTGCTTGCTTTAACTTTTAATTACTCGTATATTTGTATTATGTATAATCTGAAAACTTTAAATTTAGTGTTTCAAGCCGTCGACTACACTATCAAATATGTATTTTGCTGTCACGTTCGGTGGGTCTGCCATTAATAATTATTTAATTAATTAATAATTGATCAAATCAATCATGTGTAACATACATTTTCTGAATTTCTTTTTATACTTGCTCTAATAATGTTGCGCCGGAAATAAAATATCAAATATTATAATTAATAATTAATATTGAATTCGTATCGTATATTATACCACATTGCGAGCGATAGAATTAAGGAAAATCGATAATATATATTTCGCAGCAGACTACATGGAATTGCTAACTCATGTGATTTATTTCAAACTTAAACTCATCTTGAATTTAAACCTTCATCGAACATATTGAGAACACAGCGAAATCTATTTTACTGAACAAATGAAATAATTCGAAATATAATAGCGAGCGCATAATTAAACGAAACATCCGTTGAAACCTATTCATCACTGAAGAATGTAAAAGATAGTCCGGAAGACTCTAAGATAGACGCTACGTAGAAGAAATGGACAAAAGAATCGATGAACAATAGACTGGTGACTAACTACCTAGGAGGATGCGTAGAGCAACATGATCTACCCAGGAGGATGATAAGAACGAATCGAAAATTATATAACACATTCGGTCAAAATGCAGACGACAAATTAAGAGGAAAAGCGATTACGAAGAATCGATGAGGATGCACTCGCCCCATGAAAATTAAGCTTAGAATAATGGATTGACCGATCTATAAAAGGAATGGCTCCTCGCCAGGACCAGTTCAGCCGCCATCTGAAATCTTTATGATATTCTGTACAGTTCAAGTCAAGCAGTCAGCATTACAAATCCTTGCGTCATTCCTTAAGACAGTCAGTCGTTCATTGTCAGTTTGCTTTTTTTGAGTTCGAAGTGGAGTTAAATTTAAACAAAATCGCGTACACCCGCTGGATTCAACATCATCTTCGAGGCTATCGAAGCGACCGTGTCCGTTTGGCCACTCCTCTTGAGCGAACCAACTTTGCGGTAAATACCGGTAATATTCATTTACAATAAGAACCCAATAACTCTATGTATTCGAAATTTATTGTTTAGAATACATGTTCGTTTATTTATTTGTTTAAATCAAACTCTCAAATCATTTTTAAATAGCTGACTTCGATTTAAGAAATCCTCACTTACCCAAAAAACTGCGTTTTATCCTCGATATAAATCTTTAAATTAATATTACCTCTTAAAACGTCCACCTTAGGACGTAACATTGCATTAAAGTAGTTATTTCGTTGAATAAAAATTTATTTATGTTCGAGCGATGCAAAGTTCCATGTAACCAGTTACGTAGAAAGTCGAGTGCGAGTAATTGAATGTTAAAGATCGAAATTTAGGGGGTGGTTTCATCCCTCGCTCTCGACAAACCGCAGCCGAAAAGTGCCTGTATTTATCAATTTTTGCTTTCACGAGAGTAAGTTCTATGAAAATTTTGTTTCGCGAACGTTGCGGGTTAGCTACGATGATCGCGAGCGATCCCGAGGATCGAGGGGGTCCGGGGTCATTAATCATCGGTCGGTCGGCAAGCCGACGATCTAGGAGGGCCGGCCGAAAATGGCGGTCTACCCGCCGAATTGCAGAAACTACGGAGCCCGTCTCCTTCCGCGATTGGCCGACTCGCCCTTGGCTTTTCGCAAGGGACGAACGACTTTATTCCCGCGTTCCCCGAGAAGCGTCGCCATCCTGTGACGAGCTTTCGAAGCTCGCTACGAAGCTTTCGGGGATCGCGCTTGCGCGTATCGATGCTGATATTCGTTTCGCAAGCGACCACCCACAACACCTCTCGCAGGCGGGTTTTTCGCTCGGGTTTTTGCGCCCAGGGGTTGGTAAACCCGTGACGGGGATTGCGATTTTATCGGCCGCGGAGGAATTGGACCAGCGGCTTGAGGAAAATCTCGCAAGCGCTCTGCTCGCCCTCTCGAATCCCGTTGGAAATCAACCCCCTTCGTTCTTCGTTCGAGGGGGTTCATTTTGTTTAAATGGGCTGGAACGGGGGCGAGTTCAACCCTCGAAATAATGAGCATGTTCTTTCGGGGAAAGCTACGATAATATGAAAAATGTTACTCCTACCCTGTCGCATTCAAGTAATTAATACAATTATTTGTTTCGCCTTACTTTGATTATTAATTTCGTGTAACAATTTATACAAGTCTGTCTTCGAGGCAGCCACGCAGGAATCATTTCAGTTGGTTGGATATTGAAGGGTTAACAAATGGTTTTGTGGGGTCAACTCCGTGATTTATTAAAAAACAACAGACATGTCATGTGGAACGATCTTTCGAGAATATCTCCTGAAAATTCGAATGGAAACGTTCAATTTACAAGGTCGCTGCAGACATTTTCTGGGCTGGTGTCTTCGATCCTGTCGCACTCCTCGGAGTAGTTGCACTTCACCTGTAATTCTCCATTTCTCTTTCACAATTGAAAATGCAAGATTGAAATATGAATTAAACATAAATTAAATAGGTACATCAAGTTACAATGTACCCGCTGATGTCTCTTGTGAATTTTCGCCCGAGGACCGTGCGAGGATTAAGAATGGCGTTTGAGAAAGAGGAATGAATGGGAATAATCGAACGAATAAACAAAATTCGAAGCCCTTGTACAAGAATCTTCCGAGAAGACGACACGCCAGTTCACGAGAACATAGTCTTCCGTCGATTCAGCCGCGTTTCCCATATGTCATAAGACACTTCCGGCGTTCACAGGAAACTGTCCCCGAAACATTCCCAGATATCTTGCGAGGAGAGCATCGTTTCTTCGGGGTGCGTTCTCACAGGACGGTCGAAAAGTCACGCAATCCGTATCCCGATCTACAGCCGTTTCCAATACAGTTTGCGCGACATTTCGGCCATCCGGCGGGTTTTATCGTTCGCTTCCGCTAGTAAATTATGGCGTCCAGACCTGTTCGCGGGTATTCGGTGAAATTTCGGTTCGATTCCGTTCGTCCGTTGACGGAAGTTACACGAAGCACATACATATACACGAGCCGCTTTCAAAAAAGATAAAAGACAGACCGCCGACAACGGGCCGTTCTCTAATCGTTCGATTCACCGAAATACGTGTCCAAGTCTCTGAAACGGGAATACTATGTACATCCGCTCGAACGGCAACACAACCTTCCATTCATAAAATTCATGAACACTCTGCGCAAGTTCGACCGACATACTTTCCTTTGACAGGGGGTGGCTCGTTCCCCTCGCATACTCAGCTTCTTGCCCCTTGTGCTGGCTCGTTCTTCCGAGTTCGTAGTTCGCTAAACCCAAGTACAATCGCTACACTGGAACGATAACGTCATAAATTAATCTTGTTCGTTATCTCGTAATATTTCGTATTCTTATCAGCCTGTTTACGATCTATTACAATAAGACTGCAGATTTTAAGAGTTTATGGTAAAAATCAGTTAGTAAAAAATAACACTGTGAAGTCGAATAACAGTCGAAGTATTCTACAATATTGTTAACATACTTTCGGCTTGTTGAAATTATTGAAAGAATACATTTTCATCCGAGCTTCATTTCGCTTACTAAAATTAATCAAAACAAATTTGAATCGTTCCGTTATGATTGAAAAGGAGCCACTCCCGGTCAGAGATGATACAATCGATTGAATATAATTCTGTGCTGTAATTAACAAATAAAATGAAATATCGAACCAAATGTATTTGTTACGACCCAATGTACAAAACCAATTTCATATGGGAATTTCTAGTGTGCCGTACTAATATGTATAAATTTCATTTATGTGCAATCTACACCAATAGAGAACATTAACCCTTTGCATTCGGAGCTATTTTAACTCGAAAATGAAACATTTCTTCCGACCTAGAAGAATTCCATTCTATATAAATTGATTTCTTTGTATGAATATAAAATTGATATAATACCTCATACAATCCCTAAATGTTTAGTAATTGATTAGATACAGATATATATTTAACCCCTTGCCGTATTTTAACGAGTGAGACTCGTCATAAGGATGCTAACAAAGTCTAACAAATATGAATGTAACGCCTATCTTTTTAGATAAAACACAATTTGATTCGTTCCTAATCAATATTTATTTAAAAATAAATATTTAAAATAAATGTAGCCATACGAAAAAAAATATATTTTCTTTTCTCTTCTACGACTTTCTTGGGGATAAAGACGTTTTAATCACAGTAACTGTACAGAAAATGGTACGGCAAGAGGTTAATAATGCAAACAATATTTTGAATAATGGTACAGCGATTTTTAGTGGAGCCTCACAAAATCACCACCCGACTGCTAAGGGTTAATATGTGAATCAATGCAGTTGTCGTTGCAGTGCGTTCAAGACGTGCTCGACCACTTTGCCCCCGAAATGGCCGATCTCGCCCCCTAATCTCCGTCCCCTCTATCAAATGAATTCAGCAAAGAAACTGGAAACCACATCGACGAGCGACCATCGACCTGGCCGACCGAGAAGCCCCGATGATCCGGCGGGCAACAAGCAATCGCAGACCTGGCATGGACCCCGAGGCCACCCCCCGTGGAACTTTCACCGTCCTGTCCCTTTCCCTTTCAGCGTGTCGACGGATGATCGGGGGTTGGCAATCGGTGCACCCTGTGTGACAGCCGACGTGCAATCTCGTTCCTCCGGTGTCGACCACGTGCGCGCAAGCGTCTCTCTGTGACGCAACACGTATATACTATGTCAGAGTGACGTAACGCGACGGTGCGCCACTCTCCTCTCCTCTCCTCTCTTCTCCTCGGAGTACAGGCTGACGACGAGAGCTGACCGAGGACGACGTTATCGAGTGGAGGTTAGGACGTCGGCCGGTTGCGCTTGCGTGCGCCCTCGTTTCCATCCGTTCGTTCGCTGGTTCCAGCAACACACGTACACAAAGGTTCGTCGGTCGCAACGCCACGATTTCTCCTCGCGAGAAATCCTCGTTTCCCGGCCCGGGATCCGCTCGGTCTCCGTTTCGAGGAAACCTTTCCGAGACTTTTCTGCTGCTGGTGTCGGCCACCCCCGACGGTTACGCGACGGACACACACACGAAGTGCCGGCGAAACGGATCGCGAGGGAGACACGCGCGCGAATCCGCCCCAAAGTCTTCTCCGCTTGGCGTTTATCGCCGAAACCGGCTCCCGGAGAGCACCGTGTGGGTGGAAACCCGTGTGTGATCGATACCGGACCAGCAACCAGAAGGTGAGTCAAGCGAGCGGTCGACCAACGTTCCTTCTACTTGTACTTCCGCTTCCGGTTACGGTCTCGCTTCTTCTCCGTCTCCAACTTCCACTCCAGAGGACACGCGACAATCTCCGAGCACCGCGACCAACAGCCCCTTTTCACCTGCCCTCTCGCACAACGGGGGTCAAACTTCTCGCGCATGGGGATTGTATACCCCCCTATTCTCGCTTTGGGGGTTAGGGGATGCGCGCTGGATCCGCCGCGCTGGTTACCCGCGAAACTTTCGATCCAACGAGTACGGGAACGTTCTAGGGGAAGGGGCGGGTTTTCGGGGGTAATGTGAGGCTAATTACTGTCCACCATCGAACCAGCCTACCGGCGATGTTGATGTTTTTCGGATGGTGCGGTAGGCTCGGGATCTAGGTCAGTGGTCGGTGGCGGCGCCGCTGCGATGCTTTTCACCCTAACCCAGGGGAAACGGGTGGTAAGGGGTGCAACGGCGCCGAGAACGAAATTGCCAAGTGTTTTCGCCTGGCCTCTTTTTCCACGGTTGGGAGTCTGTGATCGTCCGCTGACGGGGCTGCGGGGAAAGTGAAGTGTCTCGGACGGGGATGGTTTACTTGTTTGATCGGGTTCGTTGCTTGGAGATAAAGCCGCTTCTTAACCCTTAGCACTCGAATGGTGACTCTGAGGCGCCACTAAAAATCGCTGTACCATTATTCGAAATATTGTTTGTATTAAATGCGTCGGTATCTAATCCGTTACTAAACATTTAGGTATTGTAAGATGTATCGTTCCAATTTCGTATACATAAAATTTGAAAAATCGTAGGGAATGGAAATCTTCTAGGTCGGAAGAAATGTTTAATTTTCGAGTTAAAATTGCTCCGAGTGCAAAGGGTTGAAGGAAATTAATTATTTTAACACGAAAAGTAAACATTTCTTTCGACCTAGAAGATTTCCATTTTATGTATATGACTTCTTTCATTTTAGCAATTTACTCGTGCAATCCTAACAATTCGTAACAATTATTTTACATTACTGACATAGCAGTGTTTAGCGGTGCCTTAGAGTCGCCACTCGAGTGCTAAGGGTTGAAGGAGCGATCAATTGTGAGCGGAAAACTGTCGATCTTCTGTAAATCGTACACGGAATCTTGAAATCTTCCGACTCTGTCTATTAAAAACGGTGAATTCTCGTCTTTCGTCGCATTGAGATCGACGCGGAGACAATATTGTTTACACTCGGCGGAGTCGTTTGGATTTGTTATATTGCGAACAGAAAAAGAGCAGCTTCAGTTTCTCATCTCGTTTAACTGAATTCAGAGACGCGTTTAGAGAAGCGAAAGAAGAGAATTATTTGACAGAAAGTTGCAGGAGTTCAAGAGTTGAACAATTTTTCGGTTACATTTCAGTGTTTCTTTGATCTTGTGGAGTAGTGTATTACGTGCTACAATGGACATCGAATCAGTGCGTAGTCCTGTCGTTCATAGTTTAAACTTCATTTCACCTTAGAAATTAGCATTTCTTTATCTTTCCTGCACTCTGACACTGAATAAACATTTGCAACTACCAATTATCGCTATTCTTATTTCTAATCCTGTCAAACCTTGAAGATTAGAGGGTGCAACCGGAAAGCAGAAGCTTCCGGAACTTCGAAATGGCGCGAGCGAAAGCGTCGACCGTTGACGTCAGACTGTACGCATTCGGATATAACCTGGGAACAGAACTTGATGGAATGGTGGGTAATTGTCCGGGTATTGTTACGGCCGAGTTTTTCAATAAATAATCATCGCACGGTGACCTTGAACGGCCGAGCCAAGACCCAGGAGGAATTTCAAGATGGAGGTCGGGCTAACCTTTCCGCGGTGACATTTAATCGATATCGAACCGCGGTTTCAAAGTCGTGGGCTCGTGCATTCTCTGCTGGGTGTAACACGGCGATGGGGAGAGAAAAAAAAGAAAACGGTGAAACACCATCCCGTCGGGAGGAGAAACGCGAAACTTTCGAGCACGCTGAAAATTCCGCGTTCGCTTACGCAACGCGTTCGCGTAGCCACTGAGTCACGGATCGCTCGACGATCTGGCTAATTAAGTGATTTGGCCGGTCGCGGTTATCGCAGAAAATTGTGCAACCGCGCGAAACGCCAGCTCAACACGCACCCGGTCACGCGCAGAATGTTATTTCGTCTTTGTTTTATATAATATCGCGGGCGCCGTTCTTTTCATTTTCTTGCCGTGCTGCCATTGGGAAACGCGAACCGGCGACAATAATTAACGTACGTGCAAATTGGGACGAGACGTCTATACCGGTTTCTAAGGACGATCATGGCGCCAACGAGCGTTTACAGTGAACCACGAATATATTTGAACGCACTTTAAAACAGTATAACTTTTTTATGATCGGACCAAACGACCTGACTTTTTCTAAGCAATTAGAAGTATTGATTTACCAAATGACATGCAAAATAGATTTTGTAAAAATTGCAATTGCTAAGAATTACATGAGAAAGTAAAAGAGGCACCATTTATAACTTTTTTATTAGATAATAATAAAATAAATTAATGAAAATTTAAAATATGCGTTCTGTAGACGTACGTTAGTTATACACTTGCTGAAAATTTCATCGAAATCGGTCGGCGCGGAAAGAAACGACACGCATCGAAAGATGTAAGAATCTGTGGATTTTAAGCAGAAACTGACCAAAAGTCGCGAAATACTATGATTTTCACCACATTTAACCACTTGTAACTCTTGTGTATGTTAATCGATTTTGATGAAATTTTCAGCATGCGTATAACTGACATAGATCTACAAAACATATATTTCAAATATTCATTAAGGGCCCAAATAAAAAGGTTTTAAAAAATGCTTTTTTTATTTTTGCATGCAACCTTGTAAATTGTAATATTTGGACAATTTTTTGTGCAGATCATTTAGTGTTGGAATGAGTGTGAAGCAAAACGCGAGCGAACACGAGCGAACCCGAATCCGTGTTTACGGTTGACACGAAAGTTCAGTGTAAATAAAGTCCTTGCGAATATCAGTCGCGTTATAATACAATACATTTCTAGAAAGCGTACAAGCAGAGCACATCACCAGTTTGCCTAAATATATCCATCTATCCACTGTTCCGGGTCAAAGATTTAGTAAACCAATGCTTCCAACTGCTCACAAAACATCAGGCCGTTTGGTACAATTATAAACAAGTTATACTGTTTTAAAGTGCGTTCAAATACTTTCGTGGTTCGCTGTATCTGCCATTTTCCGCGATGTACCCCGCAACATTATCCCAGGCAGAATTATGTTGAATTACAATTGAATTACTTCACGAATTATAATTACAAAGTAATTAGCAATTAAATGATGTGAAAGGTTAGAATTATGTAATGCAATTATGTACAATTCAATTCAAATACCGTGTATATAAAATACAATGTAATTCAATTACTCTGATCTCAGATTTTGCATGGAATTAGGCTTGGACGCTCTGCAGGTTTTGAATTATGACTAGGCAGCGGATTTTATGCATTTATGACAAAAATCAGTTGGTGAAACTGAGTAGGTAAAAACAGTAAAAACATTTAAAAATTATAAAAGTACGGAGACGTTATTGTCAATGGATTGACATTATTTACACGAGAGATAAATTTTTATTCAGCTCCATTTCCATGCAAATGATGTACTTACGTGTAAACATTTTATTTTGCATAAAGATCCGTTGTCTAATTATGACATTAATCCCCAGGACATCCAACATATTTAGTGGATAAAATTATTGTGAGAATTTTATTGCGCACGAAGATCCGCAGTCCCATGAATGTCAAATATGGCGTCCTCGTAAAAGGAAATTCGCTCTTTATTTGGCAAGTCGCTCTTAATCCTCTAGCCAATCAATTTTCTATAACTGTCGAATCGATAGGGACGTTCCCATTATTTCGCCTAATCGTCAATTCGTTGCCAATATTTCATAGAAACGTTCCGATGCAAACCGGTATGGGATTCGACGGTATATTACTTGGTTCTCGCGTGTCCGCGCGCCATTATCGTTAACGATATTATCATTTTTTTTTCCATTAGTCCGTCAAACGACGTATCCGGACGCGGGTTCTAATAATAACGTCAGAAACGTGACGTGTGCCACTTCTATCCTCCAACGTACACACACCCACTTGTACGCTTGTGTATCCGACAAATTTTTCTGCCTGCGAAGTCTCTTCAACCGAGGTCGACTCTTCGCGATTTTTTCCCACGAATAACTATTTCCGTCTTTCGATTAATAAAAATGTAGGCGCGCGTCGACTTCGCGTTTTATCAATAATTTTCGTAACAAACCTTTAGCTTAGATTGCTTGTACACGGTAAAGGTTCGATCCAGAGTTGGGCATTAATCGATTAAAATTTTAATCAAGATTGATTAAAATCGACGACTGCTTCAATCGGGTGATGAAGTTGATCAGAATTCGTTGATTAAAAAAAGAAATCATAGAAAAATCGGAGACTGATTTAATCAATTTTTGAAGTTAATCGCCATATACGGTCTATCCATAAATTGTAATAAGGAGGGGGAGAGTGACAGAGAGAGAGGGAGGAGAGAGCGAATGGAAAATTGACAGAAATAATATATTTCAACAAAAACATGTTTATTTTCAATAGTTTCGTTTTTTTAGGAAATCTCTTATGAGATTGATTACAACATAAAGTACATTACAGAGTATTACAGAATATAGTGAATAACGAGAACGTTAGTATCATTGTGAAAAGGAAAGAAAAAAAATCGTTAATCGCAATTAACGACTAAAGTAAAAAATTTAACCGTTATTCCAAATCTACGATTAATAAGTATTTAAACGTTAAACGCAATTAACGACTGAACTAGGAGATTAATTGTTAATTGCGATTGACGACTGAAGTAGAAATTTATTCGTCAATCGCTGATTTAATTTTTGCCCAACTCTGGTTCGATCTACGAGAAACCCCCAGGTCCGTGTATTGATCATTTCTCGCTATTATAGATTGGCGTTACAATAAACACGTGTCTTATGAGCTGGCGTAAATTAATTAATTTAGTTGCGCGATTGAGTTATCCCTTTTCCTCCCCTAAGCGACGCAGATTCTACCCCTATCCCTATTTTCCAACCTTAACAATGAACGTAAGAATGTAGAAAATGTGCTTGAGATGTATGGCGCATTCGAACTCGTACTTATGCAAAATAAATTGAGACATTTCATTTCCTCAAGGAAAATGAAATCCAATTTTTTACCGTTTAGAATAAGTTTTACGACACTGTGATCTTTTACGATTTTTCAGGCAACTTTTAAGATCCCATGCTTGTAGAATTTCCGTTTTCTATTAGCAACAAATTGAGTTATATGACTTTTTACGACTTTACTTGAAATGAAATTTGCACCGCTTAAAGAATGTTGATAAAAGCGAAAAAAATGTTATTCCGATGGTACATCCTTTCCTTAAACAGATGACAATTTTTTCTTTTGTACACTGCATTTTTACCCTTGCGGTAATACAAAAGCAAAAGGTTAATGAAAATGCATACATTGGCTTTGCATATTGGATCCGATGACAAAAAAATGCTTGAAAGGTTAGACAGCACTTCAAGGTCGGAAATGACGTCCGAAATGTCAGCTGTCATTATATACCACGATTTTGCGGTTTAAAATAAGGTTAACCTTCTATCGCATTCCGTTCCCAATTGGGGACTTAAATTTCAAACGTTCTATAGTAAATCAAGTAGACAATACTGAAGACTCCGAGCACGTTTGTTTCCAAGTGCGAACATTGCGCTTACAAATAAAACCGCATATGTATAAAGTTCCCATACAGGAACAGTCATAAAATGCAATAAATAACATTTTCTAATAAAATTTTATTATTTATTTCATGACCACACTCATCTTTAAGTAGACTAACGGCTATATATATTTTTTCAACTCGTCATAAAAATTCATACAATACAGGGTTAAGTAATAACAAATGGAAAGAATGACATCTCTACGCGATATTCGTTTTTCTTAGATCGTACAGTTCCCGTTCTCTTCTCGATTGAATTGAAATGAATGAAATGAATAAAATTCGGCATCGACCAGGTAAAAGGTCAGAGTTAGGTATTTGCTTTAGTATTCGACTATCAACGGTGCAAGTGACTGCATGTAAAAATCATCGGACCAGTCGCGAAATCGACCGATTAGAAAGCTGGGTCGCATACCGTGGCGGGTCGTGTACGTGACGTTAGTTCGGCAACAATGGCGAAAGTCGATCCAACCCGCGGCGAGGACATTGTTTCGCATAAGCTCGCGGTGTCGTCAATTTTATCGGACTGTCGCGATACCATCGAATCCCGACAGACTCCAGGCCTGTACCGGGCATTTTATTATGGAATCGAAAAGACATATTGGTCGACCGAGCACGACAAGTTGTTCGATCTTGTCGAGACATTCGATCTAGTTCGAAAATGCTCGCAACTCACTTAAACAATTTACTAAGCAAGACAGCAGAATAATTCGTTGCTCAGTCCATGACGCAACAATATCGAAAGTTGCAATGAAAAACGTATATTTATTCAGTGCACAACGAACTGACTCGTTTTAGTTTAGGTCGGACAATATTAATTCTCTTCTTGCAAAGCTAATGGAGTTTTAATAATGCTTGACTTTGTTCTTAGACTACTTTCACTATTTTTGAGGATCGAAAGAAAACTATCCGTCGGTTTTCATTTATTTCGATTAATCCACGAGCCTCCAACCGTAAAATACTTGTTTAAATGTATTGTTACGGGTTTGCCGGTACACCCGATGTTTAGAGTCGGTAATCGGTAGTAGATTCAGGTTGGTTACAGCGTTGTTATGTAAACGTCACCGGAACGAAAGAGAGTCGGAACACAGACGTGGTTGAGGACGGACGATTAAAGCGATAAGGGCGATAAACGATAACGAGGAAACGGGAATATTTATTTAGAGGAAACGAAACTTCGTTACAGTACGTTAATAATTTCCTTTAAACCGAAATGAAATTCTATTATGGTTTTGTTAATATACAGCTATTAGAGAACACTTAGGAATACAATGTATATCAATATTCTCCTTTTTTTTAGGAATTTACGATCTACAAAAACCGTTCTAAGAGGTTAAATTGAATTCTAATTTTCTGGTTGCTTGGATAAGTCCCTCGAGATTTGATTTTTTTCATTTTTATCGGCCGAGTCTTTCAACGAACGAGCCAATAAATAATTCTCGAACGGTATCGTTAAAATAATGTATTTTTCAATTAATCACAGGACAAACGATCGATCGCCACGCTCGAGCGCAGTCTTGATCTCCGGCGCAGCCCTCGATCGCTTTCGAATTGATCGCGATCGGTCGCTACTGTTCGGCGATCGAGCAAATGATCCGTTATGTATGTATCGATCTCGATCGTGATCTTGATCCCGCGGCACTGTGTAATTCCGATCACGCCCGATAATAAAGAGCCTTCGCGCGAAAGTAAACGGAGCGGATCGACAGCGCGGGAAAAGTGAAATGTCCGCGATCGAGAAATATCGCGTTTCGACGCATGATTGATCGGATCCCGCGAATTTTCACACGTGATTCGGTCGGTCTTTATCGATGTTTGTTCCCTTAATTGAACAGAGCCGGCTGAACATTCTCTTCGCTTCCATCTGGGACGTTTGTTTGCCTCGTAATTTGCGTCGACGATCAATCGCTAATGCCATCATTACCGATCCACGATTCTTCGATTATTAACTGTGTCATTAATTAGTAGAAAGCATCGATAATTCGAGAGCTTTCCAATGGAAGCATTTATGTCGAGTGAAAATTACAAAACAATCAGAATGTACACTGTTCAGAAATCATTTTACAGGGCACACTCTAATCTTCAAATTCACGTAAAATCCAGTCTCGAAGAAAATTTTCTGCTCAAAGGGAAATAAGGTGGCAAATTCTCAAATTTTCTAGTAGCGTAAAGGTACCAGCTAGTTTGTTTTTTTTAATTTGAAGGCATTCTATAATTTATTTTGCTTTCAGGTGAAGCGGAGTAAGTGCAGACTGGTTTTTGTAAAGTTTGATTTTAAACTTATGTATTTTCAGTCTGGTATGTAAATGCTCAACGCTGTTGGTATCAAACGCTTTGCGCAGTTATTACTGGTGAATTAATATTACGTAGGATTCTAACTTTGCTTGAAAATTCTCATTTTGATAGTATATTGTACAAAATGTCAACTACTCTGCACTTTCCTCCGAAAATGAGGCAAGAGCTCCATTTAGAGTTTAAAATGCATTCAAACCTTGTTTCATGTGCAACGGGACATGAGCAGAATTATTAACAAACCTGCCACAAAATGCTGTATTGCATTTTATTGCATTAATTTAGGAAAGCACCTTTATTCTTGAACGACATCTACGTCGAATAGTTCATATTAACTTATAGTATATTAATAAATACAAGCTAGAGAAATTTCGCTCATATCATAATAAAAATAAACAATTTATGTATTTGCCCCGGTTACGAACTTAGCCCACTCCACCTTATTTGTGATAAACGATTGATTATCAACCTTTCTTCTGTGTCGTCAAATTTTTCTGGACGATTCAACCCTTAGCACTCGTAATGGTGACACAGAGTCACCAATAAAAGTTGTTGTACAGTTATTCAAAATATTGTATACATTAAGTATATTAGGATCTAACCAATTGCTAATCATTCGAGTATTGTATGAGGTATTACATCAATTTCATATCCATAAAATGAAAAAAAATCGTATAGAATGGAAATTATTGTAGGTCGGAAGAAATGTTTGATTTTCAAGTTAAAATGGCTCCGAGCGCAAAGGGTTAATATAGGTATAGAAGTAAGAAGTAAGGTATAGAAATGGTATGGGTCCTTTAATAACAAAAAATCGTCTGCATCGAAATTTGAATAAGTGTCGGGTGACTTATGGACGGGAGCGTAAGTTTAAACGCCAAGCTTAGAGTATTTCTACTTTTCGGCAGTAGACGGCACCACTGAAAATGTCAGATCCGAATACACTCCGTGAATAAAAATTGATAGGCAGGAAGATGTAGACCGACGTCGTCACGCGGCTAACCGCGGTGGTAAAATCAGCTCGCCTAACGCGGGGTTAAGTTTCCGTGGACCGCAAACGGTCCGAAATCGTCAAGAGGGACAGGGTGGAACGCGGGAGGGTTGAAACGAGCCTTTGGAACGCGAATCGGCATGTGTGCACACGTCCGGATGACGTCCGCGCTGTGCCGGGGTCGTAAAACACGTGCTAGCGTGTTGCTGGCCCACGTAGTATAACCACGTAGGTGGGGAACACATATGGGGAAGCCTGGCTAAATATAGGGAGCGCTTTTATGGCGTGCGGTCGTGGCCACGGAGACCCGGACGATCACGGAACCCGATGGCCTTTACCCGATCCAGCCGAGCCTCTCATTAGGGCCGCGTTATCGAGTGCATCGCCATGATTTCGCGAACGGAACATCCGAGGAAGTTTCCTTCCTCAACATCCCCCGCGGAATATTCCCCGATGCCTTCCAAGGGGGACAAACAACGGCCATTTAACCCCGGCTCCGATGTTTCTGCGTCTCCTACGACCGCCATTTTCGTAATTTCGTACGGCACGCAGTTTCATCGACAAAACTACTAGGTTCGAGGGAAAGTTCTGTCGTATCTGAAAGAAGCAGGTAATTTTGCTTGTAAATCAAAAACACATGTTCCTAGCGAACGATCGGGAAACAGGTATTGACAGGTTACCTGAAAGATGGCAACAAGTTGTTGCAAATAATGGAAATTATATCGTTGATATAAAATCGATTCAAACGTTTTCTTTAAAATACGACAGAACATTCTTCGTACGATGTCCTTTCGGGGCAACCCAGAAGAAGAGTGTTGTATAGCGGTAACGTGCACGAATATATTGGTAACTAGCTGCAGGAGTTTTTACTGAAATTTTTGCTAAATTTGTTACTCGAACTGACGCACGAAAGTTCGACGCGAAAATCAATGCGTCCTTTAGAACACGCACCGCTGGAAAATTATTGGTTTCTTTAAACTGATTTTCATAGGTTGCGTTTAATACTGCAGCGGCTTTAATATTAGTAAGTAAAGAAGTCTCCAACGAAAAACTCTGATTTCCAGAATAGCAAGTGTGCGGGATGGGCCTTCTCATTTCTCGATAATGCAAAGATGGGCCTTTTCAGTAGCGAAGAGCGCTAGATAAAAGATCAATCTCTCAAAAGTCTTATTTTTACGTTTACATGTAGCTATTTTCATAAAGCTGCGACAGCTAGATACTGCCGAATAATGCAAATTACGTCTCGTAAACGTAAACATAGGACTTTTGAGGACGATTGCGGTCTAGATTAATCTTTTATCTAGCGCCTGTGACTACTGAAAGAAACCCCATCGAGTGCATTATCGAGAAATAAGTCTACCCCGTTAAGGGACGATTTGACGACAGCCAGCGTAATATCTGCTTTGAGAATTTTGAAAGATTGCCGAGTATCTTCTTCCTCAGACGGCACTGCTTTCACCGCCATTTTGATAGTTTCTTAGGATATCCTCTTCGCCGATCGCTCACCGCTCGAGAAGTTAGAATCGAATAAGTCTTTGATGCAAACAGACGATCTTCAAGGATATTCGGTAATAGAAACGGATGGCGAACGTGAAACGCGGGGCTCTCGAAGCTTTTAGCAAATTCTCGCGAACTTTATGCCTTTCGTAGACTAATACGTGCAATTCAGGAGCGGAACGACGAGCAGCAACGAATAATGAAATGAGACGAAGAGTTTAGAGCCACTTCAAACGCGAAATACAGGAGTCGTGAATTTAATCGAGGCTGGTGCATCGACGTCACCGGTCCGTCAAGGTTCACGGGCAGGCAATGAGAGGATCCTTTGTTCACCGATGGATCACAATAAAGCTTCCGACCATGAGCACGATTCGCTTGACTGGCCGTGGAAGTCGAGGAAACAACGACCGAGGAAGTAGACGAGCGGCGGGTTCAAGGACGACAATGGAATCTCACTTGCAAATCGGCCTTCCTGTTCGTTCTCTTCGAGAAAAACGTCGCGCAATTAACGCCGCAAAAGAATGGACACCGGCAGAGGCTGCACGGTCTCGTGCCACTCCGGGAATCCGGCGAGAGCCGATTATGAAAGAACCGGGGCACTCGCGCGAGTCGTTTCGTGAATTCAACTTGGCAATACATGACCGATACGAATGGTGTCTTCGAGTTTTGCTCCGTTATCTTCGCCGCAGAGCCACAGATCTCGCAGAACTCGATCGAGACCCAGCGATCGATGTTGCGGATTTTGTCCGAAGTCCAGAGTTTGAAACAATCGAGATTTCAAAGAGTCACCGACATAATAGAATCGCGTAGAAAATCGACAAATACCGTTTTACTAAAAACATGAACTTGCTCTTTGCTTTTCCGTACCAGGACCTTATAGTTGGTCCACAGTGTCCACGCGAGAAGATCCGAGCGACGACTGAATCGAGCATTGCAACAATGACGACAATGGTTCGACGATAAAGCCGAAAACGATTTCGATTTTCATGGATAGTACGTCCGAAAAATGTCGGTACACTGTTTAGGTCCATCGGATTTCTCACGAGTCCGGTGTCGTAGAAAGGGAAGGAGCTCGCGCGTGCATAACGAGCTTCCCAAGAGAAGATAAGGGAGACCACGAAGGAAAGAAGGACAGAAAGACAAAGAGAGGGAGGAAGCAAAAGAGAGAGAGAGACAGAGAAAGAGAGAGAGTGAGAGGGGTTGATCGAGAGGCGAGATAAGCGACGCGCCTGCTTTCCAATTCGCAACGGATGATCGCGCGGCAGAAGTGCGTGAGAGGTAACGTGGGCGGGTGGAACTTATTGCGGTGGGTGGGCCACGCAGGGAGCGTGCGACAGAGACCGCCAACGGAACCCGTTTCTCGTCTCGGCCGTGTTGCGAGCCAGCGGTGTGAGAAACCGGCTGCCTAGCGGGAGAGAGAGAGAGAGAGAGAGAGAGAGAGAGAGAAAAAAGGGCGAGAGAAAGAGAGAGAGGGAGAGAGAGAGAGGGCCAATGAAGTAGCGAGGGAGCTAACCCAGAGCCCGAGCGACAGAGACCGACGTACGAGAGAAAAAAAGGGGAGCTGGAACGCTAACTCCCTGGACAAGGACGGCGCTACGAGTGCCAGCGAACCATGGGAAAGGAAAGAGAATGGTTAGAGCGAGCGAGAGACTGCTCTAGAGGCAAAAAAGAGCGTGCGTGAGGGACGGGTTAGCCGAGTGGTTCCGAGGAACCCAATGAGGATAGAGCGATGCCAGGCTCCGGGGATAGACGAGGACGACGCCAGAAAGAGGGAACGATACACGACACACTACGAGCGAACAGAGAAAAAAGTGTTCGCGCAAGCCTGTCGGAGGAGGAGCGACATATTCGTTGGATGAAGAGGGACGATCGGAGAGAGAGAGGGTGTCATGGGAGGAGACCGGAGCGAGTGAGACGGAATCGAGCGGGTGCCTTGAATGAGAGACACGCTGGCTATAGAAGGGAGACCTTCGGGAGGGACGAGGACACAGTATAGAGTGGCGGCTATAGAGCGAGGAAGACACGCTGATCGTAGAGCTAGGAGAGAAGAAGATAGGGAAGTCAGAACTCTGGAGAGCGAGGAGGATGGATTAACTGGCTTGGGAACGAGGATGGAGCTGTGGGAGTTTGTGGCTCAGCGAGCAGGATGGACGACCTAAAATTGACTTGGTGCGAAGAGGATAGATTGCAGATACTGATTGCGAGAGGAAGATGGAGCGTTCGGTGGGACGAGGATGGATATCGTTGTTGAACCAAAAGGAAGAGAGAGAGAAAGAGAGAGGAACGAAGGAATTGGAGCTGACCAAGTGGAAAGAGGATGCACCGAAGGCACTATCGAAAGATAGACAGTGCTGGATGTATCCTAGAAGTATCCAGTAGGGGAAGGAAGGATATCGTTGTTGAACCAAGAGGGAGAGAAGAGCGAAGGAATTGGAGCTGGCCAAGTGGAAAGAGGATGCACCGATGATACAGTCGAACGATAGACAGTGCTAGATGTATCCTAGAAGTATCCAGTAGGAGAAGGATGGGTATCGTTGTTGAACCAAGAGGGAGAGAGAAGAGCGAAAAGAATTGGAGCTGGCCGAGTGGAAAGAGGATGCACCGAAGGCACTGCCGAACGATAGACAGTGTTAGGTGTTGCGAGGAAGACAAGCTGCTTGCTCGACGAAGATAGAGGGAAGTGTGCAGAATGAGAAGAGCTGTCGGCTAGCGTCGGAGCGAGAGGGATGCAACGAACGCTAAAGAGAAAAAGAGGGAGAGAGAGAGAGAGAGAGCGTATCAAGAAGAGAACACATTCCGCTGTCAGAGGGGGATGGACTCTGCTGGTTCCTGGATAGATAGAGATGGAAATATTACGGAGGAACGCGTGGCTAGTTGTCTGCAGAGCCGTCGGAATTGGACAACAGAGGAATATGATAAAATTAGTCCCTAAGGGGAATTTATGATGGACCGCGTGCTGGACAAACGGTATTAAACCGACCGAGTGTCGGGTAAAGTCCTGTTTCGGGATGCTGCCAGGGGATGTTCACGGAGGGGAAAGGACTACAGACAATTTTCCTGTGCATTGCTCACCGATTCAGAAAAAATGTCGAGTCCGTCCATCCGTTCGTTTTATCCTTCCAATTTCATTTTTAAAAGTCGCCACTAAAAATTGCTGTAACATTATTCAAAATATTGTTTACATTACTAAATAGGTTGGTATCCAATCAATTACCACACATTTAAGTATTATATCAATTTTATATTCGTACAAAGAAAATAATAAATATAGTATGGAATTATTCTCGGTCAGAAGAAATGTTTAATTTTGGAGTTAAAGTGGCTCCGAGTGCAAAGGGTTAAAGCAGCTAAAGGCCACATTTGCGACTGATACGTGTCGCCTTCTCGAAATGAGAAGATTGTATTTATTCGGAGTTCGCGCAGTTTTCATCGTAATACGAGCGAGGAATCTGTGTAATCGTTTCCTAGGAATTTGGTAGATTTAGTGTTACGAGATTTGAAAAGCGTGCAGCTTTTACGTGCGAAAGCTTCGCAGACAGAAGAAAGAAAAATGGAAATCTGTTAGAAGAATGAGGACTGAGCTGATCGCATTTCAACAAGGAAGAGCAAGTCCAGGTCAGGCTGGTATTAAAGATTGCGCCGAAAAGATTGCGAGATCAAGATGGTAACCGAAAGACTGCGAACACCGGACGAAATCCCCGTTTTAACGAGCAGAGAAAATTCATGGTCTCGGCGAAACAGCGTGTTGACTCGAGCAACGTGGAAAGCTCGTTAATCTTCGCGAAGACTCTGTTGCAGTTGATTTCGCGGTCTCTTAAAGTAAAAACATTCATGGGGAGTCCGCCGGAAGAGGAAACCGGGAGAGGCTGCGTCGATAAATAGAGTGAGAGAGAGAGACAGAGAGAGGCGAGGTAAATGAAGCAAGAAACAAATTTTCAAACTGTAATCTACTTTTTTCGTGCGGACGAGAAACGTGATAGCCGAACAAATAAAGTAAGTTTCGCGTAAGCGGGAACAGCGAGCGCGCTGGAAAGCAGCGATCTCTCGACCGCAGAGGGAAACAGAAATCGCGATAGCACGAAGGAACGGTAACACAGCCATCGATCCGATCTAGGACGAGGAAGCGCCTCCACCGTGAGATTTCGGATCGAGGAGGGAGAAAATATCGGTGCATCGAGAACGAAACAAGCGTCGCGATGCTAGAACAGTCTATCAGGACCGGCATGTCGTAATGAAGATTTACGTGCCAGGCTGCAAAACTTTTTCGGACCGAAGTCATTGCTGGAGGGCCAGTAAAGTTTTATTTCATGGTGACAGCCTGGAAGCGAAGAAGAATGGACACCGTTGAACGAACGGGGAGACGGCGTTGAAATCTCCTTTCTGTAATAATCAAATTATTCGAAACGCGTTACGATTTTTAGTGAAAATGATCGCTTCTGCTCGTTTCGATTTTAAACATTTCATTTCAGTAATATCGATGCTGCGTTCAATGCTGAAGTCAATGTTATGTTCAATAATTGGCACCTAGAAACAATTCATAAGTCGATGCAAATAATTTTCAACGCTAATCAACGCTCTTTGCATAAATCATCTTTGATCGATCTCAAAAACCGCGCCAGTGTTATTTTCGTTCCACGGAGACGATAGCTTGCATTTTTTAAATCGTAAAGGAGAAAACGTAGGTTCGTCCCGTAAAGGACGTATGAAAGCTTTGTTTAGATCGTTGTTATATTTTGTTTCGCAGACTAGTTATATGCGCTTTCACGGTAATTGCATTATTCAGAGAGTGTCAGGCCATTATATGGGGTCCAGGACAGAATTTTATGATTATTTCATTGGTTGGCGATTACAAGAGCAGCAGCTAAAGGGGTTGCGCAAGGCTGTTGTGCAAATAGATGGCCCCTGGTAATTTATACAAATGAAATTAGGCGCGGAGCTTGGTAATCGGGCGACCGGGCGGATCGTAATTACGAAAATTAACCCTATAATTTTCGCGCATAAAACGCGGAAGGCGTGGATACGCAAATTGCCGCAAGATAATGGCGGCGCCGGCATGCGGCAGCCGACCAAAGAAACCGGAACAATTTCGACGGCTTAAATGAAACTGCGTTAGACCCGGCTCCAGCCGCTGGCCATCCTAATTAACGATTGTCTTTCGGATGACGTTTGTTCGCGTGTAAGGTTAATCATCCCGGAGAGAGAGCGAAAGAGAGACAGAGAGTTTCCCTCGAAATCCACTTTGCCCCTCGTGCAGGATACGAATCGATAAAGTGGACGCCGATTAATCTCCGTAGAACTTCGATCGATATAATTTTAGTGCTTCCGTGGGCGATCCATTTACAACTTAATTATCATTTTAGTGTCCCCGGTCATCCTCGCACCCGCTCAATTTCATTTTAGTTAGTCAACTATCGAGCAGAAGGAGTTATTAACTGGAGCTACTATACATTGACAATGAGGGTGGTTCACGTTGTCTTATAAAAACAGGCTTGCGATTTCGGTAATTGTAATTTCGATCATTTTAGCGTTGATATTTCAGTGTTCGGGTTTAGTTGTTTGATCTTCGACCTTCTCTGTGGTGAGACAAAATGATAAAACCTGTTCAGAAATGAACTTTTACTTTCGTGCTGTTATATTTCGTTGCTGGATCTTGTTCGACCGGTGACTGATGCAGCATTGACTTAAAATTTCGATTCTAAGCCGAGATTTCCATTCTTGTGTAGATTTTGGGGCGTTGATGTAACGTACCAATATTTAGAATGATTATTATGAATCGCGTGTGCAACCTGTGACTTATTCAACATTCATCTGAAATTTAGATTCCACTCCAAGATTTCCATTCACGTGTAGATTTTGGGACGTTGATGTAACGCGCCAATATTTAGAATGACTATGAGATCTGCGGTGAGCATTGAATACACGCTGCTAATAAAAGATGTATCGTCGCATTTTAAAGCAGAATCATTCTGCAGAATTGAATACTAAAAATACTTTTACAATGCGTTTCAGATCCTCTTTCAATTCTGTTGGCATCTTGTATTTGTTTCTTGCGTGGTTCCTTGGTCACCCTGTAAAATTTTTAAAACTTGTTACGATTTGATTGTGAAAAATTAATGTTTAACGTGTGTATTTGTGTATATTCCGTAACTCGCAGGACACTCGTCTCGTCTCGTATGGTCTCGCGTCTTGTCGATTCGCGTCTCTCGTCTTGAAGTCTCTTTGTCCGGAACAGATTGTTTCGGTACTTTCAGCCAATATCGCTACTCCACTACCTTTCCGTCGTAATATAGATACGTTATTGTTTTGGACGCACATGCTCGAGAAATCTTGGCCAATATCTCAGCACTGGCTAGACTTGATTGGGATATCCATCGACATCGACTGTTCAAAATGAAAAGACGAATTTCAAATGAAACATCAGAAATAGAGAAGTTCGAGTTGCAGATTTGACAATTTCGAAAAAGAAAGACTCAATTTTAGCACGATCACCGTAAAGCTTCGAATTCTGTAATACGAGAGCGACAAAAATGTTCAATCGTCCCAACAGAATAATCGAATCCGATCGGATGATCCGTGATTCAGCCAGCACGAACCGGAAAGAGAAGGTGGTATGGAGCAAAATAAATTCCCGATGTCTGATTAAAAAGGAAGCCACGGTAGCTATGTAATTATTCCCGTAGCCGCCGCGTCCTATTGAATTCGCGTGTGCTCGCACAAATGGACAAAGAGAATCAATTAGCACGTAATAAACAGTGCGGCGGCGGAAGGTTTTGCTGTTCGCGGAACCGCTGGCAAATTCCCCAAATGAAATTACAAGCTTGCCCCCGTTGACGGTGATGCTTCCTCTGTTAACAGAGATCTGATGTGACACGCCGTCCCAGTGACTCTGGGCTGGCAGTGTGCGAGCGCGTCCACTGCATAAAGGGGACGAAATGAGGGGTGGCAGCAACGATGTCCCTGCCATGGTCACCGTCCCCGCCTCTGCGTCTCTCAACGTAAGTACGCCCTTAAAGGGCATTTTCTGCGTTAAACACCCCTGTCCCGGATGCTTTTTTCCCGAGAACGAACAACTGTTTATACGGTTATGACAATAACGACTTGTTACAATTTAAAACAGTATAAAAAGCTGAAACCACTTAAAATTGTCGATATACGTATCGTATTCAGCTAATTAACCCTTTGCCGTGTTTCAACGAGTCACACTCGAGCGATGAAGATATGAACAAAATCTAATAAATATGAATGTTACGCGATTCTTTTTAGCATTAAACTAAATGTAGTAAATAAATGTAAAATATTTTTCGATATAAAGACGTTTTAATCGCTGTAACTGTAAAGAAAATGTTACGGCAACGGGTCAAAATCATTAAAGCGAAAACGAAACTTCGCTTCGTCTACTCTGTCGTGCAATTCATGCAGACAATTTTGATTTGAGACCGGCAATCTAGTACGGCAGCTATGTTAAAAAGATTGTACATCACAAGATCCGAAGAGCAGTTCAATTATTGTTCGAGTTTATTTTTAGAATCGTCGCATGAAGAAACGTTACCGTCTCGAACCATGGTTTCTTTAACAAGACAATCCCAAGGTAGTACATCTAGCCGTAGAAAGTGAATTCCCGCTTCCAGTATCTCCTCCGATTTGCATATTTATGTCAACGCGAGCAAGAAGAGGAAATGGAGGATTTCTTCTGGAAATCGCACGGAAATATTCAAAGCTCGCCGCAACGATCCGCGACCGCGAGGAACGCGGCGCGAGTTCGGCAAAAAAGTCGGTACGAAAAACGAGGCTCCGCGAGCTTCTAAGGGCCTCGTAAACTTCCAGGAGCGTACATCTCGAGAAGGGATCCACCGTTCGATCGATTCCGGCAAATCGAAACGATGGATGGTAAAGACCCGCGACCTACGACTGTCGACGCGTGGAATACCTGCCGCACCGGTTTCCACGACGTGTTGCTCAACGACCGGCCGGTTTCACATTGCTCGACGATAAACTCGCCACTGTTAATTGGCTTGCGAAATCATCCCCTCGAACGCTATGACAGCCTGAAACAGTCCCGAGGATCCGTCGCGATCGAGATCGTTGACGCGTCGCAAGATGGATCGTTCATAAAAATTAATTTTACATTTTTCGGATTGCTGATTCACAAGATTCTGTCGGAATTGTAAAATTCAAGTGGAGGATTTATTGAATCGCAGCGTAAATACGTCCGGCTAAATACGGTATCTATTTTTATTTATTAGCATTTATAGAGATCGTTGATACGTTGTACGGAGGATCGTTCATAATAATTACTTTTACGTTTTTCGGATTGCTGATTAACAAGATTTTGTTGGAATTGTAAAATTCAAGTGGAGGATTTATTGAATCGCAGCGTAAAAACGTCCGGCTATATACGGTATCTATTTTTATTTATTAGCATTTATAGAGATCGTTGATACGTTGCACGGAGGATCGTTCATAAAAATTACTTTTACGTTTTTCGGATTGCTGTACCACAAGATTTTGTCGGAATTGCAAAATTCAAGTGGAGGATTTATTGAATCGCAGCGTAAATACGTCCGGCTATATACGGTATCTATTTCTGTTTATTAGCATTTATTTGTACTCGAACGCTACGACAGCCTGAAACAGTCCCGAGGATCCGTCGCGATCGAGATCGTTGACGCGTCGCACGATGGATCGTTCATAAAAATTACTTTTACGTTTTTCGGATTGCTGATTCACAAGATTTTGTCGGAATTGTAAAATTCAAGTGGAGGATTTATAGAATCGCAGCGTAAATACGTCCGGCTATGTACGGTATCTATTTCTGTTTATTAGCATTTATTTGTACTCGAACGCTACGACAGCCTGAAACAGTCCCGAGGATCCGTCGCGATCGAAATCGCTGACGCGTCGCACGATGGATCGTTCATAAAAATTACTTTTACGTTTTTCGGATTGCTGAACCACAAGATTTTGTCGGAATTGCAAAATTCAAGTGGAGGATTTATTGAATCGCAGCGTAAATACGTCCGGCTATATACTGTATCTATTTTTATTTATTAGTATTTATAGAGATCGTTGATACGTTGCACGGAGGATCGTTCATAAAAA
>CM052200.1:27226711-27240657 GCA_028455805.1 Lasioglossum figueresi | reverse complement strand
ATACGGTATCTATTTTTATTTATTAGCATTTATAGAGATCGTTGATACGTTGCACGGAGGATCGTTCATAAAAATTACTTTTACGTTTTTCGGATTGCTGTACCACAAGATTTTGTCGGAATTGCAAAATTCAAGTGGAGGATTTATTGAATCGCAGCGTAAATACGTCCGGCTATATACTGTATCTATTTTTATTTATTAGTATTTATAGAGATCGTTGATACGTTGCACGGAGGATCGTTCATAAAAATTACTTTTACATTTTTCGGATTGCTGATTCACAAGATTTTGTCGGAATTGCAAAATTCAAGTGGAGGATTTATTGAATCGCAGCGTAAATACGTCCGGCTATATACGGTATCTATTTTTGTTCATTAGCATTTATTTGTACTCGAACGCTACGACAGCCTGAAACAGTCCCGAGGATCCGGTGCTATCGAGATCGCTGACGCGTCGCACGATGGATCGTTCATAAAAATTACTTTTACGTTTTTCGGATTGCTGATTCACAATATTTTTTCAGAATTGCAAAATTCAAGTAAAGGATTTATTGAATCGCAGCGTATAAACGTCCGGCTATATCCGGTATCTATTTTTATTTATTAGCATTTATAGAGATCGTTGATACGTTGCACGGAGGATCGTTCATAAAAATAACTTTTACGTTTTTCGGATTGCTGATTCACAATATTTTTTCCGAATTGCAAAATTCAAGTAAAGGACTTATCGAATTGCAGCGTAAAAACGTCCGGCTATATACGGTATCTATTTTTATTTGTTAGCATTTATAGAGATCGTTGATACGTTGCACTGAGGATCGTTCAAAAAAATTAGTTTTACGTTTCTCGGGTTGCTGATTTACAAGATTTTGTCGGAATTGCAAAATTCAAGCGGAGGATTTATTGAATCGCAGCGTAAATAGCTTCTGCCATATACCGTATCTCTTTTTAATGATTAATAAGGTAAAGAAAAATCGAACATTGCATATGCGACAGCCTAATAGATCGGGTTTGACGGACAAGAAAGACAGGAAAGAATCGGCGAGATTTCGGGAAATAGGTGAGTGGGCAAAGGATGTCGAGAGGTGGGTGATCTGCCCTCCATTTCTGTTCCTTGTGCAGACCGCCCCGTGTCAAAGCGCGCCGCAACAAGGGGTAGTCCAACCCCTAACGGCCTACAAACGACATTCGTGCCCCATGAATTTATCAGTCTCGCTTCCGATACAGGCGACGTACCAATTAGGCGCTGCGTGCAAAGCGACGAATTAGCATTCTCTCGGCGGGCCAGAGGAACGGGACAGGTACCGGAGCGCAGGTGAGCAGCTCGCGAGGGCGGAAGTGCTGGTTTAATTAAATTATTGTGGCGGGAGTCGTGCTTCCGGCGTGATTGATCGTGTTCCGAGCGGCGCGCGTTCGCTGGAACGCGGAATTAATCATCTTCGATCGCTGCCTCTCGGCTACCTTATAATAACAGTCATTCTAAACAGATTGCACCGTGCCGCAGAAGAGAAATAAACACGCTGAAGAGGAGTCCGGCTTCTCTGTCGGAAGATAAACACGCGAAACGAGCGATATTAATTAAGTGTAATAGAGGTTGCGTTTGTACGAAACTCTCGGACAACGGACGATTTTTATAGCTATACATTTAATTGGCAATGTATCGGACCGTTACAGCTATAATTAATAATTTTTTAAAATTTAGTTATGTTCATATCTCGTGTAGACTTTCCGATATCCTCAATGAAACAGCTATTCGGTTAGTTTAATTGCCACAAATTGAGTACTAAAATGACAATTTGGATGTTCCCGGTCAAGATAGACTCGGACACAGTCTTCGGAGGAATATACGTTTATTTAACCAAATTATGTAATGAACAGTGTAGCAGTCTCTCCCTGTTTATTCCAAACATTGTAGTGGCTCAATGAAAATAACTTGAATTTATTTTTATTTTAGTTTCTCCGCCAAGACTGTTTTTATTCGTTTAACCAATCGCAGTCGGAGCTATTTTACACTCGAAAATTAAACATTTCTTCCGACCTAGAATAATTCCATATTGTATATGATTTTTTTCATTTTATGGATACGAAATTGATGTGGTACAGCAATTTTTGGCGGTGACTCTGAGTCGTACCCGGAAATTGAAACTCCGCCATCAAATTCTACCGAAGACACATTGCGGGAACTCTCGAACAAACTGCAACAAAAGCGTCTGGAATCGACGAGCTATTTTTTTAGGCGAATCGGAGAATCTAGAGTCGTACCCGGAAATATCCGAGCGAGCATGAACTACCGCGAATACGATGAAACGCCCGCCGAGTGTCTGCAGAGTTTCATTTTCGCGCCGCGGAAATTGAATTTTCTAGGTCGACTCGAACAAGAATCATATTTCGCGGTCTCCCGCGAAACCATACGATTTATCAATGGGAACCATCGGCTCCTTCTTCCGATGAAAATTGCAAGAAAGATTCGTCGCGTCTGTTATCGGGACAAACGGTGAATCGACTTCGATTCGCTCGAAACAATGGCAGTTCACGATTTACTCTTTGCAGTCGAGTGGTAACTTGAAGGCGCAATTAATAGTTCTTATACTATAAATTATTAGAGATCTTATTGAAACTACTAAAAGTATTGTACGAGGTATTACATCAGTTTTATATCGATAAAATTAAGAAAATCACATGAAATAGAAATATTTCAGGTCGGAAGAAAAATTCGGTTTTGGAATTAGAATAGCTTTGAGTGCAAAGGGTTAAAAATCGGCTGACCGCACGCGAAAACAGCCTCTTTGTTTGCCGGCGCTTCGGCTCGCTAAATTGCAGGGTATAATTCTATTCATAACCGTCTTGCCAGGGATCGTATAACGCTTAATGGTGGTTATGAACTCGAGTCGGGGAACTTTTAAATTGTTTTCCCGTTCTAATTAATGGCGTGGGTAATTAAATGTCTCTCTACTTTTATTTATTCTGCGGTGGGTGGGCGAAGGGACAACTTGGCAAAGCGGCCGGGTTCGACCGATCCGCCATTTGTAATTCGTACGAACACTGTCCGGTCTTCGGAGACTGCAGACGTTTACTATAATCAACGTAATCGATCCCTGTATTAAAGAAAAATTTCGGGGAGGAGACTGTCGATCGCCTTAATTCATACGCGATTGTTGCATGTGCCTATTAAACAGACTCTAAATAAAAATTATGTTATTTTTCTATCAAAAGTATTCACCGGAAATATTCGCCAATATCATTTCATGTGTTTCTCGATAAAATATCGAGTTTCTTCAAGTCCAGTCAAGATTGTCAACAGATTTTCACTCTGATCGAACAAGAGTGTATTCTACTAAACTTGTCAATAGAAATACATTACATTCTCTCAACTTCAACCACGATTATAAAACTCTGTTTACTGCAACGACAACTGTCAATAAATTAAATACGAACGATGAACGAACCTGTGTATCATACAGTAACTTCGGACTGTAAATTCTTCGCCGCAAAATGACAAGAATTTCAAAGCCGCGGATGGAGGGACCGCGCGTGTTATTCGACGTTCGGTATATCGGCCGAAATGCAGTCGTAAGATCGATATGTTTGCGAAGGCGAGGACGAGAGTCATGCATGATTTATGATAGTATTGTTGCCGCGGAGTGGTGCCGAAGAAATCCGATGTAATCTCTCTTTCGCGCCGGGGAAGCTTTCCAAGTCACGTATGAATGTTTCAAAACGACGTCTGTTTCCCTCCTACGCTTCTTCTTTATTTCCCTCTTCTTCTCCTTCCCCGTCGTCGACGTCGTCTCTTTCGAAGAAACGAACAGTTTAAATTTGCATCCATTCAGGTGCAAATAGAAAATCGGCCGAGGGGAACAGTAAAACAGGACCGGTCGGAATATGATAATCAACTTTTAATGCTATGAATAGCCGACTTTCTGGCAACCACGTTCGCCGCGCTCACGAGGCGTTTCTGCGACTTCAATGGCCGCTTTGTGACGAACTATTGGGGCGTACGAGTTACCGGTAACTTGCAAACGAATTGAAAGAAATTACACGTTCCTTCGAATCACTTTTTCGGTGCCGAGAAGTTCTGTTCGATGGCCATCCATCGAGTCTGACTGTCTACAGTGAGTCAATTGTTTTCGGGACAATCGAATCCGGGGCTTTCTTATTCCCTCGTTGCGGACTCTAGGAACACACGATCCACGACTGCAAATCGTATAATTTTGTCAAAAACATCGCAACGACATCTTCCGACGACATTGCAATTTATTGAACAATCTCACACACAGAAGGAGGTTATTAAATTGGGTGAAAGATCTGTGTGGACGTTATAAAACACAATCTTTTAGATTTAAGTTTAAGGTTATCCCACATAGAGAGAGGGCTTGCAATTCCGCAGGATCCCGTGACATTTTTTGTCACATTTATGTCTACATTTATATGAGAAATGCGGGACCCCGTTGTTCTCCGTGGGATTGAAATAAATCCTGCATCTATCCCGCGGGATTGCAAACTCTAATCCTACAAAGCAACTCGAGAAGAAGTCCAGGTTCATCGTGCCAAGAAATACGTGACAAATATTTCTGCAAGAGCCATCATCGACTTCATTAATATTAGCGCAGCGCGTTCCGTGAACGATCAGGAGTAAGTTCGTTGTGTAGCGTTCGCGATCCAGCAGGAGTCGTACCCTATTTCCCGCGAATAGAACGATCGTCGGGGCCGGTGGTTATTACTGTTGATGATCGTTCACGGTTTCGCGGGGGGGGAATTAAGAGCGCGTCGATGTCAGAACGCCTTACTAATTGGCATTAACTGCTACAAGGCCGCTTGTCGTTGCGGCAAGCCGCACCGTACCGATGGAGATGTCGGCCGATCGAAGGACAGTTATTCCAGCGTTCGCGGCCGGACGAGTGGTGTGCTTCTGCGAACTGGTTTTCTCGGTAGCTTTGATAATGCGACAGCCGGCCCTCGTTTTGTCGAGAATTATCGCGGCCGGGCGTATACCTCGAGCATTTCTTCACCGTGCTCGGAGAGACGCTGTCTCCCCGACTACCGTCGCGTCGCGTCCACCTTCTCTCTCTTTTTCTCTCTCTTTCCCTCTCTCTCTCTCACTCTCTGGCCTTGAGATTATAATAAAATATTAACCGGACGGCATACGTATCCCGATCCGGGAATCGATTCTCGACGACCGATCTTCCTCTCTTATCCACTGCGAATTCCCGTTCCTGCCGCGGATCCACTGCACCCAGATAGCACAAAGACGTCTTACAGATGTCTTAAGGGAGTAGACTCTTGTTTCCAGGATTACAAGGCTTGCGGGATACGCGTTCTCATTTCTCGATAATACAAAAATGGGGTTGGTAAACCTTACGTTTAGGGGAGGCAGTTCCGATGACCTTGGCCTTGACATATGTTATCGAGGACAACATTCTGAACAACTTTTGTTATTACAACTACCCGGCGCTCGCTCTTTGTTTTCGAGATATTTGCGAAAAACTATTCCCAATACTGTATTGAATTTTATGTATTCTTGCATGCTCCGTGGCAACGTAAGCCTGTTCCCGGGCGGCATCTGTTTATTTTCTGTTTATAAACACATTGTGAGGATCAGAACAGAGTGTCACTCTATATAGAGTGAGCTTTCAATTTTGAAAGACTACTTCTGGATTTTCGCATGCGACAACATATGTCAAGGTCAAGGTCATCGGAGCTGCCTCCAGTAAACGTAAGTTTTACCATGGGGTTTTTCAGTAGTCGAAAACGATAGATAAAAGATCGATCTAGGGCGCTGTCGCCCTCAAAAGTTCTATTTCTCGTTTCCGAGGCGTAATTTGCATTGTAAATACAATTCAAAATTATGATATCGGCGCACGAGTCGATCAATTATTACACACTTATGCAATCTTGCAAATAACACCTATAACAATTTCCAACGTTTCGATCTCATATTTGGACCATTGTCAAGGAAAAATTTATAATGATTGCGTCTGTAAAATAAAAAACACTGTAAATTATGCGAAAACAAATTAAACACCAAAAGAGATAAGCAACAAAACATACTTGCTAAGCGAAAGAAAAACTCAACGTTGATGATATAAACATGTGCTGGCTGGAAATTGTTATAGGTGTTATTTGCGAAATTGCATAAGTGTGTAATAATTGATCGACTCGTGCGCCGATATCATAATTTTGAATTGTATTTACAATTTTTTTCGATCGAAATCAAGTAAACATTTGTAATTTGCATTATTCGGTAGCATGCAACTGCGCATGTAGCTGTTTTCATAGCTACGTGCCGCCGAATGATGCAAATTGCGCCTCATAAACGTAAAAGTAGAAGTTTTTAGATTGATATTTTATCTAGCGCTTTTGACTACTGAAAAATCCCATCATTGTATTATCGAGAAATGAGAACCCGCACCCTTGCAATTCTGGAAACGAGTCTACCGCCTTAAAGATGTCTCGAATGTATTCGGAACAGCTTTCGACCAGCTCCTGAACGTCTTCTGTCACAAAACGGTGCGTCTTTAAGACGTCTTTTCAAATGTCTCGAGAAAGACGTCTTATTCCAGACGTTAAAACAACGTCTCGAAAAAGACGTCTTTGAGATATCGCGTGCTATCTGGGTGTTAGCCATCGAGATACCCAACGTGCTCGATTAACTGTCTTCGAACCTCCGTCGACTCAGACTCGATAGGTATAGTAAAGCAGCCTAATACGAGAGTTATTTTCCTTAAAAATTTTATGAAAAAGTACAACATGTTTTAAAGGTGCAATACATAAAAATGATTCGATACGATTCCATTCACCCTCTCGTCGGCAAGTTCGAAGAAATGAAATAAAATTTTCTTTCCTCCGGCGAGGCTTTCAGCAAATGAGAAATCAAATTTTAAACCATCCGACGACGTAGCCGGGGTATCGAACAATTAACGCAATTACTATCGAGACGAAGCGATTGAAGAAAATAATATTCCAAGTATACCGAGATACAATATACAACCGTTAAGCGAAGGAGTTTATTAACAGAGACTATTACAATAATATTCTTTACACGAGTTGACCTGTCAAGCTCTGTCACGAAACTGTTATTATTCATTACCGAGTAACGGCGCGTCGTCAATTTGTACCGATCGTCGTCGTCTCGAACCGTCAGGTTTTCCCGTCGCGCGACCGAAGGTGAAGGTACACTCACACCGTTACATCCTACATAAGTTACGCGAAAAGTTCTCTTCCTGATTTATCGAATGTCGAACAAACAGAATATATGTACACATAACACGTAGAGACAATAATTATTTTTCTGCCAATGCCGTATTATTTCCTAAGATTTCCCTGTGCGATCGAACCACACATCTAAATAACAAATCTATCTAGAAATTTCAATTTGAAACGAAGTTACAAATCATGAGTTTTTGAGGATCTGGTGGATTTAAGGACGAAACGAGTAGGTGTAATTTAAAATAGTAAAAACAATAGAAAATGTTCCTCACCTGTGAAACTCAACCCCGCCGATCTCTGTCGCCAGATAATAACCAGCGAGGACGTTAACGACGACGTGTTCGATACCGAGGACAACAGCACATCAGGCGACGCGATGTACTCTGGTCTAACGCCAGGGACCACGGAACCACCTCAGACCGCAACTCCATCCCCAACCGGATACCGGGATTACAAACCGCCGGCGGAAGTGTTCACCGAAAATTACGGCTACCCCACGGCCGGGACCAGGGATTACAACGACATCCGTGACGGGCTGAAAAGGTCCAAGCAAGAGGATACTGGCTTAGCGCACAAGGTGAGCCAATTCGCTTCTCGGATTCGCGTCTCTTGTCAGCGGGACAGAATCGAATTTAGATCCGCGAGAGGGAATCCGATTCTCCCGGCGTCATCAAAATAAAATATACCAAAAGTGGATTTGTCGCGGAGGGAAGCTAGAGATTCTCCATTCTACCTATCGGCCTCTATTCGGGATAGAATGCGCGTCTTGGATTTCGGTTTATTATAGAGTTCTCGGATGTTCAATTTATAACCATCCTTCCTAGTTTGACCGCGAGAAAGATGCTGACGATGATTTAACGGCACCAGTGGCTAGATCTATTTAACACTAGGTTTACGAGACACGTCGAAATAACGGGTACTAATATTTTGAATTGCCATTTTAATAGAATAATAATTGTACGAGTAAAGATGTTTGAACTATTAATATTTATTTAAAGGAAGCACACAACCGTGAATAACAATATACACGAACTCCGGGCACAGAATAAACGTAAAACTCTTTAGCCGTGATTCGCGTTCGTATTCCGTATTCGTAATCGTATCGTATCGTATTTAATAAACCTCGACGTGAATTCGTTTTCGAGAGAATTACGTCGCCGCCTGAATGCGTCCTTTTATATGTTTCTCGCTCGAATGTTTTACATACGTTTCGTTTGTCTCTTTTTACGAATTTTCTGGAAAAGAAGACTTTCAAGTCGGTTGTTTGTTTATGCCGTTGGTTGAACACACGATACGCACATACAAATACAATTGAACACATACAGAATCTCTCGCTCCTACACAATAATACAATTTTAATTATCATCCATGAGGAATTATTCAATATATTTATTTCTCTGGTTGTATATTATTCAAAAAATAGCTAAAAATTTGGATAGACGCTTTCCAGTTATTTTTATAAAGCAACGTAGAATAGTTGTATTTAGTGCTTCGTACCCCCAGTGTTAAATACTTGGCTATAAAATGTTATATTAGGTCTACCGGAAAGTTCTGTCCGTTTTTAGAATAAAACAAAATACAAATTTTTATTACCGTCAATAAACTTTGTTAAATAATGTAATTGCCATTATTATTAATGATTTCTTGCCAGCGCGAGGGCAAGTTGTATATCCCATTTTCGAAAAATGTTTTATCTTTTGATGCGAAAAATTGAACCAGTGCTTGTTCGATATCTTCTTAAATAGTTGCGTAAATGAACTTTATCGGTAGCCATGGGTACACTATCGCTTCGCACATAAGACTAACGTGTATCAACTTTAATTCAGTTAATTCGCTACGTCGGTGTGTATACGTTAAGTGATAAAAATAGAGAGGCACACATGCGCCAAATAAACATGTGCTTACGTGTCGAGACTTTGTTGCGATAGAAACGGACAGAACTTTCCGGTAGACCTAATATGTACAGTAAGACGGAAAACACGTGCAAAAAACAAGAGATAACGAATCATAGCGAGTCGTGGGGTTGTCTTCTTTGTTTCTTGTTGAATTTTGAACAAATTATGAACAAATTCTGACGACCCGACCGCGGCGACAGGAGTTTAGAGTACCGATGGTCTATTTGATAGCTCTTGGTTCAGACTTGATAGTTCCTAGCCTGACTTCGACATAGAGAGGAAGGGTCCACGAAACGTCGGTCACGAAAGCAGCGAAGAAGGTGGCAGTTTCCGTATCTGGGAGTCGGAAAGAAGCTGGCCAGCCTCGGAGGCCAGTGAAGATTTCTCTTGGTTCGTCGAATCCGCGTCTCGTCTCCGATGCATCCCGAACAAGGGGCCCCCGCGAGATATTCCGAGTATTCCCGGCATGTATCCGTCCGAGGAAAATATCCACCGTAAGAACGTCGTTTGATATTCATTACCGGCTCATTTGCATGATGAATGGGACACAGAGTGTTCCTCGGATGTAGGACCAACAAGGTCAGTCATGCCTACCCGCCAAGGTCAGGACTCTCCGGGTCCCCCCCCGCGCCGTGGCAAGCCGGCGGAATAATGATCGGGAATGTCGAGGTCCATACTATACCCGTGGTACGGCCCCCAAGACGATTCCTACGTCCTTCCTTCGGCTTCTTCCTTTTCTGCTTGGCCCTCGGTCGCTCGGTCCCTCGCCCTCTCCCTCTCCCTCTTCCTCTTCCACGTCGATTCATCTCGGTCCTCTCTCCGTCGAACCCGAGAACCCCTCTTCCTTTTTCTGCCGGCGATCTTGCTCTTTCTCTACCTTCGAGACTCTCGGTTCCCTCTGCTCCCTGTCCCTTCTTTTTACTCTTGCCCCCCCCCCTCCACCCCCTCGCTACACCATAGCTTTTATCTTCCACGGGTACTTTTGCCATCTAACGCCACACAATTTTCTTCGGTTTACCTCGATTTTCATCTTTCGCACCCTCTCTCGATCGCTTTCCAAACCCTGCAGCATTCCTACAAGCCTCCTCCGACATTCATGTTTTCGTTTCTTCGACGCTGTCGGAATTGTTCGGCCCGACCGAGTCCCTGTCTCGTCAAAGAGAGTTTCATATACGCGAGTACATCAGTTTCATCCAGAGTTCTGTTCGCGATTACTATTGGAGTACTTCGCAAATTATAATTACGAAGTAATTCGACGACATTGTGTTTCGAATTATTTCGTAATTTGAAATTCGGTCGCTTCGTTCAATTAAAATGCAATGTAATTTGTAATTCTGTTCTGTTATTCGATTAAATTACAATGTAACTCGTTTTTACAATTAAAATATAATTGCAGAGTACGGTGTATAATTATGAATTATGTATGTACATAAGAAGAATAAGAGATGGAAAATGAGAAAGATTGGTATCAGTTACGAGCATAGTGTTACTCATAAATTCATGTTGTGTAATGAAAAATAAACTTGGCAATATCGTTGCGCCCACTTTTTATTTGAACAGAAGTACGGATATACGTATGTATGTGTATAAATATGTATGTATACGCTATATGTACAAACAACAAATTAATTTTGCGAATATGCACCAATAACGACATTGTTCGATCTCGAACGATAAACGATCAACGTATCCACCGGTCGGGTAAAATTATATAACCCGTCGGTTCGACCAGACGCGACAACAATATATCTTTCCCAGTAGACAAAATGGCGCAAGCGGCTCCATGAATGCTTAATGGGATTCCAAGCGTTTACAGTTCCGCGCGAGTAAGCAATCCCGCAGATCCGTAGATCTCTCGATACGGCGATCAAGATAAAGCCCGGGTGAAAATCGGCAGCTTTCTCGCCGATTAACTCGATTTCCGATTTTTTTTTTCACGACATAGCAGCGCCTCAGAGTATCTCAGGGTTCAGACCGTTTCTCGCCCACGACGCGGATGGCCGCCGATTTACGATCGACCGGAAGCGATTTTCCGATTTGCCTCCGAGCGTAACGAGACCGAGCGCATTTTACGATCGTAACCGAGGCGGTTACTGCCGAGGATCCTGTCTTAACGCGGTATCGTCCTGCGATCGGATTGTTCTTGCAGGATCGTTAGTCAGGGTTCATTCGGATAACCGATTCCTGCACGCTTTCGCGTCCCCATTGTGTCTCACGCTGGAGCTAGAAGCTGCTTTTCTCAACAAACATCCGTTCTTTTTATTCGTATCGTATATTATATCGACAGCGGATTAATCACATTTACCGTAACATATACATAATTCGAGACAGTAAGAATATTAGAAAATAAAGAAAATAAATTTCAATTTGACTCCAGTTTGTTGCAATTCGGGAAGAAAATTTTTATTTTGCATAAAGATCGGCCGTGTACTCGTCAACAATACCTAGTTAACGCGGCCTTGTACACGATTTGTTAGTAGACCTTACGCAAAATAAGAATTGATTCTCAGCTTCTTCCTTCAACGATTTTAATCATCTGAGAATAATACATCGATGTTCTTAAATTATTTTAATCGATCTACCACTTTAAATTGCGCATATCCTCGTTGATTACGTACAAAAATTAATTCTTTCTAGTTTTTCACAAACTGACACATAAAACTATTTCATACAACCGACTATTTGTGAGAGCCACAAATTGGCACGCACAATACTTGAGATACTTGGCCTAAATTCGTCTAGCCTTCTCCAAACGAAGAAGCTGTTTGAGAATAGCAAGTTCGCGCAAACTCACCGCGATTCTCCAGCAAAGCAAAGACGTTTGCCGATCTCGTAAAACGGAATCGTTAACGAATCTTGTTGGAAGTCTATCAGCCACGCTGTTCAACCCTGTTCAATTCTCTGGTTCGATCCGGGCCGAGAATGAATTTTCGAAGTCCTTACTGCGGGGAGGTAGCTACAGTTAATATCACCGTAAAATGGGATCGTTAAAGATTCTCGCCGTTCGAGAGCCGCAGATTGGATCTCCTTCGATAGAGGAGGATCGGGGGAGCGCAGCGATCGGCCCGATAAACGCGGGTTTCGTTCGAAACGTGAAACCAGTTCGACGCGACCCGACGCGCGACGCACGTTGCAGCAGAAAAATCAAAAAGTCTACCTTCTTGTTGCTGCTCATAAAGTTTGCAGTCCGAACCAACATACAAAGACGAACGTGCCGCCTGAGGCTAATAGATTCAGCCACTCGATAGCAGTCAACGTTGCGTACAACTGGACTGCCGATCTTTACGCTAACTAAAAATATTCTGTATTCGTGAAATAAATAATGCCAACGCAAACTCTCACGTTGAATCACAACGAGACTGAAAGAAGATTACAAACATTCAATTGCCGCGTGTACAAAGTTAGTCAGCCTCGCAGCGACCTCGACGATGCCCGCTAACCTTTATCACTCGAATGGTGACTCAAATGTGTCGCTATCTAATCAATTACTAAACATTTCGTTATTGTACGAGGTATTATAGCAATTTCATATCCATAAAATTTGAGAGGTCATATGGAATGGAAATATTCTAATCAATTACTAAACATGTCGGTATTGTACGAGGTATTATACCAATTTCATATCCATAAAATTTGAAAGGTCATAGGGAATGGAAATATTCTAGGTCGGAAGAAATGTTTAATTTTCGAGTTAAAATAGCTCCGAGTGCAAAGGGTTAAATGAAGGTGTGAAGAAAGGAAAATTGAATCGGGACTCGTAAATCGACTAACGAAACCGAGAGCCTTGACTATCCCCACAGTGCCGGTCCGGAGGCTGTCAGAAAAACCGATTACCGTATAATGCGGTAATTGAAGCTGGATCCGGAGGGCGAGGCAAAGAAATAATGAGAAGAAGGGTATCGATTCAGATGGGAATCCGGTGACGAGCGATCGTTCGAGAAAAGGAAAACCGAGATCGAGTTGGGGTAAAAGAAACGCACGGTTTGCGCGACAGAGCATGAGCGTGGATAGCGTACCATTCTGCCTTCTTGCCGAAAGATTTGCAACAGTGAGGCGAGTTGCGAGCGGTGGCAGAGCGGCAGCAACAGCAGCACCGAGATCTTCAATTATCCCTTATAGGAGTGAGTACTCCGCTTGAAGAAAATGCGAAGCAAGAACCGGCTCGGGACCGTGGACCCCCTACCGGTTTTACTTCGCCCTCCCGATCGGTCTCGGCCAGTCCAGTCCTTCCCTCGAATCGGCTTAAGGGCCCCCACCTTAATTGCCGTCACATTCTGAGAACGTTTTCGCGGATCATATGGGTCGTATACGCGGAGGTCTCTATTTCACTGTCCACTCAAAGTGCACGCGCGCGTTAACTGGCTCGCGGAACTTGCACACAGGGTTTTTCAAAAATCGTAGGGAATCAAACTATTCTATGTCGGAAGAAATGTTTATTTTTCTTTTTAACCCTTACCGCTGGAATGGTGACTCTGAGGCACCACTAAAAATTCCTGTACCATTGTTTTAGGAGAAACTGTTGCAGAGATTCTTTCGTAATTTCTTCATCTTTTCTGTTTTACTATTTTTGCATTTCTAGAAACGGACTGGCTGCACTATCGGATTCAAAATTATTTATTTCGTCCTCGCACGATCCTTAGACGTTGCAACTTCATAAAGCCCTTCCGTGATTTTTACCCACTTAGACTCGTGCATTGTTTTAGTAGAAACTGTCGCAGAGATTCTTTCGTAATTTCTTGACCCTTTTTGTTTTACGATTTTTGCATTTTCAGGAACGGATTGGCTGCACTATCGGATTCAAAATTATTTATTTCGTCCTCGTACGTCCCTTAGACGTTGCTACTTC
>CM052200.1:27084058-27211807 GCA_028455805.1 Lasioglossum figueresi | reverse complement strand
TTCAACAATCTGAAACGCGAAATAAAATATTTTACTTTTTGCATTGTTATGATACTCTGAGAAACCGTATAAACATACAGTGTATCTTATCGTTAAGAAACGATTTACGCTCATACATGTATTGCATTCGAACCATTAAATTCAGCAATAATATTTAAAATTGAAATTGAAAATAAAGACGAAATACAAATATTTTCAATATTCTTCAAATGAAATACTATTTTCAAAAATTACTGCCTCAAGTAAATTATCTTATTTTCAAAAATTACTGCATCGAATAAAATATTTTATTCTCAAAGTTGTACACACACTTAAAATAAAATAAACAGGATTATTTACTGGTTCTGACTACTGAACAGAGTATGGCACAAATCAACTAATGATTAAAAATGACTAAGAGTCTAATTGACTAAATAAACTTAGAATAATTTTATCGGAGCCACGGTTCGATCAAATTCTACACTATATAGCTATTTTCCTCTAATAGAAAACAATTCTATAGCAAACGTGGTCTTGTGACGTAACGAATTCAAATCCGAATCGAAACGTTTGAGTGTTACAAAATAGCTATATAGTGTAGAATTTGATCGAACCGTGGCGCCGATAAAATTATTCTAAGTTTATTTAAACATTTTACGATCAATAAGAAGTGCTCATTCATCTAATTGATTGTTAGTCATAGTAAAATAGTCATTAGTTAAAACTTTTTGATTAGTTATTCATAACTACGTGGCACTAGTTAGTCACAGCTTTAAGTAATCGTTAGTTATTGCTTATTAGTTTATTAGAACTAATGATTAATCATAACTAATAAGCAATAACTAACGATTACTTAGACCTGTGACTAACTAGTGCAATGTAGTTATGAATAACTAATCAAAAAGTGTTAACTAATGACTATTTTGCTACGACTAACAATCAATCAGACTATTAGTCAATTTTAATTATTAGTTGATTTATGCCCTACTGAAAAACTCCATCTTTGCATTATCAAAAATGAGAAGGCGCATCCCGCACCCTTGCAATCCTGGAAACGAGACACCCCCTTAACCTTCGCAAGATAATGCGGTGTCTCGCATCAAGAATTTTCACATGAATAAACTTAAATCTGTTTGTTCACTTTTTATCCTGTGTTATTTTTCATCCCAAATTTATTAAAAACGAGGCTATTTCTGAAATTCATTTGTCGGGGTCTGACAACCCCACGTTATTATTTACGTGTTATTAGACCTTAGCTTGCGAGGGTTGAGTATTGAAAAATTAAGAGAAATATCCAGCCACGTGTCATGAATGATTAAAGACAAAGATTCCCTAAGAAATCGTCCATCGAGCCACAAAATGGTGAACTTAGATAAGCTTGCACCGCGCAGAGAAAAACCGCGTATTCATCGCGAGGGACAAACAACTCGTCGAAATGCGTCATATCGCGACCAATTCAGTCTCACGCATAAAACAAAGAGCAGTGCCATCGACTGTTCATACGTCTAAGCAGAATCGATGTTATAACATCGCGATCATAAAATCCTCCGGTTCGACTCGGCGGCGCGATCACGCGAGGAATACTTGATCCGATGAACGGATCGGCATGGTCGCGGTGGAATAAGTTATAAATCGAGCGCCGGTTGCGATTTCGAATCGGCGATAGCGGTGAACGTTTCGCGCAAGAAAACGGACCGGTCTGGTTCAATTATAAATCGTCGCGTGCTACGCGGTTGTACGCGCGGAGGACTCGATGGGCTCGTTAAAAAATCGCGGCAAATTAAACGGGGGGAGGAGGAAGCCGATAAGATCGACGGAGGTTCTGGTGGCGGAGGGATTCGCGATTTTTTGTCGCCGTTCCACGGTTAGGCTCGACGAAAGCAAATCGACATAAATATTGATAACCGGCGCGGCGCGGCGGCCGTGGACGGGGACGAGGGAAAAGGCCGGGACACAACGGGAGGTTGGCTGGAAGAGGAAAGAGAAAGGGAGCCCGAGTTCGTGACCAGAATAACGGCCGGGCCTCCTCGTGCTCTCTCTCGTGTACGAGCAAAAAGGTCCAAAAGCGATTCGAGCAACACTCCGGAGCCGTCTCGAATCGGCTGCAGACTCGCCGCAGTGACCGCACGTCCGCCACGATTCGCGAAACATTCTCTTCGAATTGCCTGGCGTGTTCGCGAGGGTTGCTACTGTCCTCTTTGCGGTGCGTTTAGGCCACGTTTCTCCCAAAAACTCGACCGATCTCCGCGAACATGCTCGTTAACCTATCAGGGACCAGGGACCACGTCCTCTGTACATTAAACCGGAGCGAAAAACATGTTTTCTTGAAATCGAAATTCCCCACACGGGAAAAGTTGTGGTTCGACGCACCAACGACAAGATAAGAAAGTTTGAAAATTTAGGGAAAACATCGAGGTTTCTAATCTTCGGAAGGTAATGTGGGATCTCGGAGACCCCAGCTTCAGATTTTTTAACAGAATTTTTATACGAATAAAAGTAAATCTGTTCGTTTACTTTTGATCCTGTGTTATTCTTTATCCCCAAATTAAAAACGAGGCTATTTATGAAATTCGTTTGTCGGGGTCTAAGAGACCCCACCTTACTATTTATGTGTTATTAGACCTTACCTTGCGAGGGTTAAGAATATCAAAATCAAAGTATATTCTGTTATAGATGGCGCAAGGGCAATCAAAAAGTACGATTAAACATGATTGAACACATATTTTATGTGTACGACACTTTACGTACCTCAGAGACAACGAGCGCAAATTCTGGATTTATACATTTTCGCTAAGTAATATTTTTTTTCCTTTTTTTAGTTAGTTTATTTAAGGCCGCGTCAACATCTCGGATTATCAGCGACCACATTGCATTGCGTGTGATTACAAATACATTCGTATTCTACCCCTCAGATTCATGTGGGTACTAAGCGGATTGACATCGATAATTTTATTTTCACTAATCAGTGCTTCCCTAAGATTTCTGAGATGTTGAAACTATTACGTCCGACCTGTGAGGATTGGCACTCAATCAGGACGTGTATTGTATATAATAATTTGGCCACGCGTAATTTTTAAATGTTCGTATTTAGTATGGGATACGTCATTCTCGAAAGGTTAATTCCTATAAGTGGGCCAAGCATTATGTCGCCGACATATTACTGACGCCAATTAAGCCATTTGTGCGCGCGAATATTGAAAAGTTGATGCAGCTTACAGTGCATATTTCAGTGTGATTCGGTCAGTAGGGCTCGAAAATCGATCGAAACACGACTACAATGCGCTGAGAACTCATTTTCGTTGGCTCGCGATCGGGCTCGTTAACGAGCTCGTTGCAGCTCGTTTAGAATTTCTCGAACCGGGATGAGCGTCTCCTTCCTCGTCTGGAACTTAAACTCGTTATCGTCCGTCTCCTATCGGATGTCTCTTTCTGGGATTACCACGTCCCGCGACGGGAACAACGGCGAAAGCATCTCCTCGACGAATAATCGAGAAGCGATCCTGCTTCTTCGACGTCCTCCCCGGGTAATTGTTTTTCGCGCAGAATTCCTGTCAAACACCTCCGGCCAGCTCACCTATTCGAAGCTTGCGCTCCTCCGTCGAAAATATTAGGTGGTTCAGAAAATTCTGCGGATTTATAAAAATTTGTGAAACGTACCCGCCTCGAGCGATTATTGTTCCTTCTTTTCGGACGGATGTTCCTATCCAAACTTACCTCGGTTGTTTGCGAATCGTTCGAACACATTTTTCTAGACTGCAAAAACGCGGAGCCGATTTTCAGCGGGAACGAGCGACGGCTGTTCGCAACTCGAGAATGATGGAGTTACTGTCGAGATACTGGTCGCGTCCAAGGTGACAATTTGCGCGTTTTATGGCGTTATCGTAGAAAAACGTCACTGGGAATGGCAGGGTTATTGTCGAGAGAATAACAGACTTCGACAGTTCAAACCCCGAATTGTTATTGCTTTTCGCTTAAAATTTTTCTACGAAAACTGAAAATTATATGAACATCCGCAGTCTGTGTACAATGGACTACTGCATAACAATGTGTTAGATGATTTTTTAATGGATAGTGTTCCTTAAATAAATCACCAACGCCAATAAATATTAATAATTGATGAAATTTTGAAGGCCGATCTTTTCCTTTCCAATATTAAGAAGGATTTTTATAATACATTTATTTAAAAACTAATCTAAATAGGATTTGAAAGTAAATTTTATTAATTGATAATATTATTTGATATTATTAATTGATAGTATTCTTCTCTCCAACATCATTTTGAACTGTTTCCGATATACTTATAGAATTGATCGAGCCTTCGTTAAAATTGTCGACCACGCCACTGAAAGCAGAATATATTTTTGCATTTTATCATTTACTTATACAATTTCGAGGTTATTTTAATTACGTATACGCGTTGATGGGAACGTACACGAAACGTCCATCGGTTGTTAAAAAGGTCGCGCGACCAATCGGTCTTTTTGCGCACCGGGCCGGTCGCGATCGATTTAAATTAATTAATTGCGGATAGCAGAGAAGCGTGACGAGGCCGATCGCGAAACGATCCCATCCGAATCGAAAATTGTCGGCTTTGAAATTATTGAAATATACGACTCACCTTACGTAACTGGCCGATAGCTCGTTGTCCCGACGAAACTGCATTCGAAAGTCTGGCGAACGATGAATTTATGTAAGCGATCCCGTGGAATCGCGTGTATTACGAGTGACGTTAATTGGAAATACGGGGGCATTCAAATACCTGAAACATAAAACAGAGGCTTTAGCGAGTCCGGGAATCGAACGGCTTAGTAGTCCTCGAAACTTCTTTTTTCGTGCAATGTGCGCGATAAAAGTGTTCTTTTCGATCTTTTATCGAGCGTAATTCATCTGAGATGCGAAGGCATGCACATAATACTGGTTTCAATCGAATATCTCTTCGTTTAGTTAACCCTTGGTACTCGAGTGGTGATTCTGAGGCGCCATTATTTAAAATATTGTTTACATTATTAGATATATGTTGGTATCTAATCAATTACTAAACGTTTAAGTATTAAGTATCAACTTATCATATCCACCAAATTTAAAAAATCATAAAAAATGGAAGTATTCTAGGTCGGAAGAAATGTTTAATTTTCGAGTTAAAATAGCTCCGAGTGCAAAGGGTTAAATAAACCAGTTATTTCCCCTCTTCTTAGTGCCTACCAGCGACTCCTACCATTCGGACTTATGAAAGAAACAGTGCGCCAGCTCTTCGGCTCTCGAGATAAAGTCAAGCTAGAAGTGAAGAGTGAGAGAACCGGTAATTCCCGGTGGTCGCACAGCGTCGGCGGCGAAAAACTAGCTCGGCTCTAAAATAAACTCTTATTCTGAATTTTCGATATACAGAAAAGCCTTGATCTAAATTTAAGAGAAACAATCGGATTCGTGCTGTTTCTTAGATCGTGTAGTTGTCGAAACAATTTTTGGTACAATTTAACGAATTGTATAAAAATATCCAACCACCCCTTGCTTGTTTCTGCTGAATCAAAATTTTCAAATGACAGAATTCGGAGTTCATTTTTTTCGATTGAATTGTTGCCGTATCTCAATTCGGCCGCTGCAAACAGTCGGAGTCGCAGATTTGCATGAAGATTCATAGTCCGCTAGTTACCAACAATGAATTCCCGGCTTGCCGCGATAAACGCTCGCTAGTTCCATGCCGGCGTTACATAATTTTTCTCGTAACTGGCGTTTTGATGGATCCACGGTAAGATCGTCGGCCTCGATTTACGTAACAGCCCCCCGGAGAATTTACACCGGGAATTTACGTAAATCTCTCTCCGCTCGACCCCCTCCCCCTTACTATTTACATTGGAAATTCGCGGCAGTGTCTGCGTACGGAAGTGCATTAACCGCGACACGTTAATTCTCTCACGGGCCGAGTGTGTACGACAGGTTGTCGACCCTTATCTCGATCGAGACGAGAATCGCTGCTCTACTCTCCCCTTTTTCCTGTGGATCTTTCATCGACCCAGCCATCGATCCGATTTTGTCGGTAATTAGTCGATTAGTCGACCAATTGCTTCCTCGAGGTACTTACCGGGACCAAAAGCTTTGGTTAATTTTTTCATCAATCAATAGATTTGTTAATCGGAAGTGTCTCGTTTCAGCCGTTCTCCTCTAGCAGTGGTAGGACCATTTTATCATAAAATAAACCACCCGGCTCTGCTCAAGATGTTAGTCGAAAGTTTTTCGATTTTCTGATAACGAAAATGACTTATTGTTAGTTTAGTCTCGATAATCTTCAATTGCTACTCCGCTGGAGCTTCTCCTCTGGTAGGAGAAAACTTCTCTGTACTATGTTACTTAAATTTATAATTTCAAGATAAAGATCTATATGTATAGGTTTTGCACTTCACATTCGCTATTTTTCAAATCAAATTCAACCTTGTGCAAATCAATTTCATCAATTAAGAATATTTAAAGTCAATTACACGTGAAAGCATCTCCCTTGAGTTCAGAATAAGTCACCATGGACAGGAGGGCACAGCGAAGTGCCGTGTGACGTTAGACACATGCGAACGGTGTCATTTGTGCACATAGATATGTATGTGCCCAAATAATGATGAAAGTGATCCGTGATATATTTCTTGTTTCGAGATATTTCAAGGGAAAGGATATTAACACTAAATAAATTCTATATCATGTCGAAATAACAACCACTATCTATCGCTTCATTTCAAATTACTTGCTGAATTGGTTGTCGACATAAGGATTAGGACCAATCCTTCTAGATCAATTTCAAAGATACGAACAGCGATAAATAATCTCTTTAAAAAACATGGAGGTCTCCCTTGCGTCTTTCGAGGGTAACCGCATGCAAATGTAGGCTTCCGTGAAACAATTACGCAGTGTCCGTCTAGGCACGGTGTAAAGATTGTTCCACGAAGATGAAGGATCGACGTGGGTCGTTTTGGCGAAGGTTTTCCGTAAGTTTGCGAAGAAGCAATGGGAACCGAGGCGAACCTGTCCTTGAGCAAAGCACCTCTGCCATTTTGAAAAGAGCACGGCGGAACGAAGTGGGAGGCCCGTGGACGGACCTGTGTCCGGGGAACATCCAACATCTGTCGACCAGGTTGAGGGTGTCTCGGGCCGAGTCATCTGACCGCTCGCAGAGTGCAAATAAGCTCTTCCTCTTTCCTCCTCGTGGTTCTTTTTCGCCTCACCCCGGCTTCCCCCGTAATGGCAGTGGAACACACTCCGTTTGTGCGGCACGGCCGCCGCGCCGCGCCGTTGCCGTTGCCGGTGCCGTGCGCCTCGAAGGCGTCCCTATGTGTTTTCTGTATCATGCGTCCCGAGTTCCGGGGGGAACGGAGGCGCCTCAGGGTGGAGGATGGAACCGGCAGTAGCGATAACTTTGAAAAACAACCGGGAGGAACAAACGAGTGAACCTAAACCTCCAGAGAACACACGGAGCAAAAGGCTTCCGTCGGTGAAGGTGTGTTCAAAGATTTGCGGAAAGGTCTCCTGAAGATTCTGTCATGCACTTTTGAAGAACAATCGAAAGAACGAAGTACAGTGCCGGATTAAGATAGCGCGGGGCCCGTAACAAATGTTACCTGGAGGCCCTAGGTTTTGCATGATAATAAAGCAAAACACAATGAAGCACCTTTTTTTTAGCAAAAATATCTGTTAATAGTAGCCAGGGCTTTTTCTGCTGCAAGCGCGGGGCCCTTGGAAGAGCACGGGACCCCCAGAAGAACGCGGGGCCCGTAGCATTTGCTACTTCTGCTACTGGGCTTAATCCGGGTCCGACGAAGTACGTAGAGTTTCATCAGTCTTCAGGACCTGTAAGTCAATGTCTGTAGAAAAGTTAGAAATGATCCTAGAAAATTGAAAGATTTTAATCAGGTCCTCGAAGAAGATAGAAGAAACGTCTTCAGAATGTCTGAAGTAGCATCGACAAGAAGAAGAGGTAGCAAGGCTTCATAGAGTTTACAGGAGAAAATATCGAATACGAGAATCTATTTATTTGCTTTCTATTTTTTATTCGTGCAAGTCGCATGAGTGTATAATAGAATCCACGTCACATAGTCCTTACAATGGGGACTTTCTCTGGCACCGGCGCACAGTAGGGTCAAACCGATGAATTCTGCGTCAAAACCACTAAACATTCGATAGAGCGACGATTTCTTTTTTACATTGAAGCTGAAATATTACAGAATATGGGAAATATAGAGAGATTGCGATACGAATGTTTTTTAACTTTGAAAATCTGTGTTAAACTAGCAGAATTACAAGAATGCTGACATGCTGTACATCATTTTCCGAAGATTTTGTGACACTGATTTCAAATTTGGTCGCAAAATTTGTCTACCACCTGAGGATTTTGAGAAAAATCGATTTGCGCGAATAGCACTAATGAAATCATAATTTTCTCGTTGAAATCATTATGATCTCACTATTTTTCTCTTACTCTGTGATATTTCAGCTTTAATTTAAAGAATAAACAAAATCAACGCTCTATCTGGTTTCTATCGAAAGTTCTTTGATTTTGACGCAGGATTCATTAGTTTGGCTGAATATGCAGCGCTTGTTCACGGCACAGAGAGGTTCGCAGCCATCGCTAACCGGGGGTTGTGCTAATAAACTCCGGCCCCCGGGGCTCGCTCGCAGTGGGACGCCCGATAGCAGGCTTTAGCCACTCTGTCTTCCCTTGTGTGTGGATATAATTCGTACACACGCGACACGAGGGCAAGCCACGAACAAACGAGCCCGACGAAGATAGCCGAAAAGAGCGGCGAGTCGAAAGAGCAAGACGGAACATCGAAGAATGGAAAAAGAGGGACGGAGAGGTTCGCGAAGCGAGCGGCGCGGTTCAACGAGGGAAAAGGACAGCGAGTGCCACGACGAAACGGGCCGATAAGCGAGATACGATAACCGGGAAATGAGTAGGTGCTGTTCATGGTCGTCGAATTCACGGCACGACGGCTGCGGAAACGGAATTTTTACAGCGAGCACGATAATAAAAGCACAGTTCGCACGGGAACGCGTTTCCCGCACAAAGGAAACCCGGCTCGCGGAAACAACGCGCTCGTGGAATGCACAATTTAAAATATCCGCGACAAAGCGGACGCAACCAGCTGCGGACGAAGCACAGACGTCGCCGAGTTAATTAGAACTCGGACAACTTCGTCAGAAATGAAGATTCATCGACGAACGCAGGCGTGCAACTTGCATTTCTACCGCGGTGCTCTTTGCAGGAGAAAAGTAGTTGCACTTTAATAATTCGTCCTGAATGGTGACGTCGTTAAAACTTGCCATAGTTCGATTTTAATAAATTTGTTAGAGCAATCAAGCATTAAATTGATGTAGTAGGTGTGCAATTAAGTTTCTTCCCCTTTTTTTCTACGATCATAACTTCTGACTGAATTCGAATTACTTCCAGACTTTAGTGCCATCTGAAAGAGCGTTCTTTTAGTTGCAAGAAGAGTCGCGATGAGCGCTCTAAGAGTTTTCAGTCCTATGTCCAACAATTTCAAGCAATATGGCGCGCGAGAAGCATCATTTGCGTCACTGCTTACTCTTTGCATTCCAGCTTAGGAGATCAGCTGTTGAAGCTACTGAAATGGTTTGTGCGGTACCGCGAAAGAACGCTGTATCTTACAGAACATGCAGAAACTGGTATCAAAGATTTAAAGCCGGAAATTTTAATTTGGAAGACGACGATCGTTCAGGTGCACCGAGAAAGTTCGATGACGGTGTGTTAGAGGAATTGCTCAACGAAAATCCGATCCAGACGCAAGAAGAATTGGCGAAAGATTGGGAGTTACTAAACAATTGAATTTGGAAAAAAGGGGAATGAACTTATTTGCACACCTAATATATTGCTGCGAAGTAACGAAAAGATTTATTTAGAGTTCCTACGATCTTCGGTACGAGTACTTGAATAAAGGAATTTATTAACACGTCACTTCAGGAAACAGTTAAAAATACATTCCGTACATCTCTCGTTACACTTGAATTAAAAAAGGAATTGATCGGCAAGTAAAAGATTAATGGGATCAAATAGAAAAAACTCGTAGATCAGTGAATATGCAATTGTCAAGTTGACGGAGCGTAAAGATTTCCGAAGTCGCGAATTCGAAGCTAGCGCAATTCCTCCTAGCGAAGAGCCTCCGCTCGAGAACCGCTATAAAAAGAGGAATCGACGAACAGCGAGGAGTCTAAATAAGAATAATGGAACGATAAAAACCGGGCAACTCGATTTTATTATCTGCTCGATCGCAAAGAGGCTTCCATTGGCAGCTCGAAGGGCCCGGGAGCAGTCATGTAGTCAGTTTCGCACACGCCTTGCATTATTCGGACAGCGCATCGTGCGGATGCGCGTGAATAATGGACGCAGGAAACCGTCGGATCAAATCTAGACATCGTGGCGTCCTGCAATATTCAAAAGTCGCGAAACATCGCTCTTAAGTGGGTAGACTTGTTTCCAGAATTGCAAGGGTGCAGGATGCGCATTCTCATTCCTCGATAATATGCAAAGATGGGGTTTTCAGTAGTCAAAATCGCTGGATAAAAAATCAATCTAGGCCGTAATCGACTTCAAAAGTCGTATTTTTACGTTTACGAGGCGTAATTTGCATTATTTAATATGCTAGTGGCATACCTTCATAGATAAGCCAGCCGTTGATTTTTCAGCGGGAGTTATGCTACTTTAATTATAATAATCCTAACAACAGCATTTATAATTGATAATTATTTTGCACAAAACTTCCAGTACCGATGTTCTGATGTTATTATCAATTCTGTATACTTCAACCGCAAGATATGGGAGCAATACAGATAATGATTTCTTTCCTTCGTAGACACAACGTTATCTTGAAGTTCCTTAAATGTTTTCACTGGTTCACAATTCGACATATTCATTCCTGCCCCAAATGCATAAATCCGGAGTCCGGAAATTCGGATGAAGAGTCGTAGATCTCTTGCGGCGGATAAAGAAGTTCCAGATTGAAATTTTCCCCGATCGTCCGCGTTCTTGCCGGGCGATACTAAGTCCGCCGAATTTGCAATTTAATTAATCCTCCGCGGAATCTCGTTCGTGCCCCGCAGACAACCAGCTTTCAGCGTTGGCGGGTAAGATGACAAAAACTGGCCGGAAATTTATGTACGTCCGTTCCTGTATCGCCGCGAATGGGAATACGTACCGTTTAAAGTTACGCGGATTCGCAAAACGATACACGGGAGAATTCCCGCAGTATGCAAAACGCTCCCTGAATTATTTGGATCGGGTCCCGCTGGGTTTCGTTTCCGAAACGAGGATTTTATAAATTTCTTTCAGATTCTGCACAAAAAACGTCGTACCGGCTCTCCAACCCTTTCCACCTTGAATCTTTGAGAGGTAACTTCCGGGAAATTGCTTTTTCTTTCGATTCCGAAGCGTTGGGACTGAATTTCGTGGAGTTATCATTATTAGCAGACTTCGGAACTTTGGTCATTTCAAATACACTTTGAAAAAGTTCTATGACGCGATGGTCAATTAGAGTTTAATGTAATTTCACATCATTTGTGTAGTAGAAAATATGAATGCAATTCGACACGATTTCATTTCGTTGGTGCAGTATAAAGTTTTAATGGAATTTAGTACAGTTTCGTTCCATTTGTGCAGCACGGAGATTCTATTTGATTTGATACAGTTTCAATTTATTTCTCCGGGATGAATGTCTAATCGACTTGAACGCAATCCCACTTTACAGTCTTATTTTAAAATCCTAACAATATTGAACACAATTTCATTTCACTTGTATGCAAGCGTTATGTATTTGAATTTGCTTATAATTCACTGAAGCGATTCCCGTAGACAATGAAACTTTAATTATAAGTTTCTTAATTCTATCTACAGGAGTATAAAGCTGCATTTCTCGCAGTCTGCTTATCAGGCAAATTGTTCTTTCCACCACTATTCGGTTCCCCAGGGTGGAGCACCCTTTAAATATTAATGCGTGTTTTCCTTTCTTTCTGAAAATGGTTTAACGGTCCACTACATTTTATACAATTGCGGCATTGTCGAGAATTTCTTATTTAAATGAAGCAGCCAACCGGCGCGCCATTTCATATTCAGTTCGTACGATTTACACAGAACGATATATTTAGTGACGCGGAAAAACTGCGACGATAAAAAACCTGGAATTAACAAATTCGCTTTTGCAATCGTTATTATATTTTTCAAGCGAGAGTTATCCGCATGCGTTACTCCTGGCTATGGTTTGGATGCAGCGTAGCGTGTCAAAACATTCAATTACCTCGTACAACAGCCAAAGAAATGAAATGTTTAGTTACGCTTCGGAGGGTTGGTAATACATTCTGCGATGTAGCGTGCGATTCAAATGTTCTGACGCATTCTTAATAACAACAATAATTGGATCCTTTTACTTTGTGTTTTGTAAATTATTTTCCGAACAAACCGTTGCTTGTATTGCTTGTACACGGTAAAAGTTCGATCAAAGAAGAAAAGGACCCTTGGGTCCGCGTAGTTCTACTATTTTCTTGTGAAAAGGACTGCGTTCTACCCCCACTATCGCGCTCCTGACTGTATAGTATCGTAGCCAATTCTACGTCATCGACTCTCAGAGCACTCGAGAGTAACCCATTATCGGATTATCGGATTACGCGGCATGCTTACACTTTAAACAGCTGGGATACTCGTTTTTCTTAGATCGTACATGTCTCGCATAACTTAGCCACTTTGAACGGTTCCTATATACGTTATTGAGGTTAGGTCTAAGCTGATGGCCATTATTAGTGTGCAGATGTTTATGCAATTTTCAATTTTTGTAGACAAATTTTAACTTTTAGTTACTCGCACCTCGATTTATACAAAACTGCTCGCATGGAGTCTTGTAGGACCCCAATATAATAATGGTTCAATTCAAATGAAACAACTACTTTAGTCCTAATTAATAATTTATTTACATTAGTTGGGCCGTTGTTAACACTTTTTGACAGGAATTACGCATTTATGGAAACATCGATATTAGTAAACGGTCGATATTACTAAAGGTTAAGAGAGCGGTACCATATAATATCCTATTTTCATTGGTAATGTAGGAAGTCGAGCCTAAAGATTCGAACGACGACGGTTGAGCTGTAAAAACACGTTTTTTGATCTAACTGGTCATCGGTTGACCGCCGACAGTTAGATCCGAAAAGGTAAATACGCGATGGGTGAACGACCGAGCAAGCGAGTGCGAATCATAAATAAGAAAGAGAGCACAATAACTTATATATTTTGCGAGGTAGGTCGGTCAGGGCAGTCTTCAGAGAAATTGACGAGTAGAGACAGTTTTTTAAAAGAGAACACGAGACAAGATTTTCTGATTATAAGAGTTAAAGAGTTTTTAGATTAAGAGAACACGAGTACACGAGACACGAAGTAAGACGAGACAGCGCAATATGCTACATTGAATGTATCTCTGTAATATTTAATAAAGGATTCTCAATCAAATCCACATTGAACCTTCCTGACTCTACAGTAATAACATTTTTGGGTCCAAAATAAATAAAAACTGTACTGCATTTTGTCGAATTTGATACTACAGCAGCTTTTGCAAATTTTTAAGAACCATAAATGCATAAAGATCCGCAGCCTAGCCATTATTTTTGCACTAGCTTGTTATAAGAATAAAAATTGCCCGATCGAATAACTATTATCCAGTTGGATGCCACAGACGCAACGCAAACAATCGACACTTCTGAGCTCACCCAATAAAGTGTCCCTCAGAATTCTGAGCCGAGGGTCCCGGAAGACATCTATTCCCCGCGAATTCGCGCACGTTGTAGAGATACAACACGCGAGCTCCCGGAGAAATGCGGTGCATCGGGGCGGTGATCATCTGGAAATCCCGACAAGTTAAATGGTTCGCGATATTTCTAAGACTTCCTTGTTGCACCCCTGCGACCGAGGGTGGTTTTCCAAGGGTGCCAGGCTGGTTCGTGTCGATGCAAAACCGACCTGAACTCATCGAGGCCGCGAGCCCCGAAGAAACGGCCGTGTCGGCCAGCAGATTCACGACTTTTTCTCTCTCGGAAACAGGATAAATCGTCGAATCATCCCCTTAGGTGGGTGAATTCCGGTGTTTTTTTGCTCGAGGAACGAGCCCACGCGATTCGATTTCCATAGAAGCCGACGGGCTGCGGGCAATTCGTCAATTCCCGTCGAACGAGCCGAGCTGCAGCCTCTCCCGATCGAGCACATTCTTCTTCTGTCGGGTTATCATTCGTCCCAACGTTCTTCTTCCACCACGCTATCGATCCCAGCTGTTTGTTGGCTCGGCTTTAAAGGCCCTCGGATCGATGCTTTTCCACCCGAGCTTGTCGCTTCATCGATTTATCAACGATTCAAAGGATCGCCTTCCCTTTTGTGCGTATCTAACGATGTTTACGAGCATGGTTGCTTCGACAGTAATTAATAATCTTTTTGTTCGATTAATTAGCGTCTGGTTACAATTATGCTAGCTTTTCTTCCGTTTGCATCATACGATGGGGATTCAATGTTTGCTTTATTTTTCCAATTTGTCTGTGCTATAGAAATTTATATTTTCTCGATTCCCACAAAATTTCGTATTGTCCCCTTTCATTTTTCCCTTGTTACGATTGCAACAAGTAGTTCAGACTCGGGTACCTAGTTTCATTGTCTTTTTAAAACATCTTCAATGCTTTTGTTGACCGGTAGCAAGATTATTTGTAGATTCTTATCTTTTGGATAAATCATAGATTAATTTACATTTGAGGAAAATTTTGGTTATTTGTATGTGGGTTGAAGAGGCACATTGATAAAACCTGTAGAAAGCGAGTTAGGACTCTTTTCTCCTCGCTATCAGTGAACTGCTCTTTTTAGACCCTTGCCGTAACATTTTCTTTACAGTTACGGTGGTTAAAACGTCTTTATCCCGTAAAAATGACGTATAAGAGAAAAGAAAATTCATATTTTTGTATGGCTACATTAATTTTAATGCTTAATTATTGATTAAAAAGAAAGGCATAACATTCGTACACGATAGACTTTGTTAAAATCTTCATCGCGAGTGTGACTCGTTAAAATACGGCAAGGGGTTAAGAACGATAGAGCGGTTGTAAAAAGGTCCCCCGACAGATAGAGCTCTGCTAACACCAGCAGTTTCGATAGCAATCGACGAAACCACACGAGAATGTCTGCGGATTCTCGAAAATCCTCAAACAAACTGCTCTTCCCTTCGAAATCCCCTGAAAACACTGTCGCGCGATAGATCGCAAGCCTCGCAACCAACAAAAACGCGTCGAGTCGACCGAACTGGTCTGAAGTACCATCAGCAGAACCAGAAAATCCGAAAAAGAATAGAAGCAATCAGAATTGAGATAAACTGTGGAAACCAAACTGCCACGATGAAGGCGTCCTCGAACCCAGGCAAATTTTTTCGGACCGTCAAAAACTCAACAGTACGATCATCAATCCTCCAACTGCTATTCTCCTTGGATCCCCTAAAGACTATCGAACGAGTCTCCAATCTGAGATCTTGGGCGAACGGTTTGACAAAAATGGAACAGCGCTATGGTCCTTGTTCTTCAGAAATGGACCGTTCGATCCATAGCCGCCCTGAAAACTTCAAAACCACTGAGCAGGGACAGTACAAAAAATGTACAAAATGAGGGAGAAATTCCGTAACCAATCAGCGCAAACCTCCAATAACACTACGCAGCTCTCTTCAATAAATGACAATGGTATGACTTTATAACGACTATACTGTACTTTATTAATTAAAAATATTGAATTTGTATACACCTTATAAAAAAGCGATTAATAATTATAGATCTGATACCTAATTAGCTAATACACCAAAGATTCATTGATATTCGGTATATCCAGGAATTGAGAAACATCTGTGTAGGATACTCTTCTCCTTTATTGGAGTATGTTTTTCTCATAGATTATGCATGTGCTCGTATGAAAATGAAGATAATTCATAAAGTCGTGAGTTATCGCAGGCGAACTAAACAGAATGTTGTTCAGTAAGCTTCAAAGTTTCTTTTAACAACAGAATTACTGTTTGATCTCGATCGATGGACAACTATTTCATCGAAGAAGCATAAAACTTAGACGCGCCTCGTATTTTCACAGCTGTAATAAATAAAATAGAGTAATAAAATCAAGATAAATATTAACTTAGAACATAATTAAGTGGTATCAACAATGGCAGAGAAACTCGCATAGCTGATAACTAGACTGCGGATCTTTCTGCAAAATAAAAATATTCGTATCGATTGCAGGACACAGGAGACAATTAAACCTTGTATTCTTCTTGTAATTGTCCTATCAAGCTGAAACTATACCAATATATCGATGTCCTTAAATATTTTCAATACATTACCGACCGGTGATCATCGCATAATTTTGAAAAATGTATGGTGCACGGCCAAACGTTTTTGAATGGAACCTTCAATGGCAACAGCAATTTTCATTGTGAACTAACAAGTCGCCCTCAATAACGTGATCTGCTAGTTTCATTTAAGGTTGCAACGTAAAAGAAAATTTCTATGCTTTCTTTTGGTACAGCACAATGATTAAAAATCATATTAATAGGCTTCCGGTAGATGAAGTGTTAACATATCCACGGTTTTAAATTGTACGCGCCCATTTTCGCACAGCAATTTTTAACTATGGCTGGAGAAGCCGACATTACGGAAACCTCAACTTTCGACTCGCATATCTCTTAAATTATAAATAAGGTACGTTAAACAAATTTTTCAAATTCGGATAAAAGTTCTTTCCATTTTTGGCGACGAATTCGCCGGAATTCGGCACTGTGCGCCGTTGACAGGGGTTCCTTGGGAAACGGGATCGAGATCGATGGTCCGGATCCGGGCATATCCCGGCGGCAGCTCTCTGTTCCAGGGCTGCCGGACAAAACCTGTTGCGAGCGTGGTTGCATCGGCGATGCGCATGCACCGGCGTGGGACGGCACGGCACGGCACGCGCGCACCAATCGCCATGGAAACGCCGAAGTCTCCTGGCCGGCTCCGAGATCAGCGCGCGGCTGTGCGATCGTGTACGTCCGTGCTACACAACGACTCACACAGTGGCAGACACCCCGAAGGACCCCCTGCGGCTTCAGGTGGCGGTACTAGGGGGTAGAAAACCCCTCGTTCAGCGTCACAGTGCCGACAGTTTCTCCGAACTGTCCAAGTCGGTCCGATCTCTCTCTGCCGCGTTCCGCGCGAAACCGCCGAGCGCGCACACGGTTTTGGTTGTCCCTTCTCTCGTGAGTGTTCACGATGGATCCTTCCAAATTATTTCATTTTTCATCTTTCTATCTTTACCTTTCGCTCACCACTGTGTCTCTTATCACATCGCTGTTGTTTTCATGGATGTTGCTATGCTTTGTTTTTCTTTTTTCTTTTTAAGAAAAATCGTCCCCTTCTTGTCTGCTGTTGAACGAAACGCGAATTTTTAGACGCGGATCGTTCGATGTGGATTTCGAAAGGGTCTAGGAATTTTCTGTGCAATTTTTCCTGCTTTGTTCAGTGTTGTTCTTGGCATTTTAGGGGAAGAACGTAAGGTGGTTCGTATGTCGAGAGATCTATAGCAGTGCACTCGTTTGATCGTGCGGATTTAAAGTGCGGGGGTGGTCGTCAGCAATGTGACGTGATCAGCTACACGTCTTTTCCCACCTGATGGTGTAGTTTCATATTCTTTCGGCTTTTCTTTTCTGTAAGGGTTGTTTGATGATCAGTCGATTTGGTGTGGCCCTTTTTGTGCGTTTGCATTGTGATCGAGGATCATCGTCCGACATAAGGGATCCAACAAACTTTTCTTCTTATTGCTGGTGCCTTACTATCGCGTTTCTTTTATTTTTCTATAAATATTGTTGAAATAAGTCATATCTAGACTGCAGATTTATGTGGAAAATAAAAATTGTCTGCCGCCTTTCTTTAATTATTTTGGTCGAACCAAAACAGTAAACAGTATTTTTACATTGTCGGAATACTTTCACTGTTTCAAGTTTGCCATAAATACATCAAATCCGCAGTCTAGTCGTATCTCGTTACTTGACTGCGGGTCTTTATGCGAAATAAAAATTGTCTACGTAGATTGGAAGAAATAGAAACTAAATTAATGATTTTAAAAGAGGAGAAATCTTATATGGACATCTTCAATTTTTAATATTTTTTATCAATTTTGAGTTTCATCTACTCAATTTTGCTATAAATGCATAAAGATCCGCAGACTACTCATTACATTTGACTCGCGAAAGTATTTGAACGCACTTTAAAACGGTATGACTTTTTTATAATTGGACCAAACACGACCTGACCTTTCTCAATTAGAAGAATTGGTTTACCAAATGACATGCAAAAAATATTTTGAACAAATCGCAATTGCTAAGAATTACGTGAGAAAGTAAAACAGGCATTTTGTAAAACTTCTTTATTAGAGCCCGCAATGAAAATTCAAAATATACGTTTCGTAGATGTCCGTTAGTTATACACATGTTCACCATTTCATCGAAATCAATTGACATATTCACGAGCTAAAATTGGTTAAATGTGACGACAATCGTATGTAGTTTTTCCGCGAATTTTGGTCAGTTTCTGCTTAAAATCCACAGATTTCGCAAATACTTTCGTGAGTTACTGTATCAATTTTTAAGCTGTGGAAAAAATTCGATTCATACAAGAACATGTCTCAGATGACCTGTCAACTAAAGAAGTCTTCAGGTCCTCGAGCAGAAAAGTCTCCACTGAAATAAAAATTGCAGGAGATATAAATAAATTAGATCAACTTTTATAATGCAACGCATCCACATTACTCTTTGAACCCGGTAGCTCAGCGTCGAAGAAACAGTTTGTTCTTCAAACGCGGTAAATTCCGGTTTAAAAAATAGATTTGCTCGAAAGAATTTGCTTTCGTTTAAACATAAAAACGTGGACATTTTCACCGGAAAATTGCGCGTCTGTTTAGGACCGATTCGTCTTGGGGCGAGTCGACGCTTCCAAGATGGTTTCATAATCGACGCGCGTAACTTTAATAACGGTTTCTCGATAACGCGTATCAACGTTGCGATCCACCGGAAAGCGGTGCTACTTTTACCCGGTCTGCACTTGACATCGGCAACTCTCCGACCGAAAAGCGTCGTAGTACGCGAAACTACGCTGAACACACCCTTAAACCACGGTCGAAGAAAATTGTTTCCTCTATTGAATTCCACGACGATTTCAATTCCCCTGTTACAAGTCATTATTTTCCCTGATTGTAGCATCCCGAATCGATTAAAGATTTAACATTGTCAAGGAAGAGGGTTGAATCAGTAATGGTTGATCAACCATTTCGACCAATTCGATTTCGGTTTAACAGATTTTCTACACGGATTTTTTCCCGTGATTTCGGAAACAGATCCATTTATCTTTTACACGATTTCGTTCGAACTGCCGTATCGAACGGTGCTTTTTTTTACGTATCTCCATTTAAATTCGATGTTGCAGACTGACGTTTACATTTATTTTTCAAATGTTTGTGTAGAGAATTCTTGTCAGAAAACATTCTGAAGAATTGCAAAACAGCAGTTTTATCGCTAACAGTCTCCTTCTGCCAGAGCCAGAGGCATCTGGATGTACCACTGAAGCGAGTGAACGAAGGATTTACGGTGGCCGAGTGGGTTTTTAATGTAATACTGATTATGTTAATGACGAGATGGGATTAAATTTCTGATACTATAACGTGTGCTTTTAATGAGGATACGCTAGAGCCCCTGCATCCTCGGGTACCAAGGGGTTTTACTCGTGTTTTTGATCCTCTGTTTCTCATTAATTTATACATCGCTTTATACCTCGTCGAAATAAATATTGCAAGGAAAATCCGCGTGTATTCCTAATTGGAATACGGAGCTTCAAGAATTTTCCATATTGAAATTCGACAAACAGCTCGCAAATTTTGATCGGTTTGCAAAATAAAAATTGTCTCGATGAATTGTAAGACACAGGAGCTGTACGAACATTCCTTTCTTTAATCATTTTAAAGTATTTGAAAGTAGTGCAACAAGATCTTCGGGTTCTTTAAATGTTTGATTGTCAGAAGCATTTATAAAGGAAATCGGTTGGAAAATGATATTCATTTTCCTGGAAAACGGTGGTTCGCGGAACAAAGAGACGGACATTTATTCTATTTTATTCGCAGCGATCGAATCTAACTGCTCGAATTAGACACTCCGATCCGAAACTGATTCCCAGTGATTCGTGTTCCCGCGGCACGCTCGAGGAGTAACGTTTCAAAAGGCGTTGTTTCGAGAGCCTTTGAGTTTCGAAAATTGGCGACACCTGCGTTTGAGCTCCGCTCACAATATCCTTGTCACGAGTATTCTTCTACGAATGCAGATTGCAGATTTTCCGCGCTCTCGCCTCCGCGTGAGCTCCGGGACAACTGGATGAGCTAAAAGCTGCCATTTCATTTTTGAGAGAACTCTGTTCGTCGTGTTTAATACTTTGTCCGATTCATATTTCCTCGCCTGAATTATGCGATTCTCCTTCAAACATCGTACGTTTCTAAAAGAGAATTATAAATAGACAGCGGATCTTTATGCAGAATAAAAATTTCCTATCTGAATTGCAATAAACTGGAATGATATAAAAATTGATTTTCCTTCTTAATCTATACAATACGTGGAAGATAATGTAACAGTACCTTTAAATTCATCTAATGTGTTTACTTTTCCAAGTAACGCCTACTCATTTTTGTTATAAATGCAGAAAATCCGCTGTCTAATTATAAAACAGATAATTTTCATTCTCGAAAATAATTCTGCGATAAATCCTGTAACTTTTCGTTTGCTCCTCTGCAAATATTTTAATAATCCATTTTAAATTTCCCATTCTTCCGTAATACAGAAAAGAAACGATTGAAACATAAAACGCGGTCTGGAACAAGAATCCAAAAGCGTTGTATCGAAGTAATAATAGAACAATACGAACGCAAGAACGTTGCATAAGTAGGAACGCGAAGCGGATATGCAAAGGCGAAGAAAATAAAAAGTAAATGCGACTTGCAAGGGCAGGATCGAAGGGCCGTCGTTGAACCTGACTACATGGCGTCGTTGATGGAAAGTTATCAAATATCCAGCCTCTTTGCCATAAAAAATGGAGAGCTATCGAAGCTTTTATCGAGCGAACGATTGGAAAAGATTCTTGGCCGGTCCCCGAGTCGGATGGAAAACTGTTTTAACGGTTCTATGAAGATCGACGCGGTATCTCGGTTGTATCGCGACAGGTTTTTTTCCCTTCGAAGGATGGAATTTTTCTATTGGAATTCATGGATCGGTAACGGTTTACAGGATCCCATAAAACGCTTATCCGACGCGCCTCCGAGGGACGACGAGGTTTTCTCCCTGTTTTTATCGGCCCCCGGCCTCGAGGAAACAGCTGTGTTTTCGTGTCCGGTAACGATCACTCGCCGAGGAAAATATTTCCCTCGGACGTTTATATCGTGGAAAATTTATTCGACGAGCGGCCGGCCGGGCGGTTTTGTGTCGGGCCGAATGTAAATCGTCGCCGAATTCGCTGGTATTCGTCGATTAAGGTCGCGTTAATGATTAAAAGATGCTGTCACGGCCGGCTCGTTTCTTCGCGAACAAATTCGACGGATTTCACGCGCGACCGCTAATCCGATATATCTACCTCTCTGCGAATTCGCAATTCGTAATGCGTTCGAAGTAGGTCCGAATTTATATCACTTTTAAACGTCGCCGTTGTGTCCGATTATTTAGTACGGTAAACCGGTGTGTCAGATCAGGGGAATTCACTCGAATCGAGGGGAAAAAATTATCCTCCCTCTCTGCCAGTACCGGATTAGTCACGTGACATTGTTACTCGTGCAGGACAGAGACGAGACGCGGAAAAGTGGACGAATAGCGTCGTAGAAGGGAAAGGGTAGAGTGGGCGAGAAGTGTAATATTCCCTGCACGTTACAAAGTCAGAATGCATTCAATAAAGACCTTGCAAGTTATTGAAAATTCTTCGGAAAGTGCTAACACGATGTTGCAGAAAATTCATTAAGGATGTCGCGTGACGATGGTAATTAATGAAATTGTTTTCGTCGAATTTTACGTTCACGGTAATTAATTCTCGAAAGGAAAGTCTCATTGAAAACATTAATATTAAAATCACCGTTCAGACGAAACGATTAAAAACGCGCGAAACGATATGTAGGTCATTCAGCGAATTCCTCTGAAATGTTTGCTTTATATTTCACCCGAATGTCCATTCGACGCAACAATGCGTTATCCGTTGTTAAGGTGTTAAGGGGAGAGATTCGCTCGAATGGACGATTTTATTCGCACAAAAACGTTTCGCGGAAAAATACCGCGCGCATTCGCCACTGCAACAAGTTTTGTAAAGCGAATTTTATAGCGGCGCGAAGTCCGGCAACAATTCTCGAGAACGTTCCTTCGTGTATTTAACGATCCACTTGATCCGGATCGCGAGCTACAGTATCGTTTACCTCTGAAGCACCGAACAGGTCAATTTTACTCGAAACGGAACTTTGATTTCAATCATCCTCGTTAATACTACGAAGCTGCAAAGACTAATTTCCTACGGAACTTCTACGCAACTCGATTGCAACGCTATCCCATAACAAAACACCTTGTCGTCGCACTGCAGAATGTTCGCAAAGTTTTACTCGATTTTCTGTACACCGAAACTTTTGAACGGAGGTAACGAGGAAATATTTTATCGGTTTATTATATTAATTTATGATCCGTTAAATCATTTACGAATCAAAGCTATGAAGGCGTTCGAAAAATTTCACGATGTGGTCAACTTATTAAAATGATTGAACGAGGAAGTGCATTTTCGCTTTGCCAGAGTTTCTCACAATCGACACGAACAATTTTGATTTTGCATAAAGATCCGCATTCTTGTGACCACTGACAGCCGCCTAGCTGAAACAACATTGAACAAATAAATTAAAAGAATAATTTACTAAGTTACTTTCCGCTCGATTTAGGGAACAATAACGAGATAAAGATTGCTGTGAAATGCGGCAGCGTTTGGCCAGGTATTCTCGGAAGCGGCGGTCCATTGTGAACCAATTTTCTCTGTTCCCGGACAAATTATGATCACGACCGATTGCGGTTAATCAAGCTCGGTTAGGGTTCGGCTTTGGCGAAGCAACTTCACCAATTAATTATTCCTCCGATCGGCGGCCGGTTGCCGATGGGGTTACAAGCGGAGGATAACGCGAAACAAGCGGCTTCCTCGCGGTGATTAATCTTTATCTCGATGACTATCGGCCGGGCCGGGCCGGGCCGAGCGGTTGCGATCATGTGAACCGCCACTTCCTTAGCCTGGTTACCGTAATCCGCTGCCAAGAAATCGGTTTTCCCTGATTTATCGTGGATGAACCTCCGCTCGAAGGAGCTTCCTGAATCTCGAGACCGTCTCGGCTACTAAGCAGCCGTCCATTAACCTTTGTGCATCGGTGATCGTTGTGTCAATACGATAGAGGCTAATGTGGATCAAAGTGGAAGCTCAATTAGGTGACTAAATTTATCTGGGCTTCACGCTGGAACTACCGAGCAACAAATCTGATACGTGCAGCTTAATAATAATTATTGTGCTACGGATTTTCTGTATTTCTGATAACTAAACTGCGAATTTGTTGATATTTATGAACCCTTTGCAGTCGGAGCCATTTTAACTCGAAAATTATACAATTCTTCCGACCTAGAATAATTCCATTGTATACGATTTTTTTCATTTTATGGACATGAAATTGATAAACTTCTCCATACTTAAATGTGCAGCGTTTGATTAGATATCAACATATTTAATTATGTAAATAATATTGCGAATAATGGTACAACAATTTTCAGTGGTGATTCTGAGTTGCCAGTCGAGCGCTAAATCTCAATCAATTCTCGAGACGAGCACACGAAATATTTTAAACAGAAATTGCAGAGAAGTGCCTTAAAATGCCTGAATATTGACACAAATATTAACATTTCTCTTGACCTAGAATAATTCCATTCTATATTAATTCTTTTCTTTGTATGAATATGAAATTGATATAATACCTCACACAATACTTAAATGTTTAGTAATTCATTAGATACCAACATATTTAGTAACGTAAACAATATTTTTAATAATGGTACAGCAATTTTTAGTGGCGCCTCAGAGTCGCCACTCGAGTGCTAAGGGTTAAAACTAAAAACCTACCATAACTGGTCAAAATGACCGGTTCCAGATTTTTTATTTTAAGATTATTGATATAATAAAAACAATTTCATAAGAAATGATTGTATAGATATCTTTGGTGGAGCACATATTACAATAGGAGCTGCGCAAAGTCTAAATAAAATCAATCTCGTCATTTTTATAAGGGTACACGTGCCAGTTACTTTTAAGGCTCGGTAGGTTTAGTGTTAAATAGAATGTGCTGCTCTAAACAGTAAGAATTTTCGTGTAAAAATTGTCCGAACGCATACATAGTTTAAACCCGCACGAAATGGAATCGCTTCGTTCGCAGGCGGGAAAAGTTACAAAACCGAGCGCGGTATTATTTGACGAGGGAAAATAAATCCAGACGAATTTTTTGTCGACTAGGATCACCATAGAGATCCGCGATCGAACGACGAACCGAATGAATAATAATAGGAATAAATAATGAACTGAAATCTGAAAAAACTTTCCGGGGATGGTGTGGTGTCACGGACAGCGTGAAATCGGCCATGAATTTCACCGTGACGTTACAAGGGTGTAAAGGGGGTTGTAAACGAACCCCCGCGTGCACTCGTGTGCACATGCTTGTTTTCGGACGCGGGTGCAACATGGACCCAATTTTTTCCAGTTCACAGACAGCGTGTATCGATTATCCGATCAATCCATCGGGCCGCAGTTAGCCACCGGTTACCTTTAAATTATTAATGGAGTAGACGCTCGATGTCAGACTCCCAACGTACCGACTGACACTGAGATTATTCGAGGACTAGGCGACAAAAAATTGACCTTATCAGAAACGCAAATCTTTCACCATAGTTGCATGTATTTTTGATAATAATTAGACTGCGGATCTTTTATGTAGAATAGATATTGTCTGCGTTCGTTACAAGATGTAGGAGCTGAATGGCAACTCGAATTTTATTTATGAAAAATTTATTGTTATCCCGACTTTGTCCCTAGCTGGGCGAGGATACAGAACAATAGTAGAACTACACGATCTAGGGAACAGCACTGACCCGAGGGTTTTCTTAGATCGAGACTTTATTGTATTACCTTCGAACATGCTATCCAGATAGCACAGACATCTTAAACACGTTTTGAATGTCCCACGAACGTGTTCCGAACGTCTTAAAACTGTACGTCTCAAAGACGTCTTCAAGACGTTCATAAGAAATCTTGCCGGTCCATAAACGCTAAATAAATATACATATGCGATTGGCCATGTGAAAATGGACTGGAAGGCTCCCAGTCCCTTTTCGTATTGCAAATCACATGTATACAATGAAGTTCGATTATAGGAAATATCGGATTGGGTATTAAGGAATTAACTTCCACAATATAGTGTAATAAAAACGAGAAAACTTTATGGAAAGAAGAAATGTGACATTGAAGACAAGAATTGAAGGGTGCATAATATAATATTTCTTGATCAAACGTTTCGTAGCATTTGCGTTTGTAAAATCGCAAGTTTCGCCGATGTTTTCTCATAAACGCTGTTACATGGGACGTCGGGATCTAAGGGAAGGATAGCAGCCGACTTTCCAGTAGCAAGTATCTGGCCGTCTAACACGATTTCAATTACATCCGAAGCGGTAATCCCGGCTCTCTCGACCGGCTCCCAATAAGCAACCTTCCTCGTTTGAGCATCGCCACGGTCTATCCGGTCACGCCGGCCGCATCTATTCCGCCTAACTAATTAAGTCGCTAATGAAATGGTAATTGCTCGAAAGTGCAGCCGGGTCCGTCGGCCTCGGCCGTTCTCAATGGCCGGCCAGCCGGCTGTCGGTGCTCGTTTTGTCAATCGTCCGAGTTAATTAATTGGAGAACGATTCGCGCTGCCTGAACTGCAACTCTCTCTCTCTTTCTCTCTCTCTCTCGCTCTCGCTCTCTCTCTCTCTCTCTCTCTCTCTCTCTCTCTCTCTCTCTCTCTCTCTTCTTCCCCACTTCTGCAACCGAGGATTACGCGAGCATCGTTTTATCAAACGTTAAACACGATTTCACCGGTCACGTAACACTGAGGCAGCCTTTCCGAGAAGTGTTCCCCGCCGATTTTCGCGTTCGACTATGAAACACGACGATCGCGGGCCAGCACCATTCGACCGATCAAATATGGATGCGCGGAATAATGATTGTTGCTCCCCGGATAAATATCTACAACAAATATCTCCATCTTCGTGCGCGATTTCGACGCGCGCGTTTGACAATTCTGTTGAACTGCGCTGTTTCTTACTGTTCGAGTAGGCATGGTTAGAATTTGATGTCGCACTCCGTGTATCCTCGCGACGATGGGTAGTTGACGACTTTAATGAATTCACGTATGTACGACACGTAAAAGAGGGAGTCTACAAAAATTCATGTGATTTAAGGTCAAATAAAATCTGATAACATTTTATCACATTTTCCGTTCGTTCGAAGAGTGTCCGTTTTATTGAAATTTTTGGTTTCTTAAATTCGCGCATAGAAATGCAGATTTGCATAAAATTCCATAGTCTATAAAAAGAAACAATTGTAATGAAAAGAAAAATTGCTTTTTTTATTTTTCTTTAATAAAAAAAATTTTCTATAATCGCGTGAAAGATCTCTTGAAACCATGTTGTATCTTATTAGAACATTTTCGATCGCTATTGATCACGATTCGTGGTTCACCCTGTCGATTTGTAGAATAAAATTCATTTTGTTTGCTAATGACAAACTGAAATTGATCGTCCCGCAAGATGGCAACAATTGTTTCCAATAAGGCGAAGATCAAATGCATTATGATTATGGAAAAGTGATGATATTTTCACTATTAATTCGAAAGATTAAATCGGTCGATAAAAACGCGTGTCTGCATATAGTTCCCCGGGTTATGACCAACGAATTCAAATGGAACAGGTTCCGCGATAAAGAATGAGCTTTATGGTCGATGAAATCCCTAACGGCTCGCTTATTGATAAGTATAATTTATGGGATCGATCTCGCCGTATCACGCTGGGAATTTTGACAAATTGAAATCAAAGTGATATCGTTTCACGGCATGAGTTCACGATTGGAAAGCTGCTCCGCGAATGTGCAAAGCGGACGGACGAGCGCCGTCGGCGCGGCGAGAATTAACTTGCACGCGCGTCGAATAATTAAATGTCGCTCGTTAAGGCGATTAATAAGTGAATCGTGTCACCGGCGTACACGGGAGCACCGAGCATCGAACACTTTCACGGAAACAGGCGAATCGCGAACCGCTCTCCCATGTTTTCACCGCGCCGTAACACGCCGATCCTTCTAACGAGCTCGAATTTTGCAGTAATTAGCTGAAATAATTATTGTCGCGTACCCGACCTGCACGTCCCACAGTGGGCTGGATCGCAGATTTTTGTGACATTTTACCAAGAAATGAACTTTCTCATATCGATGTCCAATCGATTGGTATTGTTTCTTCGAATATCCACTGACCTCAAAAATGGCAGAATTAAGAAAATTAATTAAACAATTATTACAAAAACGATATATTTATTACGACAATTATCAGTGGATAGACGATTTCTAAATGAATTCTAGTGTAATTTCATCCCGATATCTCTTATGGTTGAGGAGTTCTAGTGAAATGTCACCAACTCTGCCGGGTTTCTCTAATTATTCGATCTCCGTCGCTGGATCGCTCGGTAACTCTTTTTAGATCTGGATCCTGTAATTTCGTGGATCATTACGGAAAACCATTACGAGGAAAGAGAATTTTCTCAATTGTTGGAATAATTTTAATCGTGATTTTCGGTTCTATAGGGTCTCTGTAAATGTACATTCGTAACATCAGTGAATTGAAATTTATTTTAAACTGTCAGTAAATTGTGAATTTAATTAATGTCGTTGCCAATTTGTATTGTATTATTTGTTCCTGCATTATGCAGCAAGAAGTGAGATAGAGATAAACAGAAAGAGAGAGAGATAAAAGGGTCCATTACACGGTGATAATTATTTAAAGTGTTCAAATATATCGACCTATTCGTAATGTAATAATAACGTATATTATCCTGTTAGAAAGATATTTCGGTTGAGCTTTTGTTGCACAGTGTTATCCGGAGTTCTTCGGTGGCAGAGTCGAGGCGTGGAGGAACGCGTGGATCGTGACTCGATTAATGCAAAGTAGATCGCGTCTTTATTCGGCGGCCAGGTAACCGAGACCGCGTCAAGGCGTCGCCCTTAATCGGCATTTAATTAACTGGTTCGATAGAGGTGGCAAGAAGCCGGTCGACGCGTACCATGCGGCAAACTGCATTTTCAGCCGGATGTGTCCGGGCCACGAAATCGGAACGCGGAACGCGGAAAAGGAGTCGCCTTGGGACCTCTTATCGCGAGGACTTCCTGCTGCCTCGGTTCACAAGTGACGTAAAGAGCCGTTCACACTGGCTGAACAAACGCTCCGGCTCGAGAATCTCGTTGCCTTAATCGATACTGTGAAAGTGCCTCTTGCTGGATCCTGTCGTCTAACCTACGAATGTTTACGCACTGTCTCTCCCGACAATAAATGCCGCTACATCCTTTGCAATTTGTTCGCCCTCCGATGCACAATTTATGAACAAATTAAGGCTGTGCAATTTGCGCGTCAGGTGGAACAATACTCGTACAAATCTGTATAGATTTTTCCAATGCTTTAGACGATGGTATTCAATACTTGGCAACCCTTGTGTTCCAGGCTTCTTTAATCATTTCTTAGGAGAGAAAGAAAATTATATTTATTATACGGCTACGTTTAGTTTAGTGCTTAAATATTGATAACTGGAGGACAGAATTTATTCTGACTCGAAAGAAAGAAATAACAGTTTAACAGATATTATTTGGACCCTTTATCAAGGGGCTGTTATAGGGGGTGTTATATGACAACGGATTAAATACAATGATAGGATGTATAGAGTGTAAAATAAATATATATGTATAGTTCCAAATTCTTCGAATTTTGTCCTGTTACGTTCTCAGATTCATTTTTACCATAAATAAATAAATTCTGCTGTCTAGCAATGATCTTTCTTGCATTATCCAGTCATCGAGAGGTAGTTTAAGGGAACGATGTGATTATTTAATCAAATATTTATAAGAAGGGTTCAATACAACGAAGTAAGAAGATCCCAAATCGGAAAGTTTACGTATTTACGAGCTATAAGAATAATTAAGATCATAGCGTCTTAGAGGTACCTACCATTCCTTAATTATTCAAAATTCACGTTGCATCGAATAGTCAAAGTGTAACGGATTACGTCGTGAGTAAATTTCGAAAGAATGTCAGCAAGCATGTATTGTACGTACATCGAATCTTATGCAAATGAATGAGATCTTCTGGATGGAGAGTGCACAATACGAATTTTAGTATAGAATGTCTTTGGCAAGAATATCTATTGTAGAGCCTGTCCTAATTCAACATCGTCGACAATGGAAGACTAGACCGTATCGAATGCCCTCTGTGTATTACTCTTAGCCCTTCGGTTCAGGCTTCAGCTCCCTTTTGTGGGATCCAATTTAGCTACTCGATCATCGCCGATCGGATACTATCGCCGCCATTTCACTGGCCATCAGCATTAGGTTTTCCTCCTTCGCAGCCATTTATTCTTCGAGACGATCAATTTACTGTTTCTTCCACGGGTGAAATTTTCTTCGGTCGTATGTTACGATTAAATCCGAGAAAATACAGCGGGTGTACAAAGTATTCGTGCACCTTTTTGAAAACGAATAACTTTATTCAAAACTTTATGCAATTATGGCTTTTGAAGATTTTCGAACAATAAGATTTTATTTGATTCGAGTTTGCAAATTGCATAAACGTCCGCAGTCTGCTTGTCACACCTCGTTTCTAAGGTCATAGTGCACAGAAAAATATTCAGAGACTCCTTCTCCTGCTGAATCGCTTGAATATTTCATAAATGAGGTGTTTCGCATTTGATAAAGTATTTGAACAGCGGAGAAGAGCGCGGCTGGCTAATAATGCTAATCCGAAGATCGATGAACGAAAAATGAACTAAACGTACATCGCTACTGCAGAACGCGAGGCACAGTTAGGAGCAGATACAACTTTGATGAACGTAATCTTTATCTATGAATATTTCACTGGACTTTTCCGGCATAGAAACTCGTTTAACGGATGTCTCGCATGTCCAGCGACTTCGCGTGGCAGTCGCGATTCATTTTGCAGCTGACAAACAGCCTAACTGGCCAGCGCGCGGTATCGGGAGAGCGTTGGCAGAGTCAAGCGGATGTATCTTCATCCTCCTTTTGTGTTCGGCGACGATGAATGAGAGTAAAATGACGCGTATCTCGCGAGAAACCGGGGCCAGATCGTTTGTCAGACACGTTTCCACAGTGTGAATGCCGAGCTGGTGACAAGCTGACGGAAAGGTTCGCCGCGAGAAGCTGTTCCTCCTCTGTAGTTGGGGATTTAGACGAGACGGTCGAGACCACGAAGAGCAATCCCTTCACGGTACACTTTTTTTCCCTTGTTCAACCGTATTCTACTATCGGCTAACGCTATCTTTCAGCCACGAGAACTTTCGAACTACAGTCTTCCCTCGTCTACCGTGACTTTCGTTTTTACGGATAGTGTTATTTTTTTCCCCCTCGGGTAGTCGGTCACGCTACAATGTAACACTTATTACTTTTAGGTATTTCGTTGCGAAACCTTTACCAACGGATTGGCGAGATTTTTCTGATTAAAACGAGACCAAACACGATAGAATCGCGATTATATTTACTTGTTTAACCCTTTGCATTTGAGTGGTGACGCGAAGAGGCGCCATTAATTATCTTACACCATTATTAAAAATATTTTGCGTTATTAAATTTACATTCAATAAATTACTGAACGTATTTAATATTTTAATAAACTACCGAAAGTATTGTACGAGGTATTATATCAGTTTTATATCGATAAAATTAAGAAAATTCGGGTTTCGAATTAAAATAGCTCCGAGTGCAAAGGGTTAATAAGCAATGGAAATTTCAAACGCGAAGGACAGTATGTGGAAGCCGACATGTAGATCAAAGGCCTACGTATCGATTGCAATGTTAACGCGAATACAAAACTTTATTATTTTTTATTCTTTATTTCCAGAACTTTTATCTAAATATTTGTAAGATATCCCTGGTTAAAAAAAGACCAAGCTCGACAGAGTTTCAATCATATTTACCTGTATCATAGAGAGTTAAAAATGATGGTAAAAATATGGTCCAAATTATGTTGTGTTTCGACTGATTTTAATTAGAAAAATCTCACAAATATGTTGGCAAAAGTTCTGTAAAAAAAGGATGAAAAATAAGAAAACTTTCCTATTTGCATTGACATTGTAATCGATACGCAGCCTTTTGAACTGTGCCGGTTGCCTCGATCCTCGGTCCCTCTTTGTCGTTTCCGCGCTGTCTTCCTCTATGTTTGACAAACGTCAAAGAACGTAATACCTCTACGATCTCTAAGCCTCCATACCCCCGAGGTAGTAACACTATGCGAGAGAAGATTGTACCGTGAAAGCAGACAAAAGTTCCTCCTCGCTCTTCGCCGAGAAAATCCTTCTTCAAACAGACTTTGCAGAAGGATTAAATTCAATCGAGCACCTCTTATCTGACACTCGGTTTACACACCTGAAGTTTATCGCTGCGATAAGACCTCGATCATCTGAACTAATTGGTCCCGGATCATCCGGATCAGGGTGTTTTTGAAGAAATTATTTTATTTGGTGATTTTTTTGCTGCCGAAGCAGGGAACAATTCACGACTGGTTCATTATACAGTTAGATATGAAATGATATGAAATATTCTTCAGTTGCACATTTATATGACACCAATGAAAGCATAAAATTATCGATATTCTGGATAACGTTCTTTATATCAATTCAATTTTTAGAACAATACATTATGGTACATATTCTTCGAAGAACAACATGACCCCTGATACAAGAAATAAAATTGTCCATAGTTAAGGCACAAAATTAAAGCAGCAATTGAAATATGATAAAAAAACGATTATCGCAAACTCCAATTTCGAATCCTTGTCGATCTCGAAATCGAATTCTTGGAATATTACATACTTCGCATGAATTTGCAGCAGAAAGTTAGCAGATTTAGAGATCGGTCCGCAAGCTTCAAAATATCACCAGAAATTGCAGGAATGCAGGAAATCGCGCAGGCAAACATGCATAGATGGGATTGAATACTGGTCAAATTTTATTAATAACTTTACGAGACGAGCTCGCGGGCCGGAATGTTTGCGTTGGTGTTTTACAAACGATCCATAGGATCTATATCTGCAGAATTCGTTTATCGATGCGTAAACTCGCCTGTTTCGTGCGAATTAAACAACCCGCCGTGTTGATTTCGAAGCGTGTCCATTCGATCGGCTAAAACCTTTGCCAGCCTGTCAATTTTTCGGTATTAATCCATAAACTTTCGATTTTTAATCATTATTGTTATCGTTGAACGATTTTGTGTAACCCGAAAACTATGGAAACCGAGCGGAAAGAAATTCTACATTGAATATTATAAAAGGTCCGTCCATAAAAATGAATACCAGTCATTTAAATAATTTTAAAACCCAAAGAAATCATTTACAGATTGCTCGATCCAAGGCAGAACCCTGAAAAATCAAATTACAAGATTCTGCGTCATCGATTCGCTATCCTTTTCTACATTCGACGCGGTCACAAAACAACATTCAAGATCACGGCTTTTCTCTTATGTGAATGTGTCGTTGACCATCGCGGAAAAATATTCTCAAAAGCAGATAATGGAAACAATTAAATCTTCCTTATTGTGATTATTCAAAACTGAGTAGATGAAATTCAATATTATGGGAGAATTTACAAAATTGAAGATGTATATGTATACAGGGTGATTCGGTATGCTCCTTTTCAGTAAAAGCAGACAAAAATTGTTGGAGGAAAAAATCATATGTCAAAATACGTTCTAACTTCCTCTGACCTTATTTTTGATGTGGATGCACCGATGCACCCGCCAGCTGCAATTGCACTTTATTCTTTGCGGAATTGATTTTGCGGCGGCGGATATTGCGTCCGCGGTTGCCAATTCGGAATATAGAGATTGTCGAAATGGTATCGCGCGACGTTCGACACCCCCCCCCCCCCCCCCCGCCCTCCCGAAAGATAATATTGAATGTTAGAAGAAACGGGAATGCAATTTTTGTTTGAGCGGACGATAGCGGCGCGGAACCGTTCGGATTCGATATTTGAATCGGTTTTGGGAGTTAAGTGATTGCTCTCGGCGCAATTCCACGCGAAAGCAATTTTGTTAGCGCTCTCTAAAGTTGATAAAACAGTCGTGAGCACGGTTTTCAGGGGGCGGCTCGTTCGAGGAAGGGCATGGACGGGGGTTGTAAACTCGAGCCGCCCCTTCGCGACACGCTTACATGTAAGTTGGATGGGTAAATAAACTTTAAATTATTCAGGCGTTTCGTTAATTCCGGAACGTAGAAATTCGACTGTTTTCCGTTGAACAAAGTCACCGTTCGACTTCGCAGTTGCTCGGGAAACCCGTATGTTCGTTCGTTCCTCTTTACTGTAAATTGAATTTTAAAAGAGAAAAAAACATTTTCCTATCTAGGGGATCGTTGTTATAGGAAATGAAACTTTTATGTTCTGCAAACCGGAAATAAAATGAAATTGCTTCACCCTGTTTAAACGTATCAATCCAATGAGAAAACTAGTATGCGAATTACTATGGTAATGCTCTTTTCTTTGATTCGTATTAATTAAACCTTTGGAGGGGATATTCGTTTTCTTAGATTGTAAAGTTCCCGTTTTTTTGGATCAACGCTTCGTGGTATTTAGTTGTGACTCGATGCGAATGCAGATAATTGTGGTTAAATGAAAAATATGTATAACCAACGATCTTATAAATGATTGGTTGCAGATAACCAAATGAATTTCTGTTACGATCCAACATCGAGCTTCTTGATAATTCGGCGTGCATTTTCCCAGTAGTTGTTCCAAAATCTTGAATCTGAGAAAGCGTTCAATTTCGCGTTTGCCCGCATATAATGTTATCTCGACGAAGTGTGTAATGAAATTAAACTCTCGTTATTCCGCATTAAAATTCACCGATAACTGAGAAAACAATAGCAGACTCGACGCTATCTCGTTCGACTTCGCTTGGTGCGGGCTCGTACAGCCGCTATTTCCCCCAGAGTCTTGCTATATCCTCGTTAAAGCACGGGTAAGAGAGGGAAGCGAATCTCGGAGCGGATCTAATGTCGGTAACGCTCGTGCCAAATACAATTTTACGTCCAATCGGCGAAAACGGTGCATGTATTAGGTCGTTCGGAAAGTAATTTCGTTTTTCGCGTAGTGATGGCATTGCTTCAATTTGTTATTACTCAACCTTATCTTAAATCGCAAAATCATGGTATATCTTGACAGCTGACATCTCGCGCGTCGTTTCCTGTCTTGTCGTGCTTTTAACCTTTCAAATATGAAAAATCAAAGTACGCATTCCATCACCTTTTGCTTTTTTTATTACCGCGAGGGTAAAAATGCAGTGCACAAAAGAAAAAGTTTCATGCTGTCTAAAGAGAGGATGTATCATCGGATTACCATTTTTTCATAACTTTTTATGCAGTGCAAATTTAATTTTAAGTGTTATAAAACTTATTCTATGTATATAGTAAAAAAATATCTTCCAATTTAACTTGAGAAAATGAAGTGACTTTTAGAACGACGTAATAGAACGTGTCGCGAAACTCGGTTTTAGCGCGGAAATTTTCTAAGTTGAAATCTTCAACGGTGCAAATCTCAGGCTTGCAATAACAAGCCCGCGAGCGATTTGCTGGACCGAATAAGCTTCCGGCAAGGACTCGAGGGGTTCGGGCAAGTTAACTAGATCAATTCCGGGATTCGGCCGAATCAGAGGCTGAACCTTTCCGCTGACGTCCGTGGGATTCTGTTGTCGCGAAGATCCTCCGACATCCGCTTACGATCACCGGAAGCGGTGTCAGCGAGTTAGGCTCCTCACCCTTCTCATCGACCTATCTGGTCGTTTCATAGATATCTTCTTGACGCTAATTTCTGGAGCAAACATCAAGACTTCCAATTTCATTTCAGTTTCCATTTAAATCACATGCGTAAACACGTCTGTGCACAAACAGGAAACTGGTTCACACTCATACACGTACAATGGAAAACTGTAAACATACTTTTCAATATTATACGAATAACGAGAGCTTCAGGATAATTCACAGGTTTATATATCACTTTTTTTGAAACATAGTTTCGAAGGTACTTCTTGTACACACGTTAGCGCACATATTTTTCGGTTACTTTTAAATGGTTCTATGTAGGTGAAAATGTCAAAATATTTAAGGACATCAATGTATTGGATTCAGCTTAACCACTCGCCTTACGATTTAATTTACGGTTTCAGTGATTAGAACTTTCTTTGTAGTTCATAATTTCCTAAAAACGAAGAAAAATTATATCTATTGTATGCCTACATGTTCTCCGATAACTATACATTAACCAAAATAGAATTTCATCTCGGTTTAACGGAAATTAATAACATACATGTTTATTAGACTCTGTTCAGAATTTTCATCACGAGTTTGACACGATATTGTAAGGCAAGGGGTTAATACAAAAAAGAATTCATTTTTTATTTGGCTCCTGTGTCCTTCAATCAATGCGAACATTTTTTATTTTGCATAAACATAGTGTCAAGCTTGGAAATTAGCTTGATCATGTATGGAACGACCCGAAATCCATCGACTAGTGCGTCTATCTATCCGAAGACGATGCCCTCGTTTTCTCGACGCCTCGAGGACCGAATTTGGGGGGGTGGTCTCGCGCAGTAAATGACCGGGCCGTCGTCGCCAGAGTGTCTGACCCTCTTATCGGGCAGCTCCTCTTTCGTAAATTCAGGGGATTCGCCTGTGGATTGAGCTCGACTATATTTCACGGGAGTGGCGTCCTCTTCTTCTATTCTTTCGCGATTCCGAGACGGGTTCTCGCAGAGGGTTGAACAAACGTTGAAAAATGGCCGGCACCGTATTCGAAATGTTTTCGATGGACTGATGAGCGTCCGGGAAAATCAACAACCGGCTTTCAGAGAAAGTTTTAACGAGAAATATCAATCACGAACTCGATTTTTGAAGATTAGATTTTGCACAGGGTCATTAGAGTCGGTCAAAGTACTTCGATGAAATTTTCGTATTGTGGAAAATGTTGTTAGAAGCCACGTAAAACGAATGAAACGTGAATAAAAATCGACGTCGAAATCAATCAAATGAAGAATCATGTAAAAGCAAATTATTATTAATCAGAAACGTGACATATAAAAAGGGATCGACGAGTAAAAGAGAAAGGGTTCGAATATTATCCTAGGATCTTTTCCTATTTAAACACACGCACACATATTTTATGCAGCTCTGGTCAACGACCCAGCACCCCTGTCCTCACCCTTAGCTGACTGGAACGATCGGAAGCGAGATCGAAGTTCTTTCATCTCTCGGGGAAAAAAAGGGACGTGCGGAAGTCGAGCGATTTCCCTCGGACCAGATTGTATCCACGCACGGAAGGCGGATGAAACGATCATCGATCGCGCAGAAGTATCACTTGCGATCATTTATAAAGCTAAATACATCACCTTCCTCATCTAATAATATTCGCCGTTATTATCAATTAATGCAAATTAAGCAGTCTACATACAGGTTTTGCACTCCAAACTCACATATTTTCAAATCAATTTCACCCATTTGCAAATCAATTTCACCCATTAAGAATATTTAAAATCAATTATTTATTAATTCAGATTAAATTATATATGTATTTAGATACGCGTGAACGGTGCCATTGGTGCGAGGGAAACATACACTCAATACGCTTCAACGAATACATACATATCGTATACTTTTATTTTGAATATTTATTAATCAGAGAGTGGCTTCAACGAATATACATATCTACGCACAGTTATTAATGAATTGGTAATTACTTTTAAATGAGTGTTGGATGTACATCTTTGCAATAAATGAAATTTTGAATTTTTTAGAAGAATTTTAGATACTTAAAAATATTTTATTTGTAATATCTGTATTTATTGCGCTATGCGCTAACCGATTTTTCTATTTCTAAGTCAAACGGTTTTATTGAAATTCAGCAGAATCAGAAAGTTTAATTTTTTCAAAAATAGGTGAAAGATACGCAGTATTGTATTTTCATTGATGTGACAGAGGATGTATTTCAAGGGGGGGGGGGGGGGGATGCGAATGTTGTGGCATGTCTAGTCGGCAGGATTTCACGATTGCTAGCTACACGATTACGTGCATGTAATTAATTAGCGACTGCCCACGGTTTTGCTATTAAATTATGACTACACCGTGCGCCTAGTCGAACAACGTACGGGACGAAATTTGAGCGGACCTCGTCCCGCAACAATGGGGCTGTTGCGGAATCTGGACACGGTAATGGGAATCATAATTCAAAGACATCGGATGCCATAACATAATGGCTCGATCAATACAGCCCTGAAAAGAATCATCAAATATTTCCTCGTTCGTGAATTCGGTGATTGCTATTTTACTAATTTTTCAGACGTTATTTGAACACCTCCAATTTTTCTGGAAAAATGTAACTGAAGATGTATGATATCCGCTTTAAAAACGCTTGATGGAGAAAATTTCTCGTGTCAAAGAATTTCTGTGACACTATAGTGGATTTTTATATACAGATTCCGTGTACAGCAAGTAATTTAATTCCCTTGTTAAAAGTTTTAATAAGTTCGAAGTAAAGTTAAAGGGCACAATTAACTTTCGTGCAGGACTTTCGCCATTGTGCCGTACATTATTATGGTTTGTATAAACTAAAAATAAAGTGTGAATAGCGAAAAATAACTGTGTTCCGCAACCATTAAACAGGAATAAACGATATCGTTATAATCGTGCTCTAATCCAGTCGAATCACTGTATTTTATAAAATTTTCGCAAGAGATTATTTCGGTAGAACGGGTTTTTAAGCCGATCAGAATTTTTGTCCCGGCCGCGGACGTTGATTCACTTTCATCTGCTTTGTACGGTGTTCCATCTTTGCGTGAAAAACCGGACCCCGGCTAATTAACCTTTCCATACATTTCACAACCGGCTCACCGTACCGCACGGACGGATAAAACGCAAGGAGTTGCTTTTTCAGTAAATTTTTCGTCATTTACAAAACGTAACCGTTGGCGACGGAACACGAGAGCGTCGGCCCGCTTTTGTGCCGGCCATTTTGCGTTTATTAACGACCGAGGAGCCGTGTCAAATTTGCTCGATCCAGCTTTCCGCCTGTAATTCGTTTATTTGTTACTGAAATGGGCAATATGGCCTTTGGCGCGCCATCAAACCCACGATAATTGGATGGAAAACGCTGGTGCACAATGCAATTAATAAAAAATATAATACAACTTTTATCGGAGACGCTAATGGTGTTTTTATGGATTCCAGCCTCCGGGATAAATATTTCATTGATGCAATTTAGCGTCTATAAATTCCCTTCGCTGATAGATAAGAATATTGCTTTTAAAGCGACAGAGAAATTATGAATTAATAATTTTGATAAAAAATTATTTTAACAACAACAATTCTGGTTTCCACGTTTTTCATAGCTATTACTGCTTTTTTGGAAGCAACTGCTGTTGAGATTATTCAACAACGCATAGGGGTCAATTATGAATGATCTAATTCATTAAAATTTTCAGCATGTAAGAGTTTTAGTACTATTGCGCAAAAAAGTTTCATTTTTAAAAAAACATAAAGCATATCGCCCAAAGGGTGATAAATAAACTGATCGAAGTTTTCCAATGAAGCAAATACACATTGCGATACCACTGAATATTTCCGATACTATTCGCACATTAATTTCTCGTGTAAATGTACAAATCGAGTAATCATTGCTGAATAAAAATGAATGCTTTAAAAGCAAAACATAAAAAGTAAGATTTACGGGTCTCCGCTGCGTTTAAACAAATTCATCGTGTTCCAGCATTCGCTTCTGTATTTTTAAAGGAAGCAGATCAAACTAACACAGTGCTTCCGCAGATAATGTCCGCCAATCGCCGCGGTGAATCGTGAATGAAAATGTTTCATATTTTCTCGTCTCATTCACGCGTACCGAGTTGACAATAGCATCCGCATTTAGGCGAGATAACGTCTCCCGGTGCCATGGCCATAAACAGAATCGATACAACCATCAACATCATAACAAACAGTTGGTTCCGCCAAACAGCTCGCCAAATTCCACCGAGGAGGAGGCACGAGCAGTGTCCGCCCTCTTCAAAGAGGAAATTCGCATGCTCACGAATCGATCGCCCGGCAAATAGACCCGCATCGTGTCTGTCGTTCGCGCGTAAATTACCGATACTGACCGGCGCTTAATTCCAGACGGATCTATTTCGGCCGCTGGATCGCCAGCATCCGATCATTTCGCGTGCTGGACCTCGACCTGGATCGAACTCGATGAACTTTTACGCGGCTCGAATAACAGCTCATTTAATAAGTTATAGCATTTTTGGAACAGCTCTTAAAATTTTCGTACACGTGTGCTCAAGGCATACGCATCATTTGAGTCCGAGTGGTAAAGTACTCTTTGAAATATCATATCGTTAGACAACAATCTGGAGTAAAATGGACATTTATTTTCTTCCTTAATATGTTAATATGTCTAATAACTTGAAAGTAAAACAACAGTAAGGTGGAGTGGGGCAAGTTCATAAACGAGGCAAGTGCATAAATTGGTTATTTTAATTATAACATGAGAGAAATTTCTCTAGCTTGTATTTATTAATGTACCATAAGTTAATATGAACTATTCGACATAGATGTCGCCCAAGAATAAAGGTGTTTTCCTAATTTAATGCAATAAAATGCAATAAAGCATTTTATAGCAGGCTTGTTAATCATTTTGCTCTTGCCCCATTAAACATGAAACAAGGTTTGAATGCATTTTAACTCTAATGACAATCTTCCCCCATTTTGTGGGAAAAGTGCAGAGTAGTTGACATTTTGTACAGCATCCTATCAAAATGAAAATTTTCAAGAAAAATTAGAATGCTACGTAATATTAATTCACCAGTAATAACTGTGCAAAGCGTTTGATACCGACAGCGTTAAATATTTACATACCAGACTGAAAATTCATAAATTTAAATCCAACTTTACAAAAACCAATCTGCTCTTACCACACTTCACCTTATTTGAAATTTCTTCTAATGTTTTTACTGTTTCAAATTACACCTACTCATTTTTATCGTAACCGCATAAAATCCGCTGTCTACGCATCATGATTACTTTAAAAAACGCGTTTGAATTCATGAATAAATTGTATATATGTATAAATTCGTAATATTCTCTCAACAGGTCCGCAAAATTAATTCTTCTTACATAAATCGATAGCACAACATTCTAACAACGCGCTGACAATATTTTATAATTCTGTGAGAACAAAATTGATTTTTCGGACCTGTTGCACTAGAATCCCCTAAACGAGCGTATAGGATCCCTTTAACGGCCGAGTAAATTGTCGGCTCGGTTCACCGGCGAATTCCTCCGGTCTCTCCCGTTTAAAATTCACGTCGCGGCTGCAGAAGGGAGCTCAGAACGCAAGGAGAAAGTGAAACGAGCTTAAGGCGACCCCGAGTATCGCGTATCCTCGCGAATCTCGCGCGAGCGATAGCTACGCCTCGCTGATTTTAATTCGTCGACGCTATGTAACGGGCTGCGTGAAAACAACCGTCCGCCGAGAGATTGCACGCGATCCCCACGATTCCAGACTCCTCGAGTATTCGCGCAGATCATCGTTAAAGGTATTTTACTGCCCGGTCGTTAACGTGGATATTAATTGGGGAGGTCCCGCTTTGGTCGCGCGGATTCCACCCGTAAATAATCACCGATGATAATTGCCGAGCGCCGTTTCACTCGAGTCGCGGATTTTTATACGATTGCAAATTTTCTGTGCTGCCTCGGAAATCAGGGATCAGCAGATATTTTAATGCTTTGGAAAGCATTCAAATCATTTTCAATCGGCAGCAACAATTAAGACCTTGACACGTGAATTAACGAGAAAATAAGGATCCAATGAAAATCAATTAATTTTGGTATATCAGTAAAGCCTTGATCTAAGAAATATCCTCGGGCCCATGTCGTTTCTTGGATCGTGAAGTTCAGAACCGGGCAGATTCTTCCCCGCTGTGGTGTCACGTTTCCCACTACTTTTTTTCCACCTCTTATTCTTCTTGTATGTATTTGATTCATAATTACACTGTACTTCGTAATTGTATTTCCGTTATAAAGACGAATTACAAATTACATTGCAATTTAATCGAATGGAGCGATTGAATTTCGAATTACGAAATAATTGAATACAAATGTCATTAAATTACTTTGTAATTATAATTCGTGAAGTAATTCTGCCAGGCTTGATGGTGAACACTGTCATTTGTTCGTTACCACCTGTTGAAAATTTGATGTTTTCTTTTTCATTCGAAAAATAATTCTCTCACTTTATTGTGTCATAATGTCCACGACACGGACCGCGTGGACTATGACGCACTGCATACCGTCAATTGAATAATTAAATACAGTTCAAATTATTATTTGTGTAGTGTTATTTTAATAGGAACAGTGTGAATTCAGATTTTTCTATCTTTACCGGATACTAAACATTTCATAAGCTCTTGAAAGCTGATTGTAATCTCCAGACGCTTATCGGTTAAATTACAACCGCTCAACGAACGAGGATATTAATCGTAAAACGGTGCAGAATATATCTAGTATTTGCCACTGTCACCTGCGCCGGCCAGTATGTATCACGTTGTGTCGTGCACGTGCTCTGTATTGACTTTCCGCGCCAGAAATAGTGATCGGCTGCTATTTTAGCTCGGAAATGTGTCATAAAGTGGTCATGTGCCACTGCTCTTCTCCTCGTCAATCGTACATAAACCAGCCATCATATTGGCTCTGCGGTTCGGTTCCTCTTCTTCCTCATTTTCGCAGACAACCAATCGTTATTTCGCCGTCCCCTGATCGAACACCGCTTTCCCCCCTTTAAGGGCCAATTATTGCAATTTCATCGCACGTTCCTGCGATGCGAGTTTATCGTGCATGATTTTATAGAGAATGTTGCATCTGTGTCGTCATTTTTTATGATGCAATTGTTATTAGACTGTGAACCTTTATGCAATATAAAGATTGTCTGTGTTAATTGCAAGACACGGTGAATAATAGTAAATGACTTTTATCCTTCATTAAATAGAGAGACTCTGTGCGTGAAAATGCTCTTTGAACTTCTCACATTGCGTAGCAAAGCTAACTTTTTCGAAATAATTGTATTATACAATTGATTTTGAAATTACGAAATAATTGAAGTAGTTCAATTGTAACTCGACACAACTCTGCTTATACCTAGTACCAAAGGGGCCTTTTATAATAAATTTTCATTACAGGCACAGATAAAAAATTTCAGAATCGTTAACTTTACATTTTCCTTCGCAATTGCGACCAATAACAATTTTAAAAAGAATTATTTTCACATTAGCTAGTAAATTAATCTTTCTAGAGTCCCATAAAAAAAACTCAAGCCGTTGGGATCAATTGTGAAAAAGTTATTCGGTTTCAAAAGTGTGTAGAAATACATTGTACACCCACTGTAGATATTTATTTCTTCTTTTAAGTATTACAATGACAAATTTTGTTCCCTCGTGGACGGATTTTAGGAGCCCGCCACCAAAGTTAGATTTTATTTTCAGTCACCATGTATGCGCCGACGAATGCGTAACATTTCGACGCGGATTGCGTAAACCACGGCGAGAAAGTCGTGAAATTCGGGCGTGTAAAGTGCTGCTGCAACCTTTTACATAACTGGTACTCGAACGACCGACGAAGCACTGCACATCGTTCCTTGTTTTTGCTCTCGAATCGAGAGATCGACGCTTGTTCGTCGCGAAATCCTCCACCGATACCGGTGTCCGTGAGAGAAACGACGTAACTACGCCAATATATGTACATCTACGTTACGACACATCATTTGCACGATGCCAACAGGCCGCCATATTTTACAAGATTCTCGAAAACTATCTCACCAACAGAACAAAAACAGAACAGAACATTTCCCACGAAAAATGTTAACGAGCTTCAAAAACGTGTAATTATCTTTCACGTAATCAGACTGACGGAGCCGGTCCAAAAAACCACAATGTGAATCATTAACACGTTCGCTACGAACCTCATACATATACAGCGACCACGATTTTGCATATCGCGTAAAGAAAATCGAATGAATTTCGTGCATGTTATTTAATATTTGAATTTCCCAGGTTGATGGAATGCCAGTCGAAGCGATCTCGTTCAAATGAAAATTGGAAAATTAAATTTTATAATCTAACTAATCTCGTTACGCTGATTACTGCATTCCAGATCTCCGTGCAAAATAAACATGTTCCAAGTGGATCGCAAGATACACGGGTTAAACGAAAATGTGTTCCATCTTTTAATAATTTTGAAAATTCTTGCAATGTCATCACACCCATTTCTTTTCGTCACAAATGCGATCAAGTTTGTTATGAAATGTAATTGATTGGAAATAGAAAAAATTTGTAGAATCTGCGATTTCAATGAATCGGAAACACTAAATTCAAAGATTTTTACATCTTACAGGCACAGATAAAAACTTTAAAAAACGTTACCTTTACTTTATCCTCCGCGATTGCGAGCAATAACAATTTAAAAAATAAATTATTTACACATTAGTTAGTGATCCTTAACTGATCTTTCTAGCGTCTCAAAAAAACTCAAGCTGTCGGGTCGAATTTTGAAAAAGTTATTCGTTTTTATAAGAATACTTTGTACACCCACTGTATGTGTATAAATTATTCAATAAACCTTGGGCTACTCCGAATTGTACAAAAATACATATGATAAACTGTGTCCAGTTTTGCGAATTGTAACTCGGTTATTGAAAATAGAACAAATTGGTGTAGTTGCAAAATACAACGAGGTCACGAAAAATTGTAGAACCGCGGGATCTAAGAGACAGCACCGACCCGAGCGTTTTTCTTAGATCAAGACTACTGTAATTTGGCCTAGCTACTAGATACACCGTGTGAACAGCCTTGGTACAATGTTACTAGAAAAGCTTATATGTTTTGTTAGGGGAAATTCGATTGTCTGTTGTTCTACGGTGGATGTACAAAGTGTTCGTACACCTTTCAAAATAGAATGACTTTTTTATAATTGTACCAAACGACCTGATTTTTTATAATCAATTAAAAAAAGACATGCAAAAAAGATTTTCCAAAACTTACAAATTACAAGGTTACATGCAAAAATAAAAAAGGCATTTTTTAAAACTTTTTTGTTTGGGCCGTTAATGGAAATTTAAAATATATGTTTTGTAGATCTGTGTTAGTTATACACGTACCAAAAATTTCATCGAAATCGGTTGACACAGGAAAAAACGACACGCATCGAAAGATGTACGATTCGTATGTAGCTCGTGTGTATGTTAATCAATTTCGATGAAATATTCAGCATGTGTGTAACATCTACAAAACATATTTTAAATTGTCTCTAAGGGACCAAATAAAAATGTTCTAAAAAATGCATCTTTTATTTTTGCATTTAACCTTGTAAATTATAATTTCTGGAAAATCTTTTTTTGCATATCATTTCGTAAACCAATGCTTCTAATTGATTATAAAAAAATCAGGTCGTTTTGGTAGAATTATAAAAAAGTTATTCTATTTTAAAAGGTGTACGAACACTTTGTACACCCGCTGTATATTAGACACGATGCTTTCGTTTATTAAAGAGACAATTTTCTGTGAATTTATTTGGACGCATTCATTGGGCGAAATTGCATTGAAAATTGGCGAAAAGTCGAAAGAGATAACAGATCGTAAAATAGATTGTCTCGGTGCAATTAATCAACTTTGGGGGGGGTTGAAATTCGACGGGCCCTCGGGGCTGGAAATCCCGAAAACTCGGCGCGCAATTCCCATCGATCCCAGCGCGCAGGCCGGTCCGGGCTGTCGGATTCGCGCCTCGAAATTACCATGCCCGTTCACCGGATCGAGTGCCTCAATTACGCTCGTTGACGTCCGAAGAGCAACCCCCGGGCCGCGCATCAACCACTCTCGACCCCCGATTACTCTGCCAAACAATGTCGCCGAGGGGTTCGCTTTTGTTCGCGTATGAATTTTCATCCGACCGCGTGGCGATCTCCGTTGGCTCCGAATTACGGTGGAACGGAGAAAGATGAACAAAAAGCTGATATTGTTTTCCGGACTACCTCGGAAATTGAATGTTCCAATTTTCCGAATACCTACATTCCAGGACTGAAACGAATTCTTATCGTGCACGTGGGAGGAACGTCTCACACTTTTTCTTGACGATTTTTCCCGAATATTTCAACGCGTTAATTGTAAATGGAACTGATCGATCACGTGGATAAAATAAGCAAGCGATTAGTACATCGAGATCCGCTGATGAATTTTAATTCAGTCGCGCGCGTGTGAGGATTTCGTTCGATCCTCTCGATATTGCGGCGAGAGAAACGTGAAAAAGAAAAGAGGTTCGCCAATGTTGAAGAAAAAGAAGAAGAGCGGGGAGAGTTTAGGAGAACGAAGAGGGATGAAAGGATCGTGGAACGAGGGTATGGCGGGCGGCATGCGTCGCATCCCGCTCGCAACACATTTTCCAAGCCGATACGCTTTCCCTCACCCTTTTGTCAAACGCGCAGGCCACCCTATTGCGCGATGCCCTCCTCGCCCTTCGTCGCCACGGCGGTGTTTCCCTTTCTCCAGCGGCTTCCTGCCTCCTCTCGCCGCCTCTGGAAATAGTATAGTCTATAGTCGCCGCAAAACGACTCCCCGTGCTCCGTGTCCGCGCGATTATCAGACTCGCGGCTCACCTTCTTCGCGCGTCCTATAATCGCGACACGTGCTTCCGTCCGGGCTCGACGAACGAACCCAGTGAACCTGTGCTGCCGAGAGATTATTATGTTCCTCGTCGGACTACACCGCCCTCGCACGCAATGAGCATCGCGCAATTACACGCTGTGCAGAGTTAATTATGGTGCGGTCCGCGCGAGCGCCTCTTGGGGGTTGTTGCTCCGGTGGGAAAATTTGAAACATTTCCTTGGGAACGTCGCTTTGTTATTTTGGCAAGGTTCGAGTACCTAGCGATGATTTGAACAATCGTAAATTGTGTGGTGGCTTGTAATTTTCGTTCGAGTTCGAGATGGTTGTCGGTCCGGTGGGAAACTTTGAATAATTCGTTCGAGAACTTCGGTTTTATAGTTGCGTCGAATGTTAGTAGAGGGGCGTGTAGATACGGCGAATTGTCATTTTGTCAGGATTGGAATACCTAATGAGCATTTGAAACATCGTATACTGTCCTGTGTAGCGAATCGTAAGTTTTGTTAGACTTGGAATATGAAGAGAGGATTCTTGATGAATATGGATTAGTTGGCGGTTGTTGCTGCACGGTCAAACGTTATTTAGAATGAAGCGTAGACGGTGTGGATCGTAATTTTGAAGGGTTGAATGCATAGTGACAAACTGAACAATTTTAGGCTACCCTGCGTAGCGTATAGAGTATAGAAAAGGGATCTTTGATGAGTACGAATTGGTGAATATTGAGCATAGAACATTATTAAAATAACGTGTCGATCAAGCGAATGCTATTTTAGCACAGTTGAAATGCCCAGTGTCAATTTGAAAAATTGTAGACTGTTTTGCACAGTGAATTGTAATTTTTGTTAAAGTTGACGTAGAAGAGGATCCCTGACGAGTATGAATCAGTGAGTATCGATAGAATGAGATGTGGATGTATAGCGAATCGTTATTTTGTCAGGATTTGATTGGCGAGTGACAATTAATGGAATTATAAAAATCGTAGGCCACCCTGCGCAGTGGCCTATAATTTTCGTTAGCGTTGGTGTATGTAGAAGAGGATCCCCGGTGAGTACGGATCAGTGCAACCCGAATGTGGTATTTTCAAGTGGTCTGAGATTTTAAGTTATTAATAAACGGTGCTCTTTGTGCCATCCGAGATATTATAGTATAATTAAATGTAACGGTGTTCGGTTCAATGACTGTGAGAATGATAGATAAAGGGAATACTAAGTCGAGCGTAAAGAACGAGTTATTCATATTCCTCGGATGCTTAATTCCGGATGGAATTTCTTATCTTCTATTTTTAACTGTTCTTCTTTCAAAGAGACATCGACTCGCTACGATCGAAAGAACTAATCCCTCGCGTAAAGTTTTATTTTGTATCTTATTTGAAAAGATTCCTTGTATATACGCGTGTAGCACATGTGTGAACTAGACTATAATACTCCGAGCTGTTTTAAATGTTTTCAAGTGGATAGGTCGAGACCATGAAAAATGTTTAAAGTCCTCCTCGCGATTATCAGATTCGAAACTTCACGGGTTTGTTCGCAACGATGGCGAGTCTGGAGAAAATGTTTGCAGAGCCCTGATCCGCCATTAATCGATACTGTTTATAGCAAAGTCGATAGATACGATGAAGAAAGTTGCCAAAGATTTATCTTTCGAACACGTGTGTCCGTTATCCTGGTGGAAACATGGTGACGATTAACGATGAGCAACTGCTGTCGAAAGAGGAAAAAGTGATGAGAACAGAATATTCATTAGTCGATACGTTAACGCGTTTGCTCTTTTTTAAACAACAATGTCCGACCAGTCGAAAAGAAAAGTATTTATCAAATAAAGTTCCACTAGAGTTCCATTTAGTAGCGAAACAATTCGTCAGGGAATAAACAATTCTGAACGCTGCACAGTGGTCCAAACGGCAATTCTAGTGACGAATAATGTGCAAAAATTAAAGGGGTAAACTCGATTCCAGGATTGCAAGGGTGCGGGATGCGCCCTCTCATTTCTCGATAATGCAAAGATGGGGTTTTTCAGCAGTGAAAAGTGCTAGATAAAATTTGCGTTATTCGGAAGTATAAAGCTGCGTAAACCTAAAAGTAGGACTTTTGAGAACGATTGCGGCCTAGATTGATCTTTTATCCAGCGCTTTCGATTACTAAAATACCTCACCTTGCATTATCGATAAATGAAAAATTGCAATCCTGGATACGAGAGTCTACTCCATTAATTTTTGTCTTATTCGTCGCTAGAATTGCCGTTTGGCCCACTGCACGCTGTATTGAATTTTTTCTGTGAAAAAATAACAGAAATAAATTCCTCCGTGTTTGAATGGGTGACCGAGTACCGAAGTCCATCCCCTATTTGGACATGCAATTTCCACGTCGTCGAGAAACATGAGAGCCGACTCGTCGGTGGATATTTCGCCGCGACGTGGCAGTCCGGAACGGGATTTTAATTACGTCTCGTCGTCGATCATCGGAGTCCCGTAAATCACGGGGCTCGATCGCGAACGATGCGCGACAGCCGCATGGCGGACGTTCCTAAAACCCCAGCCAGTGGCTGCCGCGAAACTTACGGACAGCTAATAAGCGATAACTGATGATTTATTGCGCTACGAGTTCCCACGGTTGTCCCCTGTATTAGGTTTAACAACAAGAAATCCTGATCTGAAATTCAAAGTTCAACACGCCCGGCGTTGTCCACCCCCGCGGGCCGACTACCTTCGGATGATTTACTGCCCCGCAAAGTGGATCCGTGTGCGCGTCGCACGCGCGCGAGCTCGCGAGCTCGCTCGCACGGTGTCGCCCTCGTTTTCTTAGCTTAGCATACCTGTAAATACTCGCCTCGCGTTAGACAAACCGTGCAAAAACGGGAACGGAAAATTTCAATTGCCAGCGTGTCGGTAAACGGCGACGAACCTCGGGGACAGTCCGAGCGGCGAGCTTCCACCGTTCGATTCGTTTAAAAACGAAATTCGCCACGTACGAATCGGCAAGATTGAAAATCGATCAACAATTTTCTTGGTCCGAATTTTCTGGAACCCTCAACCGGGATTGTTATCTTTGCGCGCGTGAATTGTGAGACACTGAAACCGGAAAAGTTGTTGTTATCTGATTGGTTGTAAGTAGACTGCGGATCTTTATGCAAAACAAAAATTTTCTTCGTGAATTACAAGACACGGAAAGCTTATAAAAATTTCTTACCATCTTTAACAGTTTTAATCAATTGAAAATAACATATGGACGTGCTTGAATTGTCTTAATGTTTTAATGTTTTAAATTACGTCCACCCATTTTTGTCATAAATGCATAAAATCCGCAGTCTAGATATCAGTTACAGAGGGACGACGTACGTGTGAATTTTAAAGGATTTCGAAGAAGAGAAAGTTTCGGAGGGAAAGGAGCTCTGGTTCGTGAGTTACAAGTGTTTGTTGTTTACGATAGAAAATTTTCATGCGAAACAAAAATTGAATTGATTGCAACATACAGGAGCTACGTTTATTTCTCTTCTTAACTATTTGAATCGGTTGGAAATAGCGAATAGATACACGTAAGTAATGGTTTTCCAAAGAAACGGATTCGTGCAGTCCATTTTACCTCCTTCTGTTCCTTAGATCGTGTAGTTCTACTATTTTTCAGCGATCTCGCCGATTGCGCGCCATTTCTTTAAATTCGCTCCATACATTTTTCCTCTCACTCGTCATGTTTCTTTCTCAGTCTTGTCACGCCTATCCGCACATTAATTAGTATAGAAGAATTTGCTAATGGCAGCAGCCTCTGCTACCTCGTGAACCTTCATCGAGAGGGAGCATTAACGCGCCGTAAATGGAATCAAAACGGTATCCACCCCTAAGTAACTACACCGAGGGTGTTTACGTCGCTAATGTCGAGCCACGATCGCATAGCGAGGCTATCCTGGATAGCGTACGATTTATAATTACTCGACGTCCCTCGAATTGTTACATAATACACGACGACGATGGCGATGACGAGCGAAACGAAAAAAAATAAGAGGAACAAGAAAACGGTAGAAGAACGGGGGGGAAAGATATATTACACGGCGGGAAGAATTCGAAATAAAACCAGTCTCGAACTGGTCGTTCGTCGACGTACGTGACTTCTCGCGTCCAGCTCGTGAAAAAACTCGCAACGCTTCGCAAACGAAACCGAAATGGTATTCGTCCTCGGCTCCGGTTTTTCGGAGATTCGCAAGCGTTAATTATAATCTCTTCCTTTTTCTCGCTCCAACTTCCCGGAAAACCTTTGAACAATTTTTGCCAGTCCTTTTTTCTCGGAACTTCTACCGTACGGAGCTACACACTTGAATATTCCGAGGACGTGTTTACACAAAGAAAAGTATAATGCGTCCGGCTCCCTAATTTTTGCGTTTGCAGCGGGGAATTGTTCTGACACTGAAGCCCGAAAATTTGCTCATCGTGGCGAATTAACTCTGAAACTTTTATGATAAAATTTCGGTGTAGTCAGTTTCTAATTTCTAATTGAATTTATTTTCGGAAAAATTTCTTCCATGGCAGAATGCGGAGACCGTGGAAATCGTGCAGAACAAAAATGATTTCGGCCAAATAGGCATTTCAGTCTTACTTTAATTATTTTACAAACTGAAAATAATAAATTGGCATTCTTAAATCATTTTATCCTATAGTTTTAATTGTACCTGCTCATTTTTGTCATAAATGCACAAAAACCACTGTCTAACAATGTAATTTGTCAGTGTAGAATGTTAAGAAAATTAAGTATGAACTGCTTTGAATATAATTCATAAAAAATATAGTTTTCTGAAGTACATTATAAGTAAGACACTGTTTGCGACGGAGTTGCTGGGAACGAAACGATGAGAAAATTTGTAGCGCGAAGGGTTGAACGATAATCTCTGAATCCGCATTGATGCGCGGCGAAGGTGGTATGGTCGAAGAGTATTTGCGCTGTTAATTCCCGCCACAATTTCACCGCGATACGGTTGGAGGAAGTCTCCCGGCCGGAGTTTCGCGATAATCGGCCGACGATAAAGGGCGACTCGACTTGAATTTATTGGGGCTCGGCGCCGCGCAGATAAACTCCGTCTTTATCTACTGGAAAGAGAAAAAGGGGGTAGGGGATACTAATCACGCGGTGCGATTTCACCGTGGAACCGGTGCGCCGTTGAATAACAATAAGACTTCCACGCGCTGCCGACACGAAACTAGCTCCGAATTTAAATGATAATGCCCGCGATAATTAATTAGTTGGAACGGAAGGGGCATTTGCTGTAAAAATCCTGTTTTCATTGAGCGAAACGCGGTCTTCTGGCGATCTAAATCGAGCGAGCTCGCGAGCAAAGATGCCGCACGAAGATTCGCAAGTAAATTCAATTCATTTTCCAACTGAAAAATTTACTGTGCACGCTGTAGTTCCCTACCGAATTTATTCGATTGAATACACTTACAGGAGAAATCATTTTTAAATATGGATAAACGAATCCGTCGATACCTGAGTAATAGTAAATAATACGACAGTTGGTAATAAATTAATTAACGCTCGCAACGCTACACATTCGTCCGAATCATAGAACTTATAGAAATGACTTAGTTTAGGAAAGATAAAATAATGACGTACCTAAATAAACTATACCAATAAAGTGTCTATTACTATTTTGCTTCATTAATGATAGATTACGCGAGAAGCATAAAATCAGGCGGATTTAAGCATCACGGTCTGCTGTGTCGGGACAAGTACGAAATAAATACGAGTTTCTGCGAGTCTGTTGGTTGAGGCAGAACAATGTAATTATTGTTGTATCACTATTAGCGTTCCAAGTTTCTAGCTAATGCGATTAACGTCTCGGAGAGCTTGCTTGCAATCCATCAGCTTACGACTACGCCATTTTCATCCCTCTCCTAGCTGAAATCTGTTTATCCGTGTCTGTGCAGGCACACCTCGATCTTTTGCGAAACTGTATTCGCTATAAACACCTGGTATGTGTTCCCACCTTTTCACTCACAACTAAAATTCATTTTTCGCGAACGTCTCTTTTAGATAAGATGGTGTTCATTCTAGAGAATGAATTGCTTAAAATTTAGCTTTCTACATATATTTTTTCTAATATGCGTGCAAATTACGGATTAATAGGAAACGATTAACCCTTTGCACACGGAGCTATTTGAACTCGAAAATTAAACATTCCTTCCGACTGGAATAATTCCATTCTATAATATTTTTCATTTTATGAATACGAAATTGATATAACATGTCATATAATACTTAAATGTAGGGTTTAGTAGGGTAGTTATGTTTAAAGGGTTGTCACTTTATAGCAAGAACAATTTTTTCAATATACGAAACTTGAAAAATTGACTTTTGGCCACGAAAAACGGGATTCCAGCCCACAGTGGCGTCTGTTAGTCCGTTGCGAGAATTCCCGAACTTCGAAATGACAGGTTGAAAAAATTGCTCTCTCGGGCTCGAAAGGCTCCAGTCGAGCAAAGAGGAACGGCATGCAAAGCCATCGCGAAACCACCGGGTCCCTTCGCGTGCTTTTTTACGATCATGGCAGACCCCTGGTGCTCGGCACATAAATGGCCGCATCATCGGAGCGCAACACTTGTTCAAACGAGACGCGCGTGTAAGGATAATAAAAGCACGTGGTCGAGCGTTATTGTACAACCCAGTTTCAACGACAATTTGTTTAGCCAGCGCGGACGACCTCGACAGATAAGAAATTGTCCGATGGACGAAAGACTTCTTGTACGATAAAAACGACGACAGATAAAAACGGCTGTCCGAAAGCAGTTTGAATTTGAATTTCATCGTGAGGCTATCAAGAAAATTCAGAACAACGGTTCATCGTTCAGTGTTAACAAAGGAAGCTGTTCGTAATTAACACTAAATGATTTCCATATAATGTTATAATAACATGCACTATCTGACGGTTCATTGTTTACAATGTCATACAAATTACATTGAATTAATTTTGTTTAAAATAATATGATGTGAAATAATTGGTAAACTCATTTTTATTAAATTTTCACTTAGACCACTTTCATAATTGTGGAAACATATTATGTATATAACAGTGAGATGAATACAAATATCATTTTCATACTAATATATATTTTTTTTAGTTAGTTTATTGAAGGTCGCATCAACATTTTGGGTTATTAGCGACCGCATTGCATTGCATTCCATTCTAGGTCTGTAACTTTCCTTCGAAGGTCGAAGATTTCGAAGCTTCGAATGTCGAAGATTCGAATGTCGAAGCTTCGAAACTTCAAAATTTCGAAGGTTAGCTTTCTGGTAATTCGAAGGCGATGAGAATCGAAGTTTTTAATTTCGAACCTCCGTAGTAAATTATTATGACGGCCACGGTAGATATGTGGTAGGTGGAGAGTTTACCTATCTACATTTGGATTTGCGCTTGTTTCTTCGCGCAAATATAATTTAATAATTATAATTTAATTTTTTAAATATAATTTAATTACGAAAAGTTCAAACGGAAACTTCAATGTCAGTCACCGATGACTGACAGTTAATATTTTTATTTATCAAAAATCGTGACACGGTATAAGATTGCGAAATTTCGAAGCTTCGAAACTTCGAAACTTTGAAACTTCGAAATTTAGAAATTTCGAAGTCTTCGAAGACTACGAAGAATTCGAAGACTTCGAAACTTCGAAGGTCCCTTCGTTCCTTCGAAAACTTCGATGCTTCGGAAAAGTTACAGCCCTATTCCATTCCATTGCATTCCATTGCATTGCATTGCATTCCATTGCATTGCATTGCATTGCATTGCATTGTATTCCATTGCATTGCATTGCATTGCATTGCATTGCATTGCATTGCATCCCATTGCATTGTATTGCATTGTATTGCATTGCATGGCATCCCATTGCATTGTATTGCATTGCATGGCATCCCATTGCATTGTATTGCATTGCATTGCATTGTATTGCGTCCCATTGCATTCTACTGCATTGCATTGTATTGCATTGCATTGCATTCCATTTAATTGCATTCCATTGCATTGCATTCCATTTAATTGCATTACATTGCATTGCATTCCATTTAATTGCATTCCATTGCATTGCATTCCAATGCATTCCATTGCATTGCACGTTGAATAGTTTTTCTGGAAGAAATTCGTAAAAATTCGTAGAAAAACGTGCTCGATTACCAGGGTACCCGCTTCAAGTGAGCACTACTGTAGTTCACAGTTCGGTAGCGGTATCAATCTGAATAATGGCTGGCCGTGCTTGATCCGCGCGAGCCAGTTAATTAACGATTACGCGGGCCTCTCGTTGCAGGCATAGAGCAAAGTAGCAGAGGCAAACAGCACCAACACCACGTTCGTCGCCGGCGACAGATTGAACGAGCTCTCTCGCCGGTCTCGTTCGCGTTCGGTGCCATTTCGCCGGTCTGGCGGCGGCGAACCGTGAGAAAGGAAGCGTAGTCGTTCCCCGCGAGCGGGCAGAATGGGAAAAACTCGTTAAGAGAGCTCGAGAGCCGAGGGGCCCGATGTTTAAAACCGATCGATCGGCGACTGTCAATTAAAGGAGACTCGGCTTCCGCCGTGAAACGTCCCCGGGATCGCGGAAAGTTCACGGATCGAGCGTGAGCCCGCGGGATCTATCAAACCGGGCCCAAAACCAACAAGGGGCCCGACCAGAACAACAATAGGTCGTGGTTGTGCAACACGGTCGACCCCACGACGATAACGAACCCACGATTTCACGAAGCAGAGCCTCGTTCCGACGCACAGTGGGAACGCTGGTCAACATGAATTTTCCCACAAAGAACGAGAAATATTGTGAAAAATGAACCGTTAGCTGGTGCTTGTTATTTCAACATTATATGGAATTCTATTTAGTGTTAATATCCATTCCCTTGAAATATCTCGAAACAAGAAATAAATACTCGGACCACTCTCATACATATGGTCACAATTGTAACCTCATTTCAAATAGCAATCGTTTACACTCCCACATTGGATATTTATTGAACTAACTTTTCCGTAAATAAATCTTGTTCATCGCGTCGTACGAGGTGTATGACAGTCTAATCTGATCAACTTCTGCTTTGCGTATTTCTACCATCGACAATCACACATTGATCGATAGATATTGAAATATACTTTATTGGAAAGAAAAATTGAATATCTAAATAAACATTCGGTGAAAATAGACGGTAAATTCACGAAGCACGGCAGAGCCTCCTGGGAACACTGACAACATGAATTTTATCAGATGTAGATTGATGAAACCTACGATCTATGATCCTTTATTAAAATTTGAGGGTACAATTTTGAATTTTGCGCATCAGATTGTTTAGTTTTGTCCATTCCTTGGAATACCGTGCGACCAGGAAAGAAAATTCGCATGAACGCGAACGTATTGGCAGAGAGCGCCGAGTCGGCCTCCTCCGAGTGTCCCGACGAGTAATTGGCTACCTGTTACGTGGGATCGTTATTAAAATATTGCGGTGGAAAGAGGCCTTCGTTCTAGCCGGCGACTTTTTCGTCGTATCTCCGTGCAAACAGTTTGAAAAAATTACTTCTGCGGGAGTTGATTTATTGCGTTGATGCGTAAGCGGCTGTCGCTGTTGCGTTCTAACTCTTTGCGTTTTATGTCGGAGATAAAGTCTTATTATTCATGCGTTCTAGATCGTTTTAAAATGCTACACTTCCTCTTTCGAACGGAACTTGCATCTTTTAATTCGGTTAACAGTTTCACTTGTTTTAGTGTACTGAAAATTTCGTTAAAAGAAAATGTGTTAAAAAACAAAAGACAACTTTCTGAGCACACCTTTGTGAAAACGTTCACACTACTCTGACGCTTAAACTTCTTAATTTTTGTAACGTCGAATCCTTAAAACTGAGTCCTTAAGAGGCTCAGGAATCCTTATCGGTGCACGGTACCAATAAACCATTCTGATTGGAAGATCCCGATAAATTCTCGGGCCACCGATCAAAGGCCCTTCAATTAACCACGTTATCCGTCCCAATAAATTTTGGCAATCCTTGCTCAGCCAGGTTCAACAATATTACCACAATTAAACCGGGTTCTTGAAAACTGCAGCTCGTTAACTGAAACTTACATCGTTGGAGATGGAAATATTAAGATCGGAATCGTTCAAATCTTTCTTTCGAAAAAATCTGAACAAGTTTCTTGCAATTGGTGCACGGTTTGTTTATTCTGCACAAAGTAAAAGTGTAAGGACAAATTTCAAACAATACAACTCTGAAAGAACTTAAGAGCTACATCTACCTATATGTATATTAGTAATTTATTAAAATAATTAAAGCAAGAAAGAAATTTCTATTCAACTTTACTACTTTGCTTACGATTCGCAATTTACTAATAAATAGATTGCGAATTTGATCCATTTATAGTAAAAATGAATAAGCGAAAAATAAGACGACATTGGACGGATTTAAGAATATTATTACATTATTCCCGGCTTATTAAACTTATTGAAAGAAGGAATAGATTTCACTGAATCTTCCGACATTTTTTACTTTGCATAAAAATCCGAATTAACATTCCTCAGTCCGGTTAACAGAATTTCATTTGTTCCCGTCAACATTTTCCATTGTTTCGTGCGCTTAGCTGTACCGTTATCTCTCGTTCTGTTCTATTTCGATCTTCCCTAGCGAATTTCTTCCAGTTCTTTTCCCCGGTCAGATTTTTTCTTTCACTTTGGCAGAGTACGACTCTCTCGGTCCGTTCCCCTCGTTCACTTTCCTCCTCGTTGGCAACAGAACCGAGCAACACGATTCGCCACGAGCACACACACGCAAATCCGTGCGAGTATCAGTGTCGAAGTGTTAGTGTTCTTCCCCCCTTTTATCGGCGGAGTGTGTAGGCCGTATTACGGGCATCCTGTCGGTTTACGATTATGGTTAAATCGTAAGATCCTGTAGCTCTGGCTTGTCTACCCCCAACGTGTACATTAGGGTCGCAATCGGAAATCGGAGGGAAAGAGAGCGATACGTTAATCCCGCGAAGAATGTTTTCTACGTTATTCGGCTAGATCGGTTTCCCTAATCGATATCTTCATTCGTGAATTATTTGATCGTTTGCAACAAACGATCGGCATTTCTATGCATTTGTTGACAAGCAATTAATAAATGTAATTAAGTTAATAAATCCAAGTTTCAATTGTAGCAGATCAGTGGTTCAAAAGTTAGAAGTGTTTAAAGTTGAACGATTTTCAGTGTTTTTGACAGGTAAAGAATTCCGCCATGTTGATACGTAGTGACATATTCTGTAATCTACTTATTACCGATTGATCGACTTATTACATTTTTCAAGTCGATTTTGAAAGCATAAACGAGGCTCGAGCAATCGCTGTCTGGAAATTCGCCAGTTAGGTGAGTTATTCGCCAGGTTAGCGTGCTCGGTAATCGCGCGTCTCGTTATTTTACAGCGAGATCCGTTTTTCCAGCTGCGAGATACCCTATCGATATTCACGATTACGATGAAACGACGCGCAGGTGTCTAAGCAGGCGTGTTACCTGAACTTTCGCACCCTCGAGGCTCGCGGGTGCGTTCACACCGCGAACCCGACGATTCTATCGATCTAGATATCCTCGGAGCGCGTGAACATCGACACGCAACCAGCCGAAGCTTCACTGTCTGATCACGATAACGGCTGAAGTCTCGCTGATGGCCTCGGATAATCCATTTAGCTAAGAAATTCCCAAGAGAAAAATTTCTCGCGGCCAGAACACGCTCGTTCTTCTCTAGAACGTTTCACCGGATCGCACAACTTTTACCGAGACGTTAAAAATAAAATTCATGAAATTCAATCGAGCTCCCTGTCGTCTAAGAATGGAAAGACTCTTTGTGTTTATCTTTTAATTTAATTCTTTATACGCGCAATTTCTTCTGAATCGATCTTTATTGGCATCACAGAAGGAATTGCGTACTCTTTCAAGAAATCGCTGCAGGTGAAACAGAAAGAGTTTTTGAACAAAAATATTTACAAAAAAATTGTTTGAAAAGTCTGTTCGCAATATTGCCGCGGATGATACACGCGTACAGTCCATTTAAACAATTTTTAGCTGTTTCATACGGGTGTCTACGGTATCTTTAATCCTTGACAATCGAGTCGTGACTCTGAGTCGACGCTAAAAATTACCGTACAATTATTTAAAGTATTGTTTACATTATTAGGTCGGAAGAAATGTTTAATTTTCTAGTTCAACTAGCTCCGAGTGCAAAGGGTTAAATTCTTGAAAAATTTTTGTTATTTTGCGTTTGATCTTGTCATAGAATCCGCAGTCTGTTAATAACAACACGACAATTATGATAATCGCCACTGAAGACAAAACGATATCGGTGCTGGTTACTAAACAAAGGTTTCAATGTTCCAATGAGCCCGCTTACTCGCTAGTTACGCTAATCGGTTAATCGGTATAAGACGATAATTACGGACATGTCGATGGAATTATTTACTGTATCCGAGTACAACATTCGAACGTGTTCTGTCGTTCAGGTTCGCGACAGGCGAACCGCGACGGCGACGAGCAGAGGGAGAAGACAGAATAATTCGTAGAAATAATGTTCGCCGTTCGTGCGTGTAATGTATTCCATAAATTACCCGAGAGCGGTCCGAAGTTTCGATTAGAAATTGCTTCTACCGTGCGCGTGTTTTCGTGTTCCTAGGTTGGTAGAACAACGGTTCGACAAGCCTACTTATGGATCTCCGACTGTTCGCCTCGCGGCGTATTAGCATAATGTAACGGAATCCCCTGAATATTCATCGGCCGAGTATACTGGCTGGCCGGATTTCGCGACGCGTGACACGCAGATTGCGCGATAGACGACGCCGCTCTGGAGGACAATTTCATTCTTCCTGTTGCTTCTGGGAGACGGTATCTGTCCCTTAATAACGTGGCTGTGCCACGGGGCAACAAACCCTTTGAGCCCTCGAACGGAGAATAGTCGCGGACGACGAGAGGTCCGCTCTCTGCGCTATAGCTGTTCATGCGATCACAAATCAAACTTCTCATATCGATTCGTAACGAATGCATAGTGTTTCTAAAAGTTATTGAAAACTCTCGTTACAGTAAGCGTTCGAAGATCAAACTTTTTCAGATACCATTTTTCACCGGAAAAATTCCATCTTTTCGTAATGACGCACTGGAAAACCTATTCAACATTGTGACCCCATTTTTTCTTATGGATAGCATACGCACGACGCAAGTCAAATACACCCTTTTGCAAATCAATTTCAACCTTTCGCAAGTAAAGTATTTTTAAATAAGTTTTCCGTAAAAAAAATCAAGTCAAATGTAAATGAATTACTTATATAAAAGTAATTACCAATTGATTAACTTTGTAATGTACGAAAACTGTGTGTAGGCATGTATATTCATTGCCGCCATTATCTGATTAATAAATTAAAAAAATGAAAGTACATATTTATTGAAGCGTACCGAGTATTGAGTCTTGTGTTTCTCTCGCAGTAATGACACAGTTCACATGTGTCTAAGTAAATATATAATTTAATCGAAATACATAAATAATTAATTCAAGGTATTCGTAATGGGTGCAATTGATTTGCAGAAGGTTGAATTTGATTTGAAAAAGGGTGAATTTGGAGTGCAAAACCCGTAGAATTTCTTCTTCTTTTTTTTATTTATTTATTACAGGTCGCATCAACAACAAGGTCATTAGCAACCACGAAGATTATATCATAGACAAGATTACAATATTAAGACATTAAATTTACAAACATAAATAGATGTAATGGGGAGAAACATATTTGTAGTAGTAGTAGTATTTTTATACAAGATTACAGAGTATGACAAATTTTTGTGGATTTTAGAAATTTTAACACTTGTACTATATTATAACTGGAGTTGAAACATTTATTTAAGTTGTTAGGAATAGCCAAGCGTCTTCTTTGGAAGGAGAAAAGAGGGCATCGCAAGATGAAGTGTTCAACTGAAAGCTTTAAAGTTTGTTTCTTGAATGCAAATGACTCTAGGGTTATGGTTATTTTTTAGTAAGTCTAACTGTTCCCTTTTGAAGGTGAAAACCGTTAATGTTCCATTGTAGAATTGATTCAGTCATTTTCCTTAGGCACTATAATAGGGGATATATTCAAAAGATCTTCTATGTTTTCGTCGGAGGTTCCATCTTCTAAATTGTCGTCGGACGCCCCGGCTTCAATGAAGGAGAGTTTCTTTATGAGACTTTATGAGTCTTTTCATGACTCTCTCCTTGAGGAGAGGGTAGGTGGACCTGAGCGTGTATTTTATTTTTTTTATATCATCTCCGTATTCCTGGCATATTGGTTCGATGTTGGCACATCCTGTTGTTTTGTCAATGAAACTTTTGAGTTGTATATAGTTGAGACATTTCAAGTCGTTGTTTTTATCTAGGTAATTTCTTATTTCAGACGGATGGTAGTCAATGTCTAATGAAAACCCGTAGAATTGATAGAACTAAAAAACCGAATTTCGAACATTTTTCTCGTCCTCGCAGAATGATAACCTCGATAAACGAAACTGCGATGATAACCTGGTTAAACGTGACGGAACTATTGCGCGCGGACTTTTGGAGGATCGTGTGTATCACGAGTACACAGAATCCGCAGTCTAGTCAGTAAAATTGAAGCTGTTAGTTTGCTAACTATAGCGTTGTCGCAACACTCGGAGAATTCGCCGCAAGGACTACGGCTTGCGGAACAGCGAGTGCAGTATCGTCGGATAAAATGTATCGTTTAGCGATCTGCACGAATTAGAAGTTACTCGGGAATTATGCGGCAAAATGGCGGCAATCTGCTAATGCAGACAGCCAGCCCCAGCGGGGTTTCGCGACGCCACAGGTTATTGAATTACTCCATTACGCGACGGTGTCGTTGACCATGTTTGTTAACAGGATTCGCTGCCAAAAGACCCCCACTTACCGCGACCTCCTATTCCCCGGTTAGTCGCGTGAAAATACTTATCGGTGGCGTTCCAATATTATTAATTAATTATAAGATGCCAGATATAACGAGGAAAACTACTAGAGAAGAATAAAATTTTATCGAATTTTCTATCTAAGTGTATTTATAATTTCATGTTTCCGTAATTTGCAATTTATATGATGATTGGCTCGATTAAATAAAATCATGTTATTACAACGAGAATATTAAAACATGAATCATGCAACCATAATTATTGTTCTTCTTTTGGGTTTATTATCGAAATGCCAATTAGTTGGTAACTCTGAATTAAATGAAGCAAGAGGAAGAGAACGTGCAGTCTTGTATCTGATAGAAGACCTGTCCGTTTTTTTCTTCATAAAGCAGTAAAACTGGTGGCACTGTAGGCGGTAGTAATTAAACGTGCGTACATAATTGATACGTATACCGCGCGAAGAAAAATATTTAAAAGCCATCAATTTTTTAGTTTTGTATTGTGCCAAACGTCAAAATTATTATTTTAACCAAAAAAATCACACACGTGCTTCAAATACCAGTGAATATGTGTGCAAAATCCCAATGCAAAAGGTTCGATAGTTTTTCTATCGGAAAAATATACAAGAATATACCACAATACGAGGCGTGATAAAAAAGGAAGGTGACTTTTTGATTTTCGCGGGACACCTACAGTCGATTTTCGTTTTCTTTTTTTTCTTATGCTGGTACACTCGTCCCGAACATATGTTCACAGTTTCAGCTATGTAGCATTTTTTGTTTGTTCGCGAGAAGCATAAAGGTTAGAAGTGTTTTGCGTGTTCGACGATTTTCTGCTGTCGAAAAAAATGGATCAAAGAATTTGTATAAAATTTTGTGTAAAAAATGCAATTAAGTGCTCCAAAATACTTGAAATGTTGACAGCGGCATACGGTGAGTGTACTCTGAGTAAAAAAAATGTTTATAAGTGGTACAAGCTATTCCAAGAAGGCCGAGAAGATGTTAATGACGATGCTCGCCTTGGACGCCCCAGCACGTCAACAACTGATGAAAACATTGAAGAAGCGAAGAAACTAGTGTTGGGGAATCGTCGAATTACCATTAGAGAAGTTGCCGATGATGTCGGCGTCTCGTTTGGTTCGTGCCAAGCAATTTTAACGGTATTTTGGAAACACAATTCATGGATTTTGCATCACGATAATGCACCTGCTCACGCATCGTTGCTTGCGAGTAATTTTTTGGCCAGAAACAACATCACGATCATGCCTCAGCCACCATATTCACCGTTTTTTTTGCCTCCTGCGACTTTTTCCTGTTCCCAAAACTGAAGAGACCCATGAAAGGACGGACATTTGCATCGCTGCAGGAGGATTACTTTGAAGGGGACAACATAAATATTGATGAATAAATAAATATTTTTTGATAAAAATAAAAAGTCACCTTACTTTTTGATCACACCTCGTATGTATACTCTAATATACGAGAATATACCAGAATATACTGCAATGAAATAGAACATACTGGAATGTACCATAATGTACCAGAATGTATTTCATCAACTAGAATATGTATACCATAACATACTTTAATATTCAAGAAAACATTAGAATATACGGGAATATACAAGAAGATACAGGAAAAAAATTCCAAAAAATTCGTGAAGAAGGCCTCGAGAACAAGAAAGCAACGATCTTTCGATTGATAGAAAAAGACGATGTTTAGAAATCAAATGTCTCGGTCTGGAGTATTACGACCTGACAAGGGGCCAGAGTGTTCAAACAACGCGCGAGACACGCAGAGATAATACCAGGAGCCCGATAAGAGACATTCCGCGCAACTTGTAACGATTTCGCATCGGCTCGCGCGAGCCAGGTCGGCGTGCGAAATCGCGAGAAACGATTGAACGAGGACCGTCAGGAATTTAATTGGCCGGTATCGAGCGTTATCGTCGGGAATATTCACGAACCAGTCGCGCTACTGTTTTCGCTACCGGAGATAATCTTGCGCTCGGAAGACGATGGAAAGCACGATGAGGTTCGGAAGAGGAACGAGGAGTGGCCGGGGAATTGCAAAAAGCATGAGAGAACCAGTCCCGGCCGAGCCTGAGCCCGAGCGGAGAAGTCAGTTAATGCTCGTATTAGCAATGATTTACTGCGATAATTATGGCGATCGGATGGCCTGCGAACAATTCTCATCGCCGCAACACAAACGGGAGCTCTAAGACGATAGCTGGCGAAGCGAGCTACTTCGTGGTAAAGAGAATCGCAGACAGTTGACAAAATTGCACAGTGAATAAACATATTTAACGTCGACGGGCGAGCAATCACCTAAAAAGAATCCTACAAGATCAAAGTGATTGTTGCAATCAAATCTATAGAGTTAACGTTTATCACATTACTTCGTGAACTCTTTTAGATCGTGCAAACCTCAACGAAGGCCGTTAATCGTTAAAGATAGACAATGAATTATGTCAACCACTTGTAAATGTACAGTAGACTCCCATATAACGCGACGAAAAAATTGTTTAAAATTACTGTGTCTAACATTTACCGCAAAATGCAATACATATGTCTTTTTAAACAAGTTTCAGGTCGCGTTATACGGGAGTCTACTGCTATTCACTAAAAAATTTCACACAATCGAAATAATTGAATGAATGAAACGAAACTGGCAAGTTAATGTAAAACTAATTTTATTTGAGTGCACCACTACAAAAATTAGTTTGCTTTGTCAAAAGATAGAGTCGCCCGAAATCGGAGCTTCGAGTCGAATCAATGGCGTCATCAGAGTACTTCGGGGGTATTTCGATGGACAGGCAAAAAAGAGATAATTTTCCCTGGCTCGAGCACGGAGTAATTATTCGAAGCTCCCTTTGACGGCATAAATTTGGCAATTTTTCGTAATTCTCGTGTGGCTGACATGTTTCGCATAAAATGGGAAATATTAACCCTTTGCACTCGGAACTATTTTAACTTGCAAATTAAACATTTCTTACGACTTAGAATATTTTCATTCTCAATGGTTTTTTAAATTGATATAAGTGATATCTCGTACAGTACATAAATGTTTAATAATTTATTAGATACCAGCATATCTAATAATGCAAACAATATGGGAAATATTAAAGAATCGTTCAAAATATCGGTTATATTTTGAAATAGACCAAATTGGACATGGAAATGGCAGCTAGAAATTCGTCGTTGGTAATACATACCAAATGATTTATATTAATATCGAACATAATCCTAAGCGAACGTGGACTGGCAAATAACCGAATCAATGGAGAATAATTAGAAATTCGATTAGTATACAATAATTAGGTATTTATCGAAATATCAATGATACGATTAAAGCTTAATGCTTGCAAAGCAATAAAATTTTAGTGCCGACGAGGAATGTGCAAATATTAGACAACGGATCTTTATGGAAAATGCAAATTTTCTATCTGAATTTCAAAAATGAATATGGTTAATAGGTTGAAAGTAGTATAGCAGTATCTTTAAATTCTATTAATGTTTTTACTGTTCTAAATTGCACCCACTAATGTTTGTTATAAATTCATAAAATCCGCTGTCTAATAATTATTTACTGGCTACCTGAAATACGAGAGGGATTATTTCCAATATTTATCGAACAGGAGTATCGAGGATAACAAATGTTACTTTTTTATCGAGTATAAATGTTTACATATCGAAAAAGGTGGCCGGAAAATTTTCACAGGCAGAAAATCGCTTCTTTCGAAATGCCTACAGTTTTCATATGTTTTATTATTGTAAGTTTGCTTTGTTTGTCGCTTCAATATTTCACGTAGAATTTTCAACTCGACGTTCCACTCGATATCGCGTTACAAGCACGCGCGTATGTAGATCATTTCGTCTGAACTCCACAGAATGGGAAAGCTTTCTTTAGTGTTTGTTCAAGTAAATGAAACCAAAAATACGAGGGCGGGAAATTGAATTGAGCATGTCCACGTATGTTTGCAGTGCAGATTCTAGACTGATAAAACTGTTATTTGTTTCATTTAGCTGAACCGGTTCGGTAATTTTCTGATATTTTCTGTTGCATAGAAAATTATCTAAAAATTATACAATCTAGTATAAATTATAGACAATTACACGTACAACTAGTCATCTAATGGTAGTTTGACCACCGTAGTTGGAGTGGGGTAAAGCGGTGCCGCACAGTGGTTCAGAATCGTCAAAACGTGGTCAAAAGTCAATTTTTCAACTTTCTCAAAAATAAATGAAATGCCAATAGATTCTTAAATGTACAGACTAAGTTTTAGCATAAATAGATTGTTATAAGTCACCTATTATCTTTTCAGAGAAGTTTGAAAACAAACAAAAATGCAAGTCTTACTTAGAATGAACGCACTTTTTCCTGAAATTAACGTTGTTTGCCTCATCATACTTTTTTATGAGTAATCATTTCAGCGAAACTAGCTATATAGCGTTAAAGAACGCCCTTTCAGCTGCGTGAATGTATAAAAAATGAGAGCGTAAAAGTTTTATAAAACATTGAAAATTGTCTCTTTCGAAACACCTGTTTTCCTGTCTTTTTCTTCTTTCATGACGATTACACAAAGCTCCATAAAAATTTCTTGCAAGTACTTGCAAAATTAAAAGTTTATTTCGATGCTATTTTTCATAGTACTACTTTCAACCATTGCCACGCTTAACCCTCGCAAGGTAAGGTCTAATAACACATAAATAGTAAGGTGGGGTCTCTTAGACCCCGACAAATGAATTTCATAAATAGCCTCGTTTTTAATAAATTTGGAATAAAGAATAACACAGGATCAAAAGTAAGCAAACAAGTAAAATTGTCGATTTGAACTTCTACAGACATGTGTGTTGACGTAAGAAATAGTATGATTGATTTTTTGAATTTCGTAATCCTAGTTCGGTCTTTTTCCCCACTGTTCGTTGGCGCGAGCCAATTGAGAATTTGTTGGACACGATTGCGACAGTCAACCTATATGTTTTATCGCGTGAAATGGTACTCGTGTTCGGCGTCCCGCCTCTACCATATTCATCCCCCTATGTTCCCGATTAATATTCACGTCGCGACCCTCGTGTTTTTCCGTCACCCCCGCGGCACGCTGTTTTCCCTGCTCTGATTTCGATTCGTTTCAATTACCCCGGATAACTCCCGCGCTTCTCGTCGTCCCGCGCTAATGGCAAGATCGGCGCCATTTATCTGCTATTTCATGGAACTCCGCTGGAAAAATTAATTGGCTTCTTGCACGCTCGGGGAGCAAACGACACGCGGAGAGAATTTGTTGGCGGAACACTTCGGGAAATTGAATTCACCCTTCATTCATTTGGTGGACGAAGTACGTTTCTAGATCTCTCAATTCGATGCAGCGTGAGCAGGTGAATTATCGTGGTGTAAACGCCACGAATTGTTTCGCCATAAACAATCGCCGATCGTACCAAAACACATGTAACCTTTTCGAAAGCTGACAACAAAGTAAACATCGAATACGACCAACCCTTAGACCATATAAATATATGGTCTAAGGACCAAACAATGTACAAACACTTTTCAGACAGTTTACCAACACAACAAAAAAGAAATTGGCACGAATGGGACTAATACAACATTTATTACGTCATTTGAGTAACAGACCTGGCAACCCTTGAAGTCAGACAAATGCTCGGATCTGACCGAGTCCTTGGGCAACCGTCATAAAACAATATCCCAGAAATTTCGAGAACGGTTGGGGACCCGTAAAACCCAAAAATTTTATGACACCCAAAGAAAAAAAAAGTAATCTTCCTACCTCCAACGTCCCGTACAGACCACACCCACAGCCATGTCTACGCCAATCAGAAAAACAGACACTCATCCCCACAAACGCTAACACAACCAATAGAAATGTAATCCAAAAAACATAGTAGCCAAGTTGAAACCGTGAACGCACTTGAAATCCGAATTTCGAACCGTCAACACGAATTTCGCACCGTCGACACGACTTTGTACGACGGCTATTTTAATAAACGGTTTTTAAGTGTTAAATCCAGTTCACTGGATTCGTCGCGAACGTAACATTGGTGACAGCGGAGGCATCGTTTGCGGTAGCGACGTGAATTAAGTTTGAAAGAAAGATACACTGGATAATTACTCTCAAGATGGAGCCAGGAACAGGAAGCGAATCGTCGGAAGAACAAAGGAGGGAGATTGAGGCAATTCGTCAAAGTCTTCAAGATCAGCTGGCCCAATTACAAATCTGTACGGACCAACGAATGGAAGGACAGGTACGGTTGGCGTTTCAACAGGAGCAACCAGCAATGCAACAGACCCAGCATCAAAATCACGGAACCACGCAGCGACAGGAAGAATTATCCTCGGCAACGACGGACGACAACGGAAACTATGTCACGCTGTACAATCACGCACGTGACAACTATTGCAGTATCTACAGTGTCGACTGAAAGGAGAAATAATATATTGACATCTTCAATTTTTCAAATTTTCCAACAATTTCGGATTTCATCTACTCAATTTTGCTGTAAATGCATAAAAATCCGCAGTCCGGTGATCACAAAGGATATCAAAGGGTTTCGAAGGACAAATGGCACGCCGAAGAGCAGATCCAGCAACGCGCGATTCCAGTTCTCGCTGTTGAAATTTAATCAAGCACTGCTTCTTGATACCGACACGCGATAAAAAGAAAGAGAGCGTCGCGGAAAATGAAGCTATTGCCCGTAGGAAGGGAACGGCAGCAGTTTTCTTTGATCAATTCCGCGGCCCTTTAGCTCAACAGAATTGCGGAGCTTCGATGGAAATGAAGGAATTTCGTCGATGTGCGTTTCCCAGTGAGCGATTTCTATGGACGGGAAACAACCGTGGAACGCATCAGCTTCGCTTCCGACGAACAATTGAATTTTTCCATTGGCAAATGGTTCACGGTTTTCGTTTTAATCATAGTACGCGTAAACTGCGCGCAGATTTCCTCTATTTTTGTACATCGTGTAACGTAGTCGATCTGAAATCACTGCGTACGTGCGAATTTGTAGCGTACACTGTGCTGAAAAGATTCTTTTTTTTTAATACAATTCAGAGCTTCGAGTTATTGTTTTATGTTGGCTGCGTTATTATGGAACTGTGTATTTTCATGGAGATAAAAATAGATAGCAGCTACATACACATTTATCTCTTTGTTCAATCATTTTACAGAATCGAGAATAATATCAGTGTTTTTTCGAATTGTTTAAATATTTTCACTGGTTTTTTAAACGCATCAAATCTGCGGACTGTTCTTCTTCTGTCATCTTCTGCGAATGTCTGTCTCCTGTACATACTAAATCATTGTTATTTGATCACTAGAGAGCGGATCTTTATGGAAAATAAAAATCATCTATCTGCGTTACAATAAACTGGAGTGAAACAGAAATTTATTTTCTTCCTTACTATATTTAATACGTTAAAAATAATGTAATGATATTTTTTAATTTTTCTAATGTTTATACTGTTACAAATTACACCTACTCATATTTCTCATAAATGCTTAAAATTCGCTGTCTAAAATTCTCTTCTTCTTTATCACATATGTGATAAACACGTGTGACTAATTTAATTTTTACAAACATCCATTAGCGAGCGAACTATGTATACTGGATAAGATTGGGTTCGTAAATGGCTGGCAGTGCCATCTAATAGAGCTCGAAGTAACTAAACATAGTAATCTATTGCACGTGCATATTATAAATTATATTTCCATTACACGGATGATCAAATATTAAAGACGTTACGAATCGTGCTAAATATAGTGCACAAACTATTGCACAGTGTTATGCGCACTAAATATATACGATAAGAAACATGATCAACGTTAAAGTTTCGTTGGCTGAGTTGCTAGAGGAGAGGAATACGAATCCGAACGTCGTCGGTTCGAACCCGAAGCTGCATGTGAACATTTTTCACTTGCAGAATTAGTTGTTTTCGTGGTATGGTTCACACAGTGATGATATCGAAAGTTTACCCAGATGGACCTTTCGATCGAACCTCACATGTGGGGGTTCTTTCGTCTGACCAATGAAGGGGGAAGGTTGTCATAGTTACTCTGAGTGTTTCGAACCATGTCTTTTTTTTATAGTCGACTCAATCTTTATAAGATATATTTATAATAATTATAACTATCGCGGTTTCTAAAATTCTTATCAAAACACAGTAACACAAAAAAATTCTAATGAATTATCTTCTCTCTAATCAAGTATCTAATCAATTACTAAACATTTAAGTATTGTATAAGGTATTATATCAATTTTATATTCATATAATGAAAAAAATTAATATGGAATTGAATTATTCTAGTTACTAACGTTTTATATCGTTCTTAATCTAATGAAACGACTAGTAACGTATAAAATTATATTCTATTTAATATCGACATAAATAAATCTTTTACCATTGCCTTCCTAAAGCAATCGCAAATTTAAAAATTGATTAAATCAATATAAAATTTTCTAGAATCGAATCGCCACACTCACTAAAACCAAAAATTGTTCCCCACGTTTCGCTCTTTGAAAATAGTCTTTGCGGTGCTTAATTTTTTCATGACAAAAATAGTTTCCCACAAAGAGCGATTGAATGCTGCTCAAAGAGTAATCGACCACGCGATTCTTTTACGGAGATATAAGAAAAATTGTAACGTCAAGAACAGAGCACTGTGCTTGTTCGATCTCCTTTGTTTAAAGAAAAAGAGAATCCCATTAGCCTAACCATCGTTCAGAGGTGTTCCGCGATCCTGCTGGAGCCTTTTTCCGTAATAACCGTGACCCGTTTGGACGACGAAAGTGTGTCTGGTTCTATTAGCCTTGTTAGTACCGCGGCATGATAGTCGATTGATATTTCGTTGGCTGCGAGCACGGAACACGGAGTCAAAGGAATAACGAGGGAGGGAGCGGGGTTTCTTTGTTATAACGAGGTTACCACTTCACCTTGTTCCGCCAACCTTCACCCCCGAACGTCTTCTTTCGGCCCTCCGCCATTATTGTAGTGGGACGAGCCCCTCTAGCTCGTATTATACATACATACTGTACAGGGTACACGATGGCAAATTCGAGTGCAGTGCGAGCAAAACTCCCAGTCTCTTGTACAATGAATGTGTATCTGAAGTTGTCAGGAAAACACTGCATATCACAATTTCAAAAAATCTGAGTTTACGCATTAATCGAGCTTTAGAGTATCAGATTTACGTATTTACCAGAAAAAGAGTCACGAGAACAAATTCGAAAGCCTGAAAAAAATAATGCAAATTAACCCTTAGCATTCGAGTGGTGACTCAGTGTCCACAAGTTTTTCTTAGATCGAGGCTTTACCGTCTAAAAAATTTGTAATTCTTCATTTTCTCATTTATATGTTTATATGTATGTATACCTACACGATCGCAGGTAACCATAAATGACATCTCCTCGTCGCAGTTAGTTTTCACCGCAGTGAAACCATGTCGTTCTACGTGGAGGAACGCAGGAAGACGGGTAAACGAAAGAAAAACACAGCGGGGTGTATGATTGGCATGGTTTAAAGCTTAGAGTATAGAGTCTGGTATAGAGTTTATACTCGATTACCCTTTAATGTCCTTGGTGATTTAATCAATTTTATAATTCGCATTCTTGCCGTGTTTGTCAGTTTGTCGAACGGCTTTCGGTTTCCGGGAGTGGGAAAATTGCTGGCTGCGAAAGTGTTAATTATATCCTAAGGTTTGCACTGCGAGTGTGCGACTGACAGCGCGTTCGCGTTGCGTCTGGTCGTGTCCATCCAATTTTAATCGTGCCTGCCCAGGTGTTCGCTAATCATCTCTGCGTAGAGCGAACGAGTCGAACGGGAAACACGTGCTCGCGCGATTTTTCTGCGTCTCGTTCTAATGACGTTATCATTACCGTTTTGATTGATCCGATACCGTCTCCCCTGGGCGAAATGCGAAATGACGTCTTCATGCGTCAAAGGGAACCTTGTTCGACGCCGACGTCCATTCAGTTACACGGGGCACACCTGTGCGAATACCTGCGCGGCCGATGCAACGGTACGCGAGATTAATTATTGATCGTCTCGCTAGCCCGATCAATCATTAATTCGGATGCGCGTTATTAATTGCACTACCGTATAGGCTCCGCGCATCCGATCAACTGTCACGGTCACACGATGCAAAAAGCTTGTTTGCTCGCCGATTGACTCGAGCATTGCAATCTCATGCTCGCATAATCGCGGCAACAACCACGCAAATCGGTTTATCGAAATTCCAATGCGGCTTGCGGAACGCTGAGCTCGCCAACGAGCAGCCATTATCGAAAAGATTATGGTTTTCCAACCGAGTCTGACTCACAGGCACTCTTTTCAAAATGGTCTCTTCAGCGTCTCCTCTGGACTATCACAATTATCAATGGTGTATGTCTTGTGTTAACCCTTAGCATCCCAGTCGTGACTCTGTGGCGCCACGAAAAATTGCTGTACCATTATTCAAAATATTGTTTACATTATTAAATGTGTCGGTGTCTAATCAATTGCTAAATATTTAGGTATTGTACGAGGCATTATACCGATTTCATATCCATCATATTTGAAAAAATCGTGGAAATATATGTATAAGAGGTTTTAATTCACTGTAATTGCAAAGAAAATGTTACGACAAGAGGTTAAAATGTACTTTTTCTATGAATAGTACATTTTGCTGACGTGAACGGTTTACTGAAAAATATTACGGGGATACAAGATTTTCGAGAATACAACGTGCTGTCCGGTTATACAACGGCATGCTCGAAGTAATTTTATGCCCAAGCAAAAAAACAATTCCCAACACGAGGTACGCGGAAAAAAAGACCCGAGACACGGTAGGTTTCCAAGTTTTATGCTTTAACTCTGCGTAAAGAGAGATTTCCTTCTAGAAATATCATACCCCGCAGAATAACTGACTTCGGGAAAACGGCTGCCACGTGCTGCTGGCTAAAGATATTTAGCTGAATTTTTCAGGGACTACTATTCGAGCATCGCATAATAAGATGTGAATAGTAGTCCTTCAAAAAAATACAGGTTTTACAAATCAAATTCCACCTTTTGCAAATAAAGTGTTTTTAAGTAAGTTTCTGTAAAAAAAAACAAATTAAATGCAAATTAATTGTTAAGAATACTGATTTAAAAGTAATTACTTTATATACTTATTTAAAAGTGATTACCAATTCACATTAATTTCGTAATATATGAAAACTGTGTGTAGATATGTACAGGCATTGTAGCCATTTTCTGATTAATAAATATTTTAAATGAAAGTACATATATGCCCGTAATTATGAAAGTGATTTGGGTTAACTTGTAATTTGCATTATTCGGAAGGATAAAGCTGCGACAGCTACATGCTGCCGAATAATGCAAATTACGCCTCGTAAACGAAAAGATTGATCTTTTATCTAGCGCTTTTGACTACTAAAAAACCCCATCTTTGCATTATCGAGAAATGAGAGGGCGCATTCCGCACCCTTGCAATCTAGTTAACGAGTCTACCCCCTTAAGTACGGACTTGGGGGCGCGTGTGCTTATACAATTAAATTCCACGTTACTAATACTTGAAGAAAGCACATTGCCAGTATGCTAGCTCTGGTAATTGCCTGCGAAACCATCATAAAGCGAAAGGGGTGGCAAAGGATCGGTGGCGCGTACAGTGCTCGCGTATTCGCCGCGGAAATGAGAAACGGACAGCAGGGGAATGAAACTGTTTCGGCGGCTGAAAGGTAGTAGCTGGAACGACGCCGGTGACATGGAAAAAGGGAGTCTCGTCCGAAGTGGTAGTCAGCACGAAAAAGGAGAATAAAAAAGAAGGAGATCGCTGGCGTGTGACGTGATGACGCAACTTGGGGACGGGCAACCCGTGCCCCGTGAGAAGATAATGCCAGTGTCCGAGTGTAAAGCCAAGGGCGGTTGCACAATGCAAGAAGATTAACCATGTTTCGAACGAAACGAGAATTACGTGAGGCACGGTTACTGGGAGCGTTATTCCATTAAAGTCCGGTCGTCTCGTTCCCTCCGCGTACCCGGCCGCAAAAAAAAGGACGCTGTCCTCCATTGGGAAAGAATTGATGGGTTTCCGAGCCCTGCTATCGTCGGCAACTTGTTACACGGTGACTTTGAGACTTAATTGACTGCTCGGTAAAAAGAACCGAGGGAAACGGTGTTAGGAAATCGGCCGATCTCCCCGCGATCCGGTAACTCAGATGCCTCCGATAATATCCTTGTAAAACCCTGTTCGAGTTTCATAGTCATCAACGTAACGATCACTGGTTTATTGATTGGCTTGTACGTCGAGGTAGGTTAGTCTCGAACGCATCTAGCAGGTCCGGAAGACGTTAAGAAACCAGTCGTGTCTACAAAATATTTAACTTGTTAAATATTCCTGACTATCCGATTACACCAACATTGTATGTATCCCTGTAAAGTACTTTTCCGATGTATTTTTAAGCTGTGGCAAAGTAGTTCCTCACTTCCAAAGTTTGATTCGACTTTGCCAGCCTCGTTGCAGCCTTTTTACGAGAGAATCAAGTGTTAAGGATAAAGATTGCCACGGCAAAATGGAAGCTTTCGTGCAGTAGAAATGCCGGCGGCAGTCGGCGTTATCGAAAATTCGCAGCCGCCCCGAATGTCTTAACACTTACTGTAATTTCGAGCTTCGGGGCTTACAGCTGCACTTGAGGTACTTCAGGATTTCGTTTGAACCTCCAGACGTTCGCGAAACCCATAAGCTTTTTAATCCCTTGACGTGTAATGTCAAGCAAGACACGCCGCGTCGCGGACACGTAAATTAACACGAATATTCCACGGTGTAATACTATTCTGCGTTTACGGTGGATAAACGTTCGCTTGCAATAAACAGGAAATTTTTTAACCTAAACAAATTACAAAAAGGAGAGTTCATCGTTTAGTTTTAGGCGCGACCGGGTGAAACACACAGGGGATTTCCAAGGGGATGAAATAATCGTCGCGCGAGTTAGATTTTTAGAAAAATTATCAAGTTATTCGATTTGACTGCTCAGTGTGTTCGTAATGCCGGTGGATGAAGCGAAGCAAAGGGGATTTCCGTGAAGCTTCGCAGCTGCTTCCTCGGGCTTCCCGAAGAAAGGCTCGTCGAAGGGCGCCACCAGTCGGGTCGAGCGCGCCGGCAACAGGGCCTGCTTCGTCTGAAGCCCCGAGGGGTTTTTGGACGCCAGGTACCGGCGTGGGTGGGCCTAAAGCGGTAGGCTGGACCGGCCGGCCTCGTATCTGAATCACGGTTCAGTTTTTACAACCAAATCCATCCGGGAATCTCCTCGGGGCTCTAACAGGCCGAGCCGGCTCCTCACGACTTACAATGCGAACTAATCCTCTAAAAATTCCGATCCTTCAGCTCCGAATTCTGCCGGACTGTTCTACCAAATTCTATCCGATTATTGTTTTTATTATCCTACTCTTTCATTGAACCTATTCACACGTAGATGTTGTTAATACGAAGCATACGGGCTATGTCTCTGTGACTAGCGAGAACAGTTATGCACTCCGCCAATCAGAAGCGATCACGAAAATCGCGAATCACTGTGAAAACAATCACCGTGATTGGGAACGAACGTGATCGAACCGCGAGTGATCCAAAAGTAGCAGTTCACGCCATCCCTAATCACGTCCGACAACAGGAAGCGATCTTCGGCGCGCGAACGAGTTGCAGAAACGTTGCACGCCGTTCCGATGAACATCGCTCGCGAAGAAGGGAGGAGAACGCGTTGTTCGTCGGAGGAAACGGACCGAAATTTCGGTCCGGGAACCGGAAACGCGACATCTCCTCTCGGTCCACGGAAACCCCGACCGAGTTCCATACGGTCGGAGATGTTTTATCCGCGCCGGCAACGCGGTCACCGAGCCGGAAACTCGATTCTTCCACGGCCGAGCTCTGTTACGCCCGGGAAAAACGCTTCATGCGAGCGCAGATTTGATCTGCAGCTCCCCATGGAAGCAAACCTGGACTGGATTCCAATTTTCAACTTCTTTGAAAACGACATGGCTGGCAGGTTCTTAAATGCAAAACGCTTTCAAAATCGTGATACCGCAAATGTCCTGTTTGTAAGTAGAAGTGGATAATAAAGTGATTTACGGACCACTGTGCGATGGTAAAAAGCGAACGAAACCGTCGTCAGAACAATGGATAAATATGACGCCGCACCGGGGGTGTCTTTCGCGATTCTTCCTTCCTCCTGCAAGTCCCTGTCTCTCGTTATTGCGACTCACGTACTTCCTTCTGCTCGAGGAATCGGAACAGACGTTTTCGGGGAACGTTCTCGCGTTCCGCTGCCGGATCCGTAGCGTTTTCTTTACTTTCCCCAGTGCATTCCAGATTTTTCGAACCAAATTACGCGAAGTCGAATCACTGTGACTAGTCGTGCAAATGTTGCCCGGATCATGTTTGATTGATCGCGATACTCCGGGATACATCGTTTGCTTTTTATGCTTGTTTTAATCCTTATTCGTTTCTGAAATTAGGACACGGATGGTGGTGGATAAACACGTTTGAAATATATTTTTTCAATTACTTGCAAATAAATTCGACACTGGGAAAAAATTGTTAGATATTCATCAGAAACCAAAGAACGGTAGTTTATTTAATCGATGAACGATAAAGTGTTCATCCGAAGAAGAAAAAGAGATCTCAATATACATAGATATCGTAGTCTACCGATTCAACAGTAAATTAATTTTCCTCGAATCTTGATGGATACCGTTCTTTGATCGTCTCGATTAATTTCCCTGGCTTCCGCACAGGCCGCCTACAATACGAAAGCGAACGTAATTTTATTTAGTTGACATTTCGGCAGGAAGGCGGCCGACACCGAAACCAAAATGATAAAATAACTCTCGTTTAATGAGACGACCGCTCGTTAAACGAATGGACGACGCTGGGAAGCGTGGCGACCGCGAAAGGCGTGTTCGTTAGCCGATCGCAAAAATCGACATTTCCGTCCGGGCAAATTAAAGCCAAGCAATTACCAACTTGTCATGACGCAATTGCTACGTCAAGGCTGGCCGTGCATGCTAACGAGTTGTCTTGTACACCGCTCGAAAACGACGTCGTCGCCGGCGCGCGTGTTCATTTCGAATAGCACACCGTAAGTGAGTATATTATACGTATGTATACATATGCATACATACATACACATCGCGCGGAACACCGTAAATTAAGACCCGTTCGCGTAAACATTTCTCTTTGCGGCGAAACAAAGGGATATTCAATTTTCCACGTGGATAAAAGCAGGCCGAGGATTGGTAGCTAACCGTGGAATAACTGTTGAGCGAGCGTAATCAACCGACGTGAATAGCGAATTTCAATTTCTGAAAAGTGCATTCGCCAAGGAAGAACCGTCACGCCGCGGTATAATTGAACGAACAGAACAATCGCCAGCCGCTTCATCCGTACTTTAATGAGTTACGCTAGCTAAGAGTGTCCGAACAATTCTGTTGCGACGCGACGGTTTCCCTGCCGGAAATCTATGTATAAACAGCAAATTTATGATGCGTTCTGGATAAGATAAATGTGACACGAGCTCTCAGAGATTCCAACGCGCGATCATGCGGATTATTAACGGGGTAGTCTCGTTTCCAGGACTGCAAGGGTGCGGAATGCGCCTTCTAATTTCTCGATACATAATGCAAAGATGGGCTTCTTCTCAGTATTGAAAAGCGCTAGATAAAAGATCAATCTAGTCCACAGTCGCTCTCAAAAGTCATATTTTTACGTTTACAAGGCGTAATTTAGTTACCGACTACCTGCTGGGATGCAGGTAAAAAAAACTTTCCGATTCTAAAGACATTGAATTTTTGCGACACTTTGCCAAGAAAATACGGCATCGTTATGTTTCAATCCCAATTTTTACTTGAAATACTTAGTAATAATCGATCGTGTATTTTATCGGATGTTTAACAATGATACACGAACGTCAATTACACTGTTTAATTTTACCTTCGCGTACGCCTATGAACATTAAAACAACGTATGTCTATTATTCCTGAATCCGAATCGTGTCAAAGCGCTTCAATTTGCTCTCCTGTCAAACAAAGATTCCGTTTCTCCCTTAGGATCTATTGATCGATCGCGCGACACTTCATACGCCACTGCATTCTACACAATTGCAGCTAATTAGTCTAATTATCGATTGTGCCCCGTCGTCGGACCACTGTTCCGAAAACAATGGTGGATCCCGCAGTACACAGATCTGCTTAGATAAACACTCGTGGCGATCGTCGAACCGTGTGTTGCTAGTAATAATGGGCCGAGAATTGATGGGAACGAGCGTGTTTCGTGGATTAATTAAAACGTGCTCAATGTTTATGCAACCGTGCATGACGTATAGGTGCTGGCCCGTTACGCAATCCGGCATGCAACAAGCCAAGCGATTATGACGCTTCGAAGTCGCGTCGGTGTTTTGCCTCTATTAATTTCTCTGTTGTGTCAATGAAATTGGACTGCATTCATTACTGCCGGTGCGAGATTAATGATCCTTAAGTGCAACTTAGAAATAATCGATCTCCCACATTGCCATACAGTATTCCTGTCGGATAGTTCAGATGATGCCGGCGCAAGCTCTTCCATGTATTTCGAAACTCCATTTTGACGCTCGGGGTTGATCTGTTCTTCGTACTTCATTCTTCTGTGTACGCTAAGGTAGAAAGTTGAGTATTTTGAAAGTTTTTAGAATCGAGTCCCCCTACCATAACACGGTTAATTTAATGTGGAGGATTGTCCAAGTCCGTTACAAGCACATTGTGGTTTAGGATCGTTGGAATTTTGCACCGTGTTATAGGTATTGCGTTCCAATTTCACCATTTTGCAAGTCAAATGCAACTAACTCTTTTAAATAAACTAACAAATCAGAAATTGATTTGCAAAAGGGTGTATTTGGCTTGGAAAAGGGTGAATTTGAGGTGCAAATCCTGTATAAGAAGGCATCTGCGTTGAGTGTGCATTCGGTAGTATGTACTAGTGTCGGGAAAGTTTCTTCCTGAAGCGGAGATTCTCTTCGTCGCCTGGAATTAAGATAGTCAGCATAGATATTCAGCAGAAGAGCTAGAATTCTCATAGGGTTACAATTTCAGTCGCGTCTTATCAAATTTAAGTTTGTCAGTGAAATCTTTCGGAGTCTAACAAAGTTGAAAGATAAGACTCGGATGTTCCGTTTGCTAGCAGTGTTGCAGCTGTCTAGCCTTCGGTCTAGCGTCTCCATAGACGCTGGCAGGTTTCGCTGACAAAGATCGGCGAGTAGTCGATGCGAGACGGACTGGGAGAGTCCTCGCGCGGCCTCGCGCGTATTATCGGCTCGGGCAGACTTTCACTCCGTGTTCGTTGATCGGTCAGGCTCGGCGAAGAAGCGGGCGAAGGAGAAGGCAGAAGAGGCGCAAAGTGAAAGACCTCTCCGTCCCTCTCTTCCTTTGGTCCAAAGTTGATTGACCTCGAGGGAGACGGAAGGCGGCTGATCGCCGAGAACCCTGGCGCAGGAGAAGCAGCACGAGTGAGAGGAGAAGTAGGAGGTTTGTGTTGGAGGAGGAGGAGGAGGAGGAGGAGGAGGACAACGACGGCGACGACACGCGCGACGAGGAGTGGCCGAGAAGAAGAAGAGCAAATTGGTGCTCTCGGTAGCAGGGGCCCATGAGTGCTGTGGAGGAGAAACGTAGCGTGACGAAGCGTAGCAGACACGGTTCACGTGGCAGCAAACAGCCGACATCCGATTGGTCGAGCGGGCCCGGGACCTCTGGAGGGGCTAGGGGCACGGCCCAACCAGTCCCCTCCAGTCCGCAGGCCAGCACCTCAGCTTTCAACAGGTCCCAGGAGCCGATGGGCCCTACCAGGCGACTGTCTTCGCGGGACAGTGTGGACTCCACAGGCCAACAAGCCCCACCCGAGCACGGCGAGCTCTTTTTCAAGGTCCTGCCCTCTCTCCTGATACACTACGCTCTCGAGAACGGCCTCTCTAGCAGCAGTACGTTCACCGAGACGAGTCAGGACTGATAAACGTGACACCTTTCTTTACTATCTGAAAAATGCGACTCGAATTTTGTCGCGAGCAAAGGGGTTTTCACTTTTGCATTTCCTTATCGGTACTGACTCGGCCCGCTGTGCAGATGATAGCTGTTCGAACTGAAAGTCTCTGAGATACCTGGGTACGTCATGGGTAGACTGCAGATCTTTCTATAAACTCGAAATTGTTTACGTTCTTTGAAAGAAACAGGAGCTGCACAAGAAGGTTGCTTCGTTTCTTAATAATTTGAACAAACCGATGATAACGTAGCAGTATTTAGAAATTCTCTTTGCCATTAGTTCCTAAAATCTGCAGTCTATTCCCGAGATGTCTGAACACACGAGACGTCGAATGTCATACGATGCTATAATGTTGGTAGTTGTTAAACAAATACGCCATCAGGGAGTAATATAAATAAAATGTTATTCGTGCGGTGCAATAACAAATTTCAAACATTTATAGACTGTGCATGTAAATAAATCTTACCGGTTCACAGGGATTAAACATGTTTCCCAACGAAACTAACTCCGAGGAATTAATCACAGGATTTACTCTTTCAATCTCGCTGGAATTTGTTTATTTTGCCGGCGGATTACTAAATCGGAGATAATTATATACCCGTTCCTTTCAGTCACTTCGCGCGGGTCTTGTGTACAACTATATGTATGTATGTAGATGCGATAAAGTGAACCAGTTTCGACTGGTCAGCTGTAAACTTTGAAGCATTACTTTACCGCACGTATAAAGTTATCGTAGCTAACGAAAGTGGATCCTGTGTTTCACGATGTTTCTAATTATTATCAGCTATCGGTTTTATTGCCGTATGACTACCAATTGTTGCGCAAAGAATAGATAAACACTGATTTTCTGAGAAGCAAATCGGTCACAGAATCTCAGAGATACCGAAAGGTCCGTCAGTATTATATTTCGCTATAACAATAGCAATTTCGCAACCATTTTCACAGAAAGTTTCCACAAATGTAGGTAATCCTATTGGGCGACAGTGGCGTCGGGAAAACCTGTCTCCTAACTCGGTTCCGGGATGGCCGTTTCCTGTCCGGCAACTACATAACTACCGTTGGCATTGACTTTAGGGTGAGAGTCGCCGAATCCCCGCAAGGGGCATCGATGTCACTTAGATATTTTCCCCAGAGAACAAAATGCATTGCTCGCATTCGAAAGAAACAAGAATTTCGTAACGTTCGAACGATGATGAAGAAAGCGAGGCATCGAGATATTATAAATCCGTTTCTTTTTCAGAACAAAGTGGTCGTCGTCGACGACACTTCCGTCAAGCTCCAAATATGGGACACCGCCGGCCAAGAAAGATTTCGCAGCGTGACGCACGCGTACTACCGAGACGCACACGGTAATTGTATTTTTCTCATCTCGATGATTACGTCAATTGGAGTGGTAACACTCGGCCGATGGTAAACTAGGTTATCCTTAACACTAGAACTACCGAGCACCAATCGCAACTGGCATACATTGCCTTATAATAATGACAGAGTTGCATTAATTTAGATTTCGCAAGTTTAGCCGAGTTTAGCTTTCCAACAAATTGGGATATTTTTAGCACACCTTCCTTTAAATAATCCCACAAAAATCATTTTCCGCCACTGATCACTTTATGAGTTATCATGAACATACACTTCTATGTACCGGAAACGTATTGAAAGGTTAATTGTACAGTTTGACTGAGACTTTCCGTTAAAAAGAAATCATGTTTCTTACAATAAAATCATTCACTTTGTCGTCGTCGCAACCGCCAGTAAAACGGGAACGTGATCGCGACAGGGATGGAAAGGCCAGGCTGTCGGATGATCGAAATGCTGATGAACTTTTTCACCAGACCGGTAAATACCGGGACAAAAAATCGCAAACTTTGCATAGACTGGCATTATGCAAATTCTATTGCCCGACGCGAAAGCGTGTTCTACATGCCAAGCAGGCAGAAATGGTTACTTCGTTGGTAAACTGCGTTAAAAATTCCCCGTCCACCGTATGAATCGCGCGTGACAACGAAATAAACGTTTTATTCCGAGTCTATTTACACCGTTAGGATTCAGCAAACTTGTTTAACCCTATAATAATATAATTGAACAAGCACAACGCGATTTACGTTTCGGACCAATCTTGTACAAGCCTCGATAAGATGTCGGTAGACACATCAAAGTGATTCGGTAGAAAGTATGTATCCTCATTCCTCGTTTAATAAACAGAAGGTCTGCTGCTTGTCAATATCGTGTCGCCGGTCGTAATATAGGTCACGACACGATCCTAGATCCAACCAGAGCGTTAATTTCGGCGCGCTACTTAACTAGATTCACAGCGAAAGAGACGGAGAAGGAAACAGCGTATCCGCTGTAGGGGGCGCCCCTATTGTTCGGCAGAAGGTACCCTCTTTGAGCGGAGACGTGGCCGCGACAATACTTAGATATTTCAAAGGCTTGGTAACAATTACGTGCCGGAGACACATCGACAATGGCGCCTTCGTTTCTATTATCCGAGCGATAGAGCTTTCCAGTCTGGACTCTAAGCTGTGAAACGTCCCCGGGGAAAAAAGCTTCCGGCCGAAAAGAACGGTCCAACTGATCTGTCCAGAAAATTTGAGAAAGACTCCAATGTCCTTAGGATATTGTAGGAATCTACAAGGAAAAGCAAGCAGAAGACATCACGTAGATTAGCTCCTTTTTCACTTGTGTCCTCAGCCTCGAAGGCATCCCGTATGTTCAGAAACTATTAGATGATAAAAATGGACGTCGTGTAAGTAATCAAGCTCGCCAATCTGTGCGGCAAGACGCTAAGAAATCACGTTGCATTTAGAAAAGCAGCTTGTCCAAAGTATCGCGTGACGGGACAAAGCGCGCAGGCAATTTCCTTTTAGTAGACAGACGCAGGCGAACGCGCAATAGCGTCACCGTCACGAGGAAACTTTTTTTACGGTGGTTACTAATTGTCAGGATTGTGGTCTGTTGCGTAACGATGATCATTGGTTCCAGCACTTTTGTTGCTGTACGACGTGACGAACAAGACGAGTTACGACAACATCAGGGCCTGGTTGAGTGAGATTCGGGAGCACGCGAACGAGGACGTTGTCATCATGCTGTTAGGTGAGTCATGTATCCCACCTGTCTTATCTCTCTTTCCTCGACGATCTTCAAACATATACATACTCGGAACATGTCCGATTTGATCGATCTCGAAGGATATTAACCAGAGACATCGGCCGAAAAATCCAGCCATTAGAAATGTTTGAGGCGATGAAGATGATCGAGGAGTGATACTTAATCGATGATAGGACAGCTGTCTTATCTTTTGTTCCTTAACACGTTCCGTGCCGTTCTTGCTCGACGATTAAACAAACTTATGTGCTTTGTTCTATACATTCTTGTTATAAAATATGTTTCTAGCGCATGAAATAAATATGTCAACGTGTACCACCAATGGTACACGTGGCACAGAACGTGTTAACGATCTTAAATCGTATTCGTACCGAGAATAGGTGTTATTTGATCAATCTGGAAGTATACAAACCAAAGACACCATCTAGAACTAAGATTGGCGTAGCTCAGTTTACAAAGGATCTGAAAGCCAGCCGTTAGACATGTTTGAGCTGATGAGGATGATTGAGGGGTGATGCTTAATCAATGATAGGACAGGTTACAACTCCATTAGTTGAAATGCCAAAGGAACGAAGACGTAGAAGCTACATAGGTCTCTTTGTGGTCTCGTTCTCGAGAAAGTCGCGATCGAACGTGCCCACGCGCGGCAACTGGTTCTCGTGGTTTCGATTAGTTTCTTGTATTTGTAGAAAGTAGAGAAGATCGGTCTGGGAAGAGAGAAGTATCGGTCGACAGTCCCAAGGGTCGAGAGGAAACGTTCGTTGGTGGGATGATTGATTAACGCGGACGTGATGCTCGTTACGGGATCGCGGAGATCATGTGAATTGGGATGGCAGGGGCAAGCGAGAGGTTTGCCAGTGGCAAGAATTCCTTTATCGGTTTCAATTGAGGACTGGGCTAAACCGTTTAGAGTAATCCGCTCGCGTTCATCCACCGGCGAACAACTAATCCGATCAGAACGTGGCTGATTGAAACAAATTGGCACAACTGTTTTCAGGAAACAAGTCGGACTACGGTACCGAGCGAGTCGTCAAGAGGGAAGACGGTGAACGGCTAGCGCAAGAGTACAAAGTCCCCTTTATGGAGACTTCTGCTAAAACCGGCCTGAACGTCGAATTGGCCTTCCTCGCTGTCGCTAGGTATTTCACGAACGCTCACGCTCCAATTGTTACCGGCGTATCGAAAAAGGGATTCTCTATCGCGATGATGTCATAGACGATCACAGACAATCAGCAAAGACGATGATCGTATTCGAGTCGCAGGTGTGCGGAATTGACGATAAGTCCCGCTCAAGGCTACTTCGCTGGATACGATACGCTCCGAATAGTTTGATCAGTTTCGAAGCTTTATCGCTGTACACATACCTTTCACGGAGTTAGAGCTCTTTGCCCATAGTTGTTAAGGGGGTGGGCCTTCTCGTTTCTTGATAATGCATGCAATGGGGTTTTTCAGTAGCGAAAAGCGCTAGATAAAAGATCAATCTAGACCGCTGTCTCCCTGAAAAGTCCTACTTTTACATTTACCAGGCGTAATTTGCATTATTCGACAGCATGTAGCTATCATAAAGCTGCGATACCTACATGCTTCCGAATACTGACAATTACGCCTCGTAACTGCTGAAAAACCCCATCTTTTTAAGATTTCTTAAATTTCATCGCGCCTTACAGAGTTTAAAAATGTAAAGGAGGATTCTTTACATCTGAAAGGGGACCTATCAAAGACAGAGGATTTTGATCAAAGTCCTAGGGTTACAAAACGTTGTTTATGTTTCTAGGGATTTGAAGGCTAAGAAGAGCAACGACCCGGATGACACAAAATTCAACGTCCAGGACTACGTTCGTCGGCAATCGCAGCGGAGTTCCTGCTTCAACACCAACTGTCTGACAACCTGAATTGCGCAACAGCCGTACGCGCACGTTTCCCGACGATAGATCGAGCGGAACGTTGAAACGCGGACCGGAACTCGTTGGCCGCGAGAATGGCGCGAATACGTCGCGACCGTTTGAGTGTTCATAACAACGACCGGATGCGGAAATCGAAGAAGGATCATCTTAATCGCCCAAGCACCGACGCGGACAATTAATTAGCACACGAGAACGACAGTAGCGTCGCAAGTATTGTTCAAGATTTAGCGAAACACTTCCGTTTACACGCGACGCTACTCTATTAACGGAAAAGCGCACCTTTTGTTGATATCGGAGCACAAACGACAGGCGCACGAAGATGAAGATATTTTTTGAACAGGGAACAGAGCTAGCAGATTCTTGTTGACTATACATGTATAGAAATATGAGATATATATATATATATATATATCTGTATAAATAAATATGTACCGATTATTATCCCTGTACTGTACATTAATGTGAATAGCTTCTCGGGTAATGTCCCGGAATAGATGTAGGAAACGCCTCGATGGTTCTAACTTGCACATGTGTACAATCCTTGCGGTGTTGAACGGAAGAATACGCGGAAGCTCGTGACATGTACCAAGTAGAGCGACGGTTTTAGCGAAATCGTCCCGTAGAAGAGCTTCCCGCGATTCATTTCCTAGTTGCCATGTTTCGCCACACGTTTGTAACTGATGCTCAATAAGTTTCGATTTCCCGAAGCTTCTTTGTCTGGTAGCTTAGAACGCGGTTCATTTCAGGTACTTTAGCCGCAAACGATTGTGCGTAGGATTATATGTATGCTTCGTTAGCTGTGCTAATCGTTTAGATCGAAAAATTCGAGATTGTACGATCGTATTTGTTTGAATTTTACGGTTGCTTACATCGATCACGTAGCCACTAATAACGTTCCCGAGTTGGTGGTACTTAAATGGCGCTATTCAATCAAGATTTTCCATTCCAACCCATTTCGATTTTATACTTTGTATGGTTTTTATAACGCCTCGACGATGATTTGCCACGAGGGCTTCAAAATTGCGACGCGCAGAACGATTATTTTCGTTGACCAACAATCATGTCGGTTACTGTAAACAATAACAACGTTCGTACGAGACGTATAGTGTACGTTCACCTGCTGTATATGTGCGATCTGTTTAACCGGCTTGTACAAACAACAAACAGTTGCATGTGAAGTGTATTTTGGAGAGTATGTAGAGAATAAAAAGATCATTCGACCAACTTTCATCATCGTTGTTCATCTGTTCCACCGGGTCCGTTCTATTTGACCGATAGTGACTTCCTCGGCAATGTTTATGTCGACACTGTTTCTTCAACGTACTATGTTTTCATTGACGTTTTGACCTCACCGATATGTATACAGGTTTTGCACTCCAAATTTTCACACTTTTACAAGTCAAATACACCATTTTGCAAATCAATTTCACCCATTACAAGAATATGTAAAATTAATTACCCTTGAAAGCATCTCCCTTGAGTTCAAAAGAAGTCACCATTGACAGGACAGCACAGCGAAGTGCTGTGTGACGTTAGATACACGTGAACGGTATCATTACTGCGAGGGAAACATAAGTCTCAATACTCAATACGCTTCAATAAATACATATGTACTTTCATTTTTAACAAATTTAGAAACCTATACATAATGACGTACATTCAATTCGCGTGTTTCTGCGATATTACTAAAAACAAAAGTTCAACACGGTCGAAACGCCGGAGAAAATATAAATAGAACTGGATTTAAAGGAAACAACGCGTGACCTTATGACTCGCCTTGCTATTCCTTAATGTATATGTATATGGTAATATGTGTAATAATAATGTATATGGTGCAATAATGTCGATGTAAACATTGTCGCGAAAGTCACTGTCGGTCAAGTAGAACAGGCCCGTTCCACTTGCTCGGCCTCCTTCCGAACGAAATTCCGTGGTCTCAAATCAGCAGAACGTGGCCAAAACCTGGAATTGCACCGCAGAGTTCGTAAAACGTCAATACGCAATGGCGATTTTGAATTAAAAAACAGGATAGGAGAAGAATGGCGTAAAATTAGCAAGGATTATTTGCAAAAAATAATTACTAATATGCCAAATCGCCTAAGGCGTGTTACAAAAAATGAGGAATAGCCATCAAAGTTTTCAGTAATTATACGGAAGGTGTAATTTTTTTAATAGCTTGAACCAATAAAGTGTTCCAATATTTTGCTTTTATACTAACGCAATTATTAATACGAAACAAACCGTATTTTAGGAATACATTGTTTATACTGTAATTGAACATAATTCAACTCAGTTTTGTACGTAATTGCATATTCATTCATAATACACAGGTTAGAGAATCCAAAATGATATATGAACTCACAACGAAAAAATTCCTTTTCTGAGGTTTCGGTCACGTTTTGACGATTGGGGCTACTGGTGCGTTAAATCTCTTGTTTTTATCGCCGGTTATAAATCCTATGGAGCCAACAGGCGCGAGGAATGATAACGATTAACTGATAATTAAATGTGTCTGATAAAGGACGTTGACGCACGGGGAATTCGAGACTCGAGACGACGCGACGTGACGCGCGCTTTTTCCGACCTGTTCCCTGAATGGGCGGAACGCGCCGGGATGGACCGCTCGGTTCCACGATCAGTTTCAAATGTCGACGTACAAACAAAACGCTGCGTCCCTAACCTGCTTGTGAGAAGTGCGTTTTGTTGGTAGGCAGAAGATCGGGATATCTTGCGAGGAAGGCAACGCCAGTGATCGTCCGCGATGGACGAGGTGGTGGTGTTGCAGAACATGGAAAATGTGTGCAGGCTCTGCCTCTCCGGCAACGAGCCGAAATTGTCGGTGTTCGGGTTGCAAGAAACTCCGGTATCACTGGCCACTAAGATCCAAGCCTGCCTATCGATTCAGGTACGTGGGAAATGCTATGCTTATTGAATCCTCGGACCCTGATTACCCCATTCTCTCGCTTGTAACCTCGAATTGATTGCAATTGTTACGTATACACGCGATGTGTTGCCTTTAAGGTTAGGTCTAAACTCAGCTATGCCAGGGATCTTATATAGAACTGATGATCTTAAGCTTACCTTCCTTCTTCGCGCCACCGTTGGCGTTTACCGGTCCAGCAGATATTGATCAGAATGAAATTGTTTATGTATATTTTCCATTGATCTTACTTCGTGGCACGTTTCTTTGCTAAATGGAAATTATGATAAGTGTGCATCATTTTTCACCCAGTATGTGCATCTTTTAGATTTTAGCCACGGACAGGTTGTCAACGGAGATATGTACACAGTGTGTGAAAAATGTGAATCAGTGGCATAATTATAAGGAAGCTTGCCTTCGCTCGCAAGATAAATTACACCAATGGTTGGAGAGACATGTACGATGCAATCCGATGGTGAGTATTTTCTTGTTATCTCGCCGTGTGTTCTGACCAAGATGTAAATAGCAGCAACAAATATATAATTTGTGGTTTTTGCAGGTTGTGACTATCAAAGACGAACCCGTCGATTTGGACTTCTACGAAGATAATATTGAGGTCATTTCTGAATCTACCGTCGATTCAGACTTAGTGAGTACTTTAATTTTACGAATAGATTTAACGAGTTTAGAATACATGAAAAATGTTGTATATTGCTTCTAGCAGTCGACTAATATGGAAGAAAGTCTCAACGACTCCGTAAACATGCTTCACATTCAAGAGATAACCGACGACGAAGCGGATCATACAAAAGTTACGCCAGCGTTAACAAAAGATTTAGATATCTGTATAAAGCCGGAGCTGGCAGAGGATTGCGACACAGACTGTACTATAGAAATAGAATCTGTTACTGGCAGCGAACTGGTACTAAATCCCCTTTCGAACAAGGAAGATAGAGTAATGGAGGCTGATTCTACGCAGAAGTCCAAAGCGTCAGCATCAGCGAGTAAAAAGAAACTGAGAAGGGGTCCTCATACTCATTACAGAGGAATACGTGCGTTTAAGCAAAAATGCGTGCACTGTCAAATCTTTTTACATTCTAAATATTCGTATTCCAAACACATGGAGAGATTCCATACAGAAAAAAAGAACGGTGATGCTGACGAACAGTTGAAAGACGAGGAAGAGGTTGAAGATCTGGAAGACGAGTTGATGAGTATGGAGAAAGACGCTCCGCTGACTCAAGTGCAGCAGAACATAATCAGTCAATTGAAAACGTTTTCGTGTTACTCCTGTCAGCAATCGTTCAGCGATCGTAGAAGTACGCTTTCTCATATTCGTCAACATATGCCGGATCTGAGACCGTACACGTGTATCGCGTGTTTAACAGAGTTCCCTGACCGCTCGATGTACAAACTGCATTGCGGCGCGTCGTTCGAATGTGCGATGAAAATTGCTCTGGTGATACCGAGTGAGGGCGAAGAGAAATATTTCACGTGTAACATGTGTTTGCGTTCGATGCAAAACAGAAAAGAATTGCTCAGCCATCTTTCGAAACACTCCGACAAACAGTATCAACAACTAGTTTCACCGTCGCGATCACCTCCTAAACTGAAACCAATTTCACCTCTGCCAGCACCTAAACAAGTATCTCCTACAAAGAAATCGATCGGAGGCATAAGTTTGGAAATTCCGTTCCCTTACAAAAACGGCGATCCAGCGCATAATCACATTTGCGATTTGTGCGGTATGATCTACAGATACAAGCCGAACATGTTGAAGCATAAAGACTTGTGTCAGCGTTTACAGCCGGGGATTCGAACCTCCTATAAATGTTTGCACTGTGGAATGACCTATCTGGTATTCAAAAAGTTCCACAACCACATCACTATAGATCATAAAAAGAAAGACTTCTTCTGTTCCGAGTGCGGTGCTAAATTTCGATCTCCTAGCGAGTATTTGACACATCACGATTTGCATCGTGGCTCACAGAAGAAGAAGTCGGTGCTGGAGAAGGTCGAATCATCTCCTAAGACTAACACGCAGAACTTCTCATCGCCCATCAAAGATTGGGACACGTTCGAAGCTGAAATGAACGCTAGCAGGATATCTGACAGCAACCGATATAGTTGTGCTTTGTGTAACTTGGAGTTTTCCACCAGAGCTGAACTGACAGAGCATAGGAACCTTCATCTCAAGGTTAAGATCTATTCGTGCGTGATCTGCCGCAGCATGTTCAGCAGTGCGGGCGCATTAGAGATCCACATGAAGGATCATGGCATAGAGGACCCCAACGAGAGAAACGCGAACAGCTCGTGCGTAGAGTATGGAACAATGAACAACTCTTCAAAGGATTGTAAACCGGTGAATATGAGCGCCATTTCAGACCCGGGTACTGAAAAGAACGAATGTCGCGAATGCGGTAAGGTATTCTCGAACTATGCGAACGTTAGACGACACATACGTAACATTCATAAGACTAACAAGTATCGCGTCAGTTGCAATCAATGTTCTCGGAAGTTCAAGAGCAAGGAGGCCTTGGGCAGGCACATCGCGAGCGAGCACAAGGTCACCAAGGCTATTCGCCAGTGTCCTCAGTGTCCGAAGACCTTCGTTTTCCAAGCGAACTTGGACCTTCACTTTCAGACCGCTCACAACAACAAGAAGAGTGGTGGTTATAAATGCGATATTTGCGGCAAGGCGTTCATGGAGGAAGCATCCTTGAAAATACACCGAGGATGGCACAACAGAACGAACTGTAGACTGAGCTTGCGAACAACACCGAAAACGCCAGAAGATCGGAAAACGGTCAAGGATACGCTCACGCCTAAGCAGGAAAGGGAATTCAACACCAGCTCCGATAAGCCCGCCAGAGCCAGAAAATCATTTCCTAATACGCCGCCCGTGAAACCTGAGGGTAAATTTCAGTGTCAGGTATGCAACGACAAGTTCAACGATGTAACCGAGTTGAGGAAACACTTGTGGGACGTCCACTGCTCCCACAAAACCGAGAAAAATTTCGCAGACGAAGAGTTCACGTGCGAGATCTGCAGCCATATCTTCCCTGACAAAGAATCGCTGATCATGCACATGGAGTGGCACAAATCGTGTCCGAACCTGAGTAGTGTCAGGAGATCTAGGAACCAGGGTAACTTCCCGTGCGACGTTTGCGGGAAATTCTACAGCTCGAAGAAGGTGCTATGGAGACACAAGAAGCTTCATAAAGCGACGAACCTCGCCGCCCTTAAGTTGCAATCGGTAGCCAAGAAGCCGATCCCGAATGAGCACATATGCAACATTTGCCACAAGGTCTTCTGCAGCAACCAGTCCCTGCTACGTCACAGGATGAACCTGCACAACGATTTATCCATCCAGCGGCCGCAGTCGATGTTCTCTGGCACGAGAAGGATGCCTCAGGAGGGGCCTAAAGGGAAGAAGATGAAACTAGAGGTAGACGAGGAGGTGGAGGAGGAGGTTCTGCGAAAACCCGCGGTAGTCGGAAATTCAACGAACGTCGGCAAGAAGCCGGTCATGTGTCACGTCTGCAGCAAGTTCTTCGCGAACATGAGCGTGCTATATAAACACAAACAATTGATGCACAGCAAGTCTCGGCCGATAAAAAACGTCGGGAAGGCATCTTCGTCCACGTCCATGACTTCGGCCTCGCAATGTGTCCCGTTGTCCGGAGACGATGGCAAAGTTTGCTGCAACGTCTGCTACAAGTCGTTCTCCGCGATATCGCACCTGCGCCAGCACTTCACCATCAAGCACAAGAACAGCCCACCCAAGTTCGCCTGTCCTATCGACGGTTGCAAGCTGATGTTCCCATCTGCGGCGGCTTTGAGGGCCCACGAGGTATCCCACACCAGCATGATCTTCAACTGCAATCTGTGCCGTCGCCATATGTTCAACAGGCAGGCGATGACCGACCACATGCTGACCGCGCATAACACCGTTTACGATGCTGAAAAGAGCAAGAACTTTCACAGAGAGACGGACCTGAGTCTCTACGTGGTGCAGAACGCGGTCGACGCGACTTGCCCTCACTGCAAGATCAAGTATCCCAACAATAGAGCCATGAAGATCCATTACTTTAAGTTCCACGACTACTTAGAATAAGCCGACATCCCTGTCCCACGAAACCGGGAAGGTTCGAATCACTTTTCTACGGTTAAAGCTTCATGGGTGTCTAAGTTGACTTGGATACCGAGTGCATCGGTCCTAGGTGCAGCGAAGCTCTCCGACCAGAATGGACGTTGTGCTCTTAACTTTTCTACCATGTGACGAAGTGGGGTTTACATTTGTTACTGTTGTTTCGTTTTAGTGGTACATTCTCATATCTCTGCCGGATTCACTTGTCTACTCGCCACGGGCGATACTAGGTTCATCAACGAGGACTTCTGTACATAACCCACGATTACTGTAGAGTATCGATGAATGAGGGAGAGAGAGTCTATCTATATCTTCGATTTACGTTTCTTTATCGCGATAATTACAGTTTTCCAGTACGTTTTTCGACCTTGTTTGCGAGATTGGTGGCGTCAGTAGCATTTTTAGCGTAAACCAGTCTTTCAACGAACGCAGTTTAATAACAAGAGCTTTTGTCGACGTGGCGCGACACGAACAAGCTATTTGATCAATTGAATTTTTTATAGTTGATCGTGACCACTGCAAACCATGATTGCCCATTCATGGGTATATGAATGAATTGTATTACGTGGCCTACACCACACAGAGACGGTTATACACTGATCCTTGTTTATTCTTTTTGTGTTTTTTTTTCTTGTTAATTAAGTACGAATCGTGGCGTTGGCATTACGATAGAACCGGGCACGACCGCGTTCTTGGTGAACACCAGGGAAATATGAGGCTGGGCTGCGTGACTTTTGTACAGTACAGGCGAGCGGTTAGTACGGCAGCGTGGATAAGAATGAAGGATTATTGTCATGCATCCTCGATGATGCCAAGGGTCGCGCTTGAAATCAACCGAACGTTGTTACTGGATGGCTGGGATTATAAGAGATCTTTTTGTCATTGATTTTATTATAACGCATATTTGTATATGGAATGTGTAAGCTGTAGCGTTTTGCATATAGTGAACAAATAAAGGGAGGACTAATTATGTGTAGATCTTCGATTTTCCAAGCGCCATCACTGTTGCTCACGGCGGACACGTCGCGTGGTTGGACTTTGCTCGGTTCGCCTCGTGATCATTCCAGCTTCAAATCATTTTAGCTGATATATTGTAAATGATCTAGAAAAGTACAATGAAATTTTATTGAAACGGTTCTTCTTATTCTCCTTTGAAAAAGTTTACGGTGGTTCCGAGAGAGTATAACTTAACCTAAAAATGCATTCGACCAACAACCAGGAGAAAAGAATCAAACTATTTCGTGATTTTTGACGAGAAGTCTCGTAATCGGTAATCGCTTCTATATTTTGTCGACTTAAGCGATAATGGTTTTCCAAATATTCGATATACACAGGAGAAATATGTTGGTTACTTGGACAGGTTACACGATTAGGGTAATTAACCTAGAAACAAGCCAGTTAAGTTCGGGTCATGGTCTAAGTCAATTCTATTTGCTGTAGGGATAAGTTTAACAAGAGTTGTCGGAGGGTATACGATTTTTCATTTACAGTAATACTCTAGAAGAACGATAGATAATCAGGGTCTCTAAGTTATCTAAGATCAGAAAGCCCTTTACACTTGTAAACAGATGTTTATATCGTTTCCTATATAGACTTGATCTTTCAACCAGTCATCATGTAATGTAGAAGCGATGTCTTTCCTCGATTGATTAACAGGAGAAATGGTCGTAGGTAGCTTCAGTGATGGGTCTACCAACGAGGTCCAGGCTGCAAAATACATTTCCTTTTTTATTAGAAACATTTACATAAACAGCAAGTAACAGCGACGACAGACACCTTAACCCTTAGCACTCGAATGGTGACTCAGAGTCGCCACTAAAAATTGCTGTACCATTATTCAAAATATTGTTTACGTTATTAAATATGTTGTATTGTATGAGGTATTATATCAATTATACAGGGTGTGTCGCCTAACGTTATCACCTCAAATATCCTTGTTTCCAAAGATACATTAAATGTCTTGAGGAAAAAGTTGAATGGTAAAATGGGGCTCATACGATACCAAAACAATTTTTTTTAGAGATATCAAAGTCTCCTTCATTTTTAAAAAATGGAACCATCCTGTTTTAACATCTACAATGATAGTACCTTTATAATTCTTTATACCTCTATAATTACTCAAGATCAATCAAGGTCACTGAAGCAGAATACGTTTATCACCAGTGAGACTTGTAGTAAACATGGATCTTAGATCCTTCAATGCTATGGAATGTTTTCAAACATCCTCTAGCCGATGACAGATTTCTGTCCGTGATCTTGTTGGCCTTGAGTAATTATAGTTGCTGAATTCATAATGAAATGGACTGTCATTGTAGATGTTTAAAAAAGTGTGGTTCCATTTAAAAAAATGAATGAAAACAAAAAATTTTTTGGTGTCGTATGAGCCCTATTTCAACATTCAACTTTGATATTTGAGGTGACAACAATCATGCAAACTTCATGCAAAGAAAAAAATTCATATAGAATGGAATTATTCTAGGCCGAAAGAAATGTTTAATTTCCAAGTTAAAGTAGCTTCGAGTGCAAAGAGTTAAACATAACAATAATAATTTTAGCGTTTAGTCCCCTTTGTATGCAGTATCTCTGAATGATTTTTGTTGTTAGTATAGGTCCGCGGGTTGCGTAACAATTGATGTTTGACATAGGCAGGACAGAGTGAATAATTTCGATCGACGAATCTGAATTTTCGCACGATCACCTGCTCTACTAACTGGATGACTCACTGGAACGGTTCGAAGCATATCAGAGCCCCTAACCCACTGAATGTCTCAGGGATCGATAGAATTTCGCCGGGCGATCCTCCATTTTGAACGGTGTGTTTTAAACACGAGTATTTCGCCGTGGATTTTACTCCTGGGATTTGCTTTTAGGAATCGATCGCGTGTGCTTTGTAAGGAACGTTGTCCGAGAGAGTCTGGAATCCGACGAGTGTCAGTCCCGAGGAATCAACCCGAGATGCACCGGGGCTCGCACACGTCGAACCATTCCTCCTACTGTTAACTTTTCTTACGGCAGATGCTCGAGACGATAATCTGAGCTTCTGCGATTCTCGTCTCGCGCTATGGTATCACGATAGTTCAAAGGACTCTCCTGCCGTTTTTACCGAGAAAAAGAAGAATAGATCGTATAAACATTTATATATCTATATATATATATATGTATATATACATATATTTCTGTACACCGAACACCTTTTTGTATAATAATATTTTTAGACTGCGAGGATCAGACTCTGCAAATGTCAGTTTGGTGAAACGATACCTAGCGCACGCAACCGTTGCTCTTGTGTTTGTTGCGAACGAGGAACATAGATTTTACTGGACACTTAAAGGTCGATTTATACTATCCGCACAGACACGGACCGTTTCCGTATCGGCACCATTCAGACACAGGCAGTAGTATTCAGATTATACGTTCGTCGATCGATCCGCATCCGATCAGTCCGGTAAGACAACAACTCGTAAAGACGTGCGAAGAGTGTAAAAATGTTTTCTCATTTAATTATAAATGATTTGGCTGAGAAGAGAAACAGGTGACGCCGTTTTTTGCGTGCACAAGTATTTGAGAAAAAGAAAATTGAAGAAGAATAGATTAACCAGAAAAGATTAACAGACTTCGAACAAAAAATTTGTGCAATATTTTAGAATGTCACGATATAGCTTTAATATTCTTTTGGGAAATATTCTTCAAGGAAGCAATTAGTCCAAGAAAACCTAACAGTATGCATGATGCATGCCCGGACACGACAAGGTATTCTTCGCGAGAATGTTGGACGATCGGATCGGTGCTCGTTCGTGTCTGTGCCGTTCTGATACGGTAGGTATGAACGCTTCTATTCAAATGTATTGAAGAATATTTGCCTTGTTCGATTGGTTGCGTGTCTGTGCGGGTATTATAAATCGACCTTAATAGGTACATAAACATGAGAATTGTAGAATATGCGTGTACGCGAACGTACGCACTTTGTACTTTCCCTCGACATGTCCGTGTGTATATTGTATCAATACATATATTCGCTACTGTAAACTCGAACATATTCTTTTCTTGCTCGGAGAGATTTCTGTTGTTCCTTACCGAGCTGAAGATCCTGTGTTTCATGTATATTCGCGGAGCACTTGTACGTCCTGACCTCGTACACCTAGTACAGCCGTACCTCGGCTGGTCACCCGCCATTTGGCGTAAATATGGCGGGCGTTGACTGTTCTGGGTAAAAAATTAATCGCGACATTATTTTAACACGTTCCGTGCCACGTGTACCACCGATGGTACACGTTAACCCCTTGCCGTATTTTAACGAGTCAGACTGGTCATAAAAATTTGAATAAAGTCTAACAAATATGAATGTTATGTGTTTCTTTTTAGATGAAATAAAATTTGATTCGTTTGTAATCAATATTTAAGCATTAAAATAAACGTAGCCATATAAAAAATATAAATTTTCTTTTCCCTTATACGACAGTATTGGGGATAAAGACGTTGTAATCAACGAAAACTGCAAAGAAAATGGTACGACAAGGGGTTAAACTTTCCACTGGTGGTACACGCTGACATATTTCTGTAATGCGCTAAAAACATACAATATCTTATAACAAGTTGATCATTGTAGAATATAATTCCACCAAAAGAATGAGGTGATATTACAAACAAATGCAGTATAGAACAAAGCGTATAAGTTTGTTTAATTGTCTAGCAAAAACGGTTCGGCCCGGAACGTGTATAAATGAAACAACTTCGGCTTGAAATTTTTGATATACGATAGACATTCAAGGTCTCAATTTTCATACTAGATCAATATTCTTGATCTAATATGACGGTAACAGAACGCGTTCGCTGTTGATGACAGCGTACAACATTGAACATCGTCGTGTTCTTCATTGGCAGTGAAATATAATACATGAAAAGACAAATATAGTTTGGGGGTGTAAATATACTTTCTACGGAACTAGATGGTTAAGGGAACACTTTAACAGGGATCAATACGGTACGCGTTGTCCTGAACCGAGTGTCGAAGATAATAATTAGCATTTATAATAGAAACGAGTAGGTGTGATCGAAAACATTAGACGAATTTAAAAACCCTGTTATATAATTTTTAAAAATTAAAGATGTCAATATATATATATATATATATATATATATATATATGATTTCCCCTCTATTAAAATCATTAAGGGAAGAAACAACATTCAGTTTAGTTTCTATTTCGTGCAATCGATGCAGACAATTTTTATTTTGCATAGAGATCCGCAGTCTACTAATAACAATGAAGAAGCAGTATTTTATTTTTAATTTTCCTTCTCTCCAGGTTGTTGCACGTTTCAGAAGCCCTTTGGTTTTGAAAAATCACGATCTTTCGCGTCGGGGAAGCGCTAATTGGAGGTCGAGGATGTATCGGCTGAAAGGTAGCCGAAATTGGAGCTACACAGTGGCGCTTCGCAGCCATTTTGAAGTCGAACTTGGTCCGCGGTGGGTCGAATGAAATTTTTCTGGAAAATCGTTTCTGTCGCCGGACGATCCTTGTTTTCTACGGGCACGGAATTAACAGCGTTGTGCCGGGTGCCAATGTTATTGATTATTCGAAGAGTCCGGGTGCAGAGTGGCACAACCCCCCGGCCGGTTTTTCGAGTCCGAACGCTGCTGGTGGATGCGTTTCTGGGTCTCGTTTAATTGATATCGAGGGGCGTTCAATTTATTTTCGTTGACCGCCGCGACAGAAGCGAGCCGCGCGTCTATTTCTGTGTAATTAGAGCCGAGTGTAATCAATTAGACTTGTCACTAAAACGAGCGACATCGAGGCTAGAAGGCCACGTGGACAGATCCATTTCAGTGTTGCGACATAATCGCGCACACGTTTCTCGCCTCGATGTACAACGCTGTTTAATAGTCCTATCGATGTCGTAAGATACACACCGGGCACGTAACGCTGATGAAACGCGGATTAGACCGAAGAGCCTTGCCAACGTGTTCGCAACTCGGTCCCCGCGGTCCGTTCTTTTTTGTAAATTGTTGCGTTGTTCATTAACACGTTCGACCACGAACAAAAAATATAGAAATCGAAACCGCGCCGAACAGTTTCTGGATCAATTTTGATTAGTAGACTGCGGATCTTTATGCAAAATAAAAATTGTCTGCATCGATTACAAGAAATAGAAACTAAATTGAATGTTATTTCTTCCCATAATGATTTTAATAGAGGAGAAATCATATATTGGCATCTTCAATTTTTAAAAGGTTTCGACAATTTTGAATTTCATCTACTCAATTTTGCTATAAATGGATAAAGATCCGCAGTTTAGTGATTAGTGTTGCGTGGCTGGTCGATGTCGTTCCACCGGTTACGTTACCGGTGACGCTGCACTCGACTGACTTAGATTTCCTTAATTAAAAACGCTGGTATCTGTCACGTCGTTGATTATTCAGTGCACGGACGACGGTGGGTCAGAGGCTGCTTATCGATCGGATTTTTAACTAGCTACCCGTGCACGGTCGCGACCATATCTAGACCATCTGGACTCCTACAGAACCCGATGTCACCGTAAACGACCGTGTCGAGCTGATTATGCAGCTGCATCATGCACGAATTCGTGGAAAACCGAATTAATGCTATCAGGAAGTATTGATATTTTCCTGTCGATAACGAATCGATACAACAAGTATAATCTGGAAGTTCAGCAACAACTAATAACGCGGGATAGATCTGGGATTTATTTGAATCTCGCGGGCTCCCGCGGGACTAAGGATTTAGTTCTCTTCAATCTAATATATATTTAATAAAGACACAAATTTTATTTAATGCGATAATAATCTTTAATCGTATCTTCAATCATTTGTTTTTTTAATATTATGATACTTACCGAATTAGTCTTGAAATCCTCTAACAGATAGGCGTAAAAAATTATAGGTGTATTTGCAAAAAATTGAAGGTTACCTTGAAAAATCATGAAAAGAAAGAGTTGACAAAAAATTTGCTATAATCACGTGATAGATCTCTTGAAACCAATGCTACGTCTGATGAAAACATTTTCGATCGGACTGCTAATAACAAAGTAATCTCTACTGATCACGATTTATGGTTCACCCTGTATAATTAAAATCAGCAAAAATGTACAAATTACAAAAGAAAAGTATAATTGGTTGAACTTCGAAAATATGATCGTAAAAAGCAAAGATTATTAATTGTATCTTCTAGGTTGCTCCTCAAGTCATAACAAAGATATTCTGGAAAAAGCTCGTTCAGCCTCTACGTTTGTAGGTCAAATAGTTATTATCAATGCAACATCGACATAGTTCATCTTGCGCGTTGTTGTTCGCGCAATTTTCATTACACGCATAGTCCCGCGAAATTTGCAGGGTTGCGCATCAACTATTTAAGAAATGCGGCGACCAAAAAATGACGTGGGATCCTGCGGGATTGCGGGATTGCAAGCCCTAATCTTTTTACGCTTAGTCGAATCTTCAGTCTCGGAGTTTTTCTATTAAATTCTTCGGAAGATAGTCATTGTTCAGGATAAGTGTCTAATATGTAGTTGGTGCACCTCGTCACGCACCAGCAAACGCGCGTTTCCCCCGCATTCGTCATGGTTCCGCGTGTCTCGGAGGGCCGCCATGCGGCGATCCAACGAGGGCTCTAGATCCGGCCGACATCCCCAATCAATTAATTAAGCGAGCGAACGGCGTGTTACTCGGGGGCGCCTAATTAATCGAGCAGACTCGAACAGGCCGGCTACACCTCGCACACGATCTTAACGGTTAAAGTACCATTGTATCGCAGGCAGCACGGTTACGCCTGCTCTTCGGTATGCCGAAAACGAGCGTCATGGCTGTCCAGCAGCGTTCGTGCACCGTAGCGTTGATCGATGGATCATCGATCGCGTCCCGTTCCCATTTGGTCTCACCTCGACACGATCCACGCTGACGTAATGGCTCGGTCAACGTAGCCTAAATCGTTTCCCTGAGCGAGTTTTTCGACGAGGCGTGCGTCTGATTCCGATTTCGGAGCCATCCTCGTTGCGTCATGTTGCGTGACTTGACTACTTTTTTCGGGAAGTCAGTTGCCATTTTTTGGCCAGCTCCATCGTCGCGAACGATCCTTTCATTCTGTCCACAGGGGAGGTCAACGATATCTGCGAGATAACTTTATTGCTGAGAAAACGAAGTGAATGAACGGTGCGACCTAGCGAATAATTTTATTGTAAGAGACAGAATTTCTTTTTAACGGAAAGTCTCGATCAAACAGTACAACGCGCCATTTGACACTTTGCACTCCTTTGTCGAGTGTGACTCGACATCAGAGAACGAAAAATGTAAATGAAACCGGTTTTTATATGTACTTGGTTTTTCCTTTATTTGTTTAATTTCTTATTTTTTAGTTAGAAGCAAATATGAATGTAAGTATAAGTTCCACAAATATTAATTACAAGAAAGTTTGAGAGCTATATTTAATATAATTAGTAAAAAAATTGTTTAAAATAAGTAGCAGTCGAAATAGTAGGGAGTTGTTGGCAACAAAATTGAAAAATAATTCGGAGTGCAAAGGGTTAATACGTTTCCCGTACATATGTAGAAGTGTATCACTCCATTTTGCATATCTTGCATTTAGTATTGTGACTGCTATTCTCGTCATCTCGTGTTGTTGATATTTACCTTGATATGCAATAGTTCATGCCGATTTTATGCTGATATGGTTATCGTAGCTATTTCCTTGGTTGTAGACTGACCCAGCTGTAAACTTTCTGACCATAAATTTTAAACAATTAGTTAAAGAATTATTATAAGAAATATATGTATATCTACTACGATAATTATTACTAGATAGGAATACTTTTTTATTGATTTTTAGTGGAAATATCAATGTTCGTGGACATTGAAATTTCCACTAAAAATCAGTAAAAAATTATTCTTATCTAGTATCGATACGAGAAAGTTTTATTTAGGCATTATGTTACTGAATTTCTCGATCCAGACCACTGTGCGTGTCTAGACAGTTCGTTATAAGAGCGAGTTTATGTCATCGAATAGATAACAGAAAACAGAATAATCATTCCGCCGCTAGGAATTTTTCCCCGAAGCTGTTTCACGGGGATTGTATCTCGTTAGCCCGTCGGCGTTTGTTCCCCAGCGATGACGCCGGGATGCAAATGCGCGATTGATCAGTGATTTAATCAAGGAAAAAACGTCTGTCGCCCGAGGTGGCCAGTTTATTAGCGTCGAAACGGCTCCGTGGGTTCCGTAACGGGCTTTGTCTCTCGCTCGGGCCCCGCGAAATATAATGCCCGGTTACGTAATTACGATTTTAATAAGGAGGAGGAGCGCGCACTCGTGGATTTCCAGTTCGCGGTTCTTTTATCCGGCCCGCCGCCGTCAAGGCGGAATTAAATTAAAATGAAAATTAGGAAACGATCCACCAGCCTCACCACCGGCCTTTCCACTCTCGCGGATAATTTGTGCCAAGGACTGCGAACCGCAACGATATCTGCACTACCTTTTTTTCTGCTACGAATACTTAGAACACAACGAACTTATTGGCTTTCCGAAACACTTTAGAAAGATCATGGGAACTTTGAGGAACAACAAGCGACCCCTCAAATACTTACACGTTATTCATATTATTTTGAATCCTCGTACGATCCTCTCCTCGAGAGAACTTCCAGAGGCTGAACTTCACTTGAGAGGAAACCGGAAATGTTTACCTTTTTTATATAATCCTGTAAATTTCGACGAGAAATGTGTTATAGGTGTCCATCGGATCAAAATTTGTGCGTGCTGAGAGTTCAGCGATTTTCACCGTGTTTGACAGGTAAGGGAAACTTCCAATTAACCATTGAAATGCGCGTGAATTGCTGTTAAAGAAACTATGTACAATTTGCTTATAAAGTAATGGTAAAAATTTTATTTTATATATTTTTAAACTCCCTGGTATGTCAGGTATTGGGAGGCCTTAAATCAATTAAATTAATTGGCAAAAGAAAGACTGATGAAAGATCAGCACAGGATCTTTTGCAAAATTTGTTTTGTTGCAAGAATTTATACTCGAATGACAACCCCTGTCCAGATGTAACGTACAGAAGCAATATACTTTTGTCGCTATTGTAAGTCAGATATTTTTATGCTCCTACGTCACACCGGCCGAAGATAGGCGATCATGGATTTAACATGTAAAGCATCGATGGTTAATAAGATTCTACTTCTGCATCCAGGTTGGGCAGATTAACAATTGTCAAGTTTCCATTTCGGTCTTCGAGAACTTCGGACGGTTTCGGTATCGAGGATAATGTAAATGATCGATAGACGGCGATTCTTTATTTGTACAGAGTGGTCCATATAAATGGAATCACCTAAATATTTCCTTCATTTGCGATGACATGACAAGTGCTTTTAAATATATATTCTTTTTCTTGCATATTCCAATTGACATTAAAACGCATTCAGAGATATTAATAACATGACCTTAAAGTAACCTCTGACTTCTAAAATTGAAATTAGATTTAATATTTATTTCCATCGATATCACGGACATTATTAGCGACGAGAATCTACGTCCGAAAACTTAATCGCTAATATTCAATTTGTAAGCCATCTGTCACTTACTTTTTAAGTTGCCCTTAAGTGTTCAAAAAATAATGTCCTTCCACAGATACGCATTGTCTAAGTCTAAACCGATCGATGACAGATTGTAATGATCTTTCGATGGAAGTCAATGTTCGCTTCAGGGTCACGTTATTAATATCTCTGAATGGGTTGATTGTCAACTAGAATATGGAAGGAAAAAAAATATATATTTACAAGAAAAAATATATCAATGACCTTAAAAACTTCGGAAAAAATTATCTTCAGAAAAAAATAACATTTGCAAAGTGTTCATCATGCGATACCATTGAATTAATAACATTTGCTATGTCATCGAAAATAAAGGAGATATTTAGGTGGACCGTCCTGTATATCGCTAGCCATTTTCACTCCCTGGATGGCTCTGACGATGTTCGAACGTCCGACTCGATTTCTTATGTATGTATCTTCCTACAAACACCACCTACGAATTAATGCAAACGCGCGGTGTTGCGACAGCGCGACACAAATCGGCCGGTTTAGCTGGATGGATATCGTAAAACGATCTCGCGTTCGGGATCTCGACTTACCCATCGATCGTTTCCGACCGGTGGATTAACGATTTCGAAAATCGAACTCGAGCCGCTGCGGGTGCAGAGACATGCGCGACAATCTTCGCATAAATTCGATTCTACTTTCGACGAACATTGCCTAACCTAGCCTACGATCTTGAGGAAACTGCAGAATTGTAAACGAGCCAAAAATAAGGGTTTCATTTATACCATAAAACGACGTAAAGAGTCCATCATCCAGCAATAAAGTTTAAGTAAACGTGATACATGGAACATGATTTGACTTTTATTATGTAAAAAATGTATAAAGTGAACGAATAAATTAGTTTTGATGAAAATGTTGTAAGATAGATAGATTAGTTTGAATATTGTGGTCGTTCGATAAACATTTTAACCTTTTGCACTCGAGTGTCGACTCAGAGTCACCACTAAAAATTGATTTACCATTATTATACATACAATTGGTGTCTAATCAATTACTAAACATTTAAGTATTGAAGACGGTGTTACATCAATTTTATTATCCTCTGGTGTATCGCGTTTTCTATAATTAAAAATGAAAAATTGCGTTGTCTCGGGGAATAAGGTTGTAAACCAATTTTTTCTATATCTTAAACGAAAATTATTGTAATACTTTTGATTTATATACGAAGGGGAATCATCAATTTTATTTAAAAAAATAAAGTACCACTAGGTACTATTCACATGTTATTTTTATTAATTTCTAAAAAGTTCGTTTTGTGTCCGATAAGCGGGTGGAGCACGGTAACTGGTACCTTTACTCTAGTTATTGGCGAAAATATAGAAAATATATAATTTTCTAGTAGATGAGAAAATGCGAGAGCTAGATGGAGCTGCTGGCCTCATTTGAAATTCCATTTCTTTCATGATAAAAATGTATTTGCGCGCGCGCGCGATAAATCGCGTATATCGGGGCCGATGGAAAAGTTTCGAGAGGTGCCGTCGGGTGTGCCTAGTTTGAAATTTCTGAAACTTCGGGACGCGAACGTTCACTGAAAAAAAAATAGAGAGAGAAGAAAGTTTGAACGGAAACTGAAACGATAGATTGGAGTGATGGTTCACGGTGGATCGAGCACGCCACCACGAGCAATGGGAAATGATCGTGCAATTACGAGGAGACTGAAGTGCATGTGTGCATCACGCGGTGATGCATTGAGAGCGAGGTCGTTGATGTGTCGATCAACGGACATGAAACTGCCGTAACGTTACTCGTTTCAGTGGCACGTTGATCAATTTTTTTTTCCTGAGCTATGATAACGTTGTGAACAGACGAGAGAGTGGTTCGCAAACGAAGGTGAACGGTGAAAATTTGTTCCGGAAGAGCTACTCTAAACTCGCGATACGAACGAGAAAAGCTTGGAAGAAAAGAAGCCACGAGTATATTAAACGACCGGTGAAAATCTTCCGGTGAAACATTTATGTCAGAGTTCTTCCGGTCACTCGGGAAAAGGTCACTCGGGATGCGAGAATAGTATATTGGATTCCCGTTAAGAACAAAGATAATTCGGTTAGGACGCAGCGACCCTGACCAAGTTTTATCTTATAATTGCCGATCGCATTATCAGGTGTCAGAAGGTCGCCTTCTCTCTGCATCGGAAACCTATAGGTCACCGCGCGAATCTGCAGTATGCTGGTACGATGAAGGTGAAGACCGGATACATCTTGATCCAGCTGTTTAAAAGCGTCATGTAACTACTCTACTTCAATTAGGTTTGATAAAAAGGCCGACGCACACGTAGAAGAAGCTTCTTCGAAAATCTGGGCAAGGTCAACTGTTGCTCGAGAAGGCATCCACTCTCCGAGGGTTAAACGAAGATGAATTACACTAATTAGCATTAATATAAAGCTAATTGGATAGTCTATTCTCCAGGTAACAAGCCTTATATACTTGTAAACAACATTGAAGCAACTGGCACAGGATGTCAAGGATAATTTTCCAACGTTTTCTAAAAAGTCGGAAGGAACCTGGTCTTCGCAAGAACTTACTGCGGCTTCTTTGGGAGTTTAAAAGTTTCCAAACAGTTCCTTGAGGATTCTAGAGGTCCCTAAAATCGTATAGAGATAATAATAGAGATCTCCTATGTTCCATCGGGGTCCTATGGAAATCGGACTCCAGATTTGACCGACAACGTCTCCAATCGACAACGATTTTCACCGACAACGACTTTAGTCGACGACATTGTTACTCGATACGAACATCGTTTGACAACAACATTAGCCGACTACTATAATTATATTTTTATACAAAAGTAAGTGTCAGTGCAGAATAGTTCAACGATGTTACTATCAAATAATAGTGTCGTCGACTAAAAACGTTGTCCGTTAAATCGTTGTCGGCCAAAATTTATACTCGGTCAAATCTGGAGTCGGTGAAATATTGTCGATGAAAACTGTGTCGGTGAAACCTGTGTCGGTGATTCTCATGGAACCTGTTCCACCGAAGGCTCCAGAAATACAAAGTCCCAGCAGGATTTCTCTGATCCGGGGAATGCGAAGGAAAAGGAAACCAAGTGATAGAAAGACTACAGAAATCTCTATCGTGAACCGTGTGTTGGTGGGCTCGTCCTTCGACGAGACTCGAGGCTTCCACGCAGGATACGTAAACGCCTGTGTCGCAAACGGGGTTTCACGCTACGCTTGATCAACGGTCACCTTGCGACAGTATCGTATGACAAATCGAAGAAAGGAAGTCGAAGAGGCATACAGAAAGAGCAGAAACGGAATCGTGTGTTCTGTTGATCGCGTTGCATGCTTTCGGAGCAGGTCCTGGAACGCACTGTTAAACCATCATAATTTCCGAATTGATATCCATAATTCGTATAGATAAATTAGACTGACAACCTATAATAAATTTTCCAGAAGGTACAGCGTCATCAAATTAATTACGACTGAACTTTAGAACGCCATCTTACACCGTGACCTTTCACTCGAACAGTAACTCAATGAAACGTATCCTTTCTATCTCGATGAATGGGCCCACGATTACTATTCAAGCTCAGAGCGAACTTTAAACTTTCTTTTTGTCGGGTAGAATCGTAAATAATCCGTGGATTTTGGTTTCGCAAACTGGTAACCTGGTTAAAGAGTTCGTTTCGTCTCTCTGGGGATCTAAATATTTAATTTATTTTTTCTATACGATTTTAGTCTAATGCTAGATATACATATCAGGATCGCTCGTTAAAAGTAGTCTGTACAATATATTTTCGTTTACCGTTGATCGAGGACGCTATTATTATTATTAGAAAATATTATTTTAAGACCATGAATTTTATAAAATTAGTTAAACAACTATTACAAACAGAAACAGTACAATGTACGAACAGTGACTCAATGAAACTTATCCTTACTGTCCAAGCTCAGAGTGAACTTTAAACTTTCTTTTTGTCGGGTTGAATCGTACATAATCCGCGGATTTGCTTTCGTAAACTAGTAACCTGGTTCGCTGGAGTTCGTTGCGTCCCTTTGGCCTTTTCGCGCTTGAAAATGGCGTCGGGCACTCTCGCGAAGCCGGCGAAATATTGAAACGCCGTACCGAATCTCGGCTTGGATAACGAACGGTGGATTATTCGGTCGCGTGCTGCGGTGTCCTCGAGTGGATCGAAATAAATCGTGGATCAGCGGAGGAAGGATCGCGAGGATCGTTCGCACGTGGCGAAAAACGCCGTACTTCGAGGGCATCGGTGAACCGGTGGCGGCGGCAATCCAATTGCGACGGGATCGGCTTTATGTAACGCGGTAAACAGGCGAAACCATAGATGCGAGCATCGTCGCGGGAGAGGTGTTGGGCGTCGCGACGCTGCGTGGTCGCGTCTTGCGTTCTCGAATTTCAAGGTCGCGTGTACGCGCACGCGTTGCATAAGTAAAAGATCCTCGGGAGACGAGAACGCGGAATCCCGGGGAACCGTTTCTCCGCGAACCCGCTTGAAAATCGCGACACACGATACGCCGTGGCAAGGCTGCCGTTACGTGTCGCGTCGAAGCGGAAGCAGATGAACGACCTCGACGTCCCTGCGACATCGATTATCGTCGTCGGACTGCGATATCGATGTTGCGTGACAGCCGCGCGAACCGGAGATGAACATTATTGTGCCCGAATAATGGATAACCAATGTTATCGCTCTCGAAGATATCTGGCTCGATAAGGGATACGGAGTACTAGCGATTTTACAAGGTGTGATCGAGAAGTTCGGCGACGCGACGCGACGTTGCGCGTGCAACGAGATGGATCGCACGTTGGGATCTAAGGCTTCGAGGGGGGATTGACTACGGTGTAGGCAACGCATCTACCAAATTGCATCAGCCGTGCTCTTTGTTTGGTTGACATCGGAGATTTCTAATTCTGATAGATTTCAAATATACTTTAGCCGTACTCACCGAGAAATGAACAGCTGACTCTTCGAACGGCAGGAATTTTCTACCAGTCAAATCGTTAATTATTCGTAGACCGCGGATCTTTATAGAAAGTAAAAATTGTCTGCGGCGATTGTAAGAGATAGAAAACAAACAGAATGTATTATTTCTTCCCGTAATAATTTTAATAGATGCGAAATTATTATTGTGGGTGCGCGAACATACAACTACGATTTAAAAAATTTTCCTACAATTTTGAAGAAAATCTCCATCTTATATAACGGTATGTACAAATACAAAAATAAGAAAGACAGTCTACCGCAACAATGATTTTTGAACAACATCGAACAGAAAGAGGACTCTCGAGGAAAGAGGAATAAATCGGTGAACGATTACGGGGTGTACGCTACGAGATAAGAAACGTTCCTGCATCTTTTTATTCAGCAGCTTTTTTATTGTTTTAATTATAAAGAAGTAACAAAGAATAATAATTTCATGATATTACCATACTTTCTCTCTCTGTCGTTCGCGCGCGCATACTCTCCCTAAACACACTCTCTCTCTCTGTCTCTATGTATTTATATCAATATTATTTAATAGATATACTCATTCACGTATTGAATATCGTGGCAAATATATAGATAAAGGTTTCATCTAACGTTCACACGTCGTGAATAGCGACCGTGCAACAGAGACGCGCCTCTCTCTCTCTTTCTCTCTCTCTCTTACTCTCTTCATTCCTCCCGATCTTTGAACCACCCCTGACCCGATCAACCTGCTTTAGTTCACTCGGTCCAGAGTCCTCGATACGCAACCCTGGACGCGCCTCCTCGTCCCGTCTTTTCTCTTAGTTTATCCTTTATTTATCCAACGTGAAATGACTATTATCGAGGGGACGACGGGGGTCGGGAGGGTGTGACCGGAAGTTGCTCGGATCATGGGAGCGGATCGGCGGTCGCGTGCCAAACAAGGCGCTAAACGGAAGTGTCTTGACTCGATCCAGAGTCTCGATCCGGAGCCGAGGATCCATCTCGAGCCGCGCAGACACTCCGCACGGACCTAATGACTCGATATCGTCGCGACTAACCACACATCGATTCGCGGAGACGAGTCGCCGGGTCTCGTGGGAAACCGGAAGTCGGATCGGCGAAGTAGGTCGGCCATTCTGCTCTCGACACGTCCTTCATCCCCCTCGGAAACGAGTCGCTGGCGAACGGTGATCTCGCTGGGATCGATGGGAGAATCTTCGCCGGTTCCACCGTAGCCCAGTTTTCCTCCAGGGGATCAAAGTTGTCCCACATTTCGACGGAACCGGCGTGGATTCTCGCAACGACGCTCCGTCTTAGGTCCACCGACATTTAGGTAACCCACATTTCCGTTCGAACGAATCGCCGCGTTTTCCTTCAAAAACGACGGTAGACGTCGTTGAGATGCAGCAGTTCGTTGAAACACAGCGTGGATCACGCGTGGGAGCATCGTTGAACTCCTTTCGCGGTAAACAGCGACGTAGACGATATTATATTTTTTTTCTTTTTTTTTTCTTCGAAGCTCGAGAGGAAAGAACACTTATTAACAACGGGGGATGATACCGAAGGGGTTGACTTTAACTTGCGCAGCTCGCAGAGTGCCCAGCGGGCGTTCCCGATCGGCAGCTCTCGAGTCCAATGGGAACGTAGCAACCTGACCTGGGGAGGGGGGAACTGTGTCGAGATCTATCAATGCGCGGCTTGAATCGGCTCTCGAGCGCGCTGCAATGCATTTCCGGTGATAATCGAGCTGCATTCAGGAACTAGATAGACTCTTTTCGCCAATCGAATTACGGCCGGGCCGATAGAAATTTGCTTCGTACACGCTCGACGCACACCGCGGGGCTGAGAGATCGATTCGAGGCTCGTCGATCTCGCGCAGAATCCCGACCGGAAGTGGATCGACACGACCCGTTTCCGGCGTGGGCGGACGCGCGGCTCTCCGGTTTCCGGCGACGACCGCGCGCGCTCGCTCGCTCAACTAATAAAAACTCGACAACATTTAACTATATCGAGAATTATCGCCTAGACTACAGAATTCCAACAACTAATTGGGCGCCTCCTATCGAAGAAACTAATGTGTACTAATACCAGGCGCCCTCCCCTTGACCTCACCGACAGCTTCCTGGATCTCTTACCCCACTCTCTCTCTCTCTCTCTCTCTCTCTCTCTCTCTCTCTCTCTCTCCCTCTCTCTGTGTGTGTGTCTCTCTCTCGTGAACCCTGTGTTCTAGTTAATTTGCCTAAGGGGCAGAGTCTCCGATCGTATTTCATCTCGATCTTCCTCGACGATGGTGTACATTCATTTCTACGTCGTCTCCGGCGACGTTCTCGACCGAACGGAGCCGAGAGGAAATACGAAAGCCACGAAAATCCCGGTGTTTCGTTTTCACGATTCGTCCTCGAATTAGCTAATCGTCGCGTCGCGCGCGGGACGTTGGATCCACGCTCGTAGAAATTTTCGCTGGAGAGATTCGACTCTGGCCGGAGTATGAAACGAGAGTCTCGCCGTCGATACGGATCGATCGGTGCTCGGGCGTTTCGATCCAGGAAGCGAGATTGATCGGCGCCACCCTCGTCCACCGTACTTGCATGAGAAACTATATAAGAAAGAACGTCCTCACGAGAAACGAAAAAGTTCCCTCCGTTGACGCACGCACACTCTCACGCAAGCAAGCAGGAAACGTGCTCGTTCTCTCGGATTCATTCACTCTCACTCTTTCTCTCACTCTCTCTATCTCTCTCTCTCGTATTACCTCTGAAATTCTCTCTTTCTCTCTCTCTCTCTCTCTCTCTCTCTCTCGCTTTCTCTCTTTCTCTCTCTCGCTCACTATCATCCCAACCAAACATGTATCTCGCTCCGTGACATTCGCTCGGCATCTCGAGACGCGTGAAACGAAATTCTTTTGTTCGGGAAACTTCTCTCGCACGGATCTTCGCAGCCAGCTCTACGGAAGCCGTGCGCGGACTGCGCATCCCGCTCGATGAACAATGCTTCGAACAAAGAACCTGCGGAGCTATGATATATATTTCTATATGTATGTATATCAATATATATATATATAAATTTTTTTCGGTATTCTGAAACATCGACGGCTCAGAATCGACTGTCTTTCTTTTTCTATAAAATTATAAAAGATCTCTTGCGGTCTTACGAAAAAACGTTCACCCCCTTGATGAAAGACCGAACGCCGTCAACGTTTCTCTTTTACATTCGCGCACGCACATACGCTCGCATACGCGCAAAGCACACACGCGCACTCTCTCTCTTTCTCTCTCTCGTTCGTAGAGACATTCTCTCTGGTCTCTCTCTCTCTCTCTCTCTCTCCCTACCTCTCTCTCTCTCTCTCTCTCTCTCTCTCTTTCTCTCTCTCTCATTCTCTCTCTCTCCGGAAGTGCGTGTCTCTCTCACCTTGTCCATCGTCCCGGGTATATTAATCGAATTTAAAAAATAACAACACGCCGTTTACTGCTCACTAAAATACGACTAAACTGGTTGTCGGTTTGTTGGTTGGTTGGTTTTGCGAGGTTTCCACTGTTCTCACACAGTCGGTTTGTTTTTCTCTTTGGAGACGAACGATCGCGAGTCTACGCGCTAATCAAGTAAAACATGGCTGCTTGTGAACGCGTTTTACACTCTAACAAGAGAACAAGAAAAAAAAAACAAAACAAACGGAAAGAAAATATAGTAATGAAAAGAGTGGTATAAAAAGAAGGTCGGTACAATGTTGAAAATTCATAGCAGTACATAGTAGTATTAATAGTAGTAGTAGTAAATAGTAGTAATAAACAAAGCACTGACAAGCTGCAGAATATACAATACAAAGGTACAAATAATAGGGAACAAAAATCCATTTCATTTCGGGGGCTGTTGCGTCGAATCAACACAATCATTTACATACACGTGTTTGTACGTGAATGCGCTAGTGTACGTGTCTGTCTGTGTCTGTCTGGATCTGTATTTCTTTCTGTGTGTGTCGCGTGTGTCTGTCGTGTAATGTGTACATGTATGTACACGGTTTGTTTTCTTCACGTACGCTCGCATACACACGCACATTAATTTCCTAAGATTGAACAGCATCATCCTGGCGCCGCTCTCGATCAACGAAAGGACGATCTCTTCGATTAATTATCGGTCGATTTAAGTATCGTAAGTGTTATCAATGCGTCACGAGGTTCTTGTGTTCGTAATCTCTTGCTTTCATCATACACACGCACACACACTTACGCACACAGACACACACACATACACTCTCTCTCTCTCTCTTCTTTCATTCTCATTCTTTTTCTATTGCGCATGAGGTTCTTCGTAACTATTTCCGAAATTCGAATTTTCGCGCGCTTTTCCCACTGTTCGTTACCTTTCTCTCGTTTTCGTTTTTCCCTCTCTCTCTCTCTCTCCAGATTCGTACGCACAAACACTGTTCTTCCGCTTTGTTTCATATGCTTCGATATTTTATATATATATATGTATATATATGTATATATAAAAATACAAAAAATAATTTACAAAATGATATTATAAGTATATTACACGCGAGTTTCATATTTTTTTGTCACACTTTTTGTTTGTTTCTTCGTTTGCTTCGTTCCCCGTAGTCGGTATATATCTCGATTGTTATCTCTCTCTTTCTCTCTCTCTCTCTTTCTCTCTCTCTCTCGTTCTCTCGCTCTCTCGTTCTCGGTCGCTCGCTCCCTTTCACTCTCTCTCAATCTCTCGTTTCCTAACTCATTGTTTGTTTTTTAGTGTTACTTTATTTCTTTTATTTCGGGTCGAAGGGACGGCCCGGACGCTCGAGAAAATTATGAGAAACGCTTCCCATGCCATCGCTCTCTTTCGTGAATATTTTTCATTTTTTGTTTCGGCTCTTGTTTGAACATCACCACCCTCATCGTCATCGACGAGCACAACGCCGAAAACGCGACACTGTTCCCTCACACGCTCTCTCCCTCTCTCTCTCTCTCTCACTCTCTCTCTCTCTCTCTCTCTCTCTCTCACTCTCTCTCTCTTTTTTTGTTTCGCACTACTCGTCGCATATCATTCTCATCGTTTTCTTTTTCTCCGTTTGTCTATCTGCTCGTTAAACAAAATATAATGTAGCAGTGTGTACGTATATGTATATAATATATATATATATACATAATATATATATCATATATATATTATATATATACACATATCAAACATACATGTATATATATAATCGATACTCCTACAAGTATGTATAATGCCTATACATATATTCAATATTTGTATATATGCACGAGTTCTATTCCGTCTTTGTTTATCCATTCGCGATTTCTTTTGGATTACGCATTCGCGGGCCATAAGAGATAGAAACAAATCCGTTTACAACAGGATAATCACTGTAGTTTCTCAGCAAACCACTGTATTATTTAACAAAAATATATATATATGTATATGTATATGTATATATAATATAGCGGTATATAATATATTATCTGGAGGCGCGATACACGCTGGTATATAATCAAATATCATACAAAAAAAACAACAATAACAAACTATCAAAAAAATGGTTGAGGAAACAAAAGGAAAAAAAATATTTCAAAGGGTCAACTTAATGTCTAAAAAAAACGGGGGCCGGGTCAAATCTGAACCGTCCGCGGCGACCGACGCAAGCCGATCTCGATCGTTAGTGTTCTCTCTGGATCCACGCGTGGATCCGGGATCGACGGTAAGAAAAAAAAAAACGTTCTTAGTGTATACGCACACGTCCTAAGGTAAAATGGTTCTCGTACAAAAATAAAGGAACAAAATCTAAAGCCAACAGAAAATACATCTCGATTACAATAATAATTAATAGTAATGATCATTAAAAAAAAATGGTAGAGAAGAAGAAGAAGGAGGATTACAGGAAACAACGGTACAACTCGCTTGAAAAAGAACCTATATAAAGATATACATATATAGGCGCACAGTGTTTCGCTGTTTTTCTCTCTCGCATGCGTCCGACGCACCCTCTTCTGCCTCTCTCGTTCACTCTTGCACTCACTCTTGTGTCCCTCTCTCGCTCTCTCTCTCTCTCTCTCTCTCTCTCTCTCTCTCTCTCTCTCACGCACACACACTCGCTCTCTCTCTCTCTGTGTCTCGCTCTCGCTCTCGCTCTCTCTCTCTCTCTCTCTCTCTCTCTCTCTCGCAATCGCTCTTTCATTCGCGCCACGACAAGTGTACAGTAGCGTACACGTATACAATGTAAAAGGACGCACGGTATGCGAAACGTAGGCGCGCGAAAAATCGTCAGCGAACAGAACTGAAAAGGGAACGTGAAAAAAGGGGTGGGTTCTGGCCCTCGCCCCCTCCGGGTTTTGCGAACAAACGAATCGAACTCACGCGGTCTCGCTCACGGAAATTTCGTTTCTCCGGCATAGATCCACGCAGCCAGACAAGCAACCAAACAAACCAGCCACGCGCACCCGCACTCGCTCGCTCGTTCGTTCACACGCGCACATTGTGTGTGTGTTTTTTTTATTAGCTCTCTTTCTCTCTCTCTCTCAATCTTTCTCTCTTGTGTCTACTCGAACGTGTTAACGATCACACTTTCGCATTTCTCTGCCGCTTTTTCATCCCTCTTGCGACGTACGAAACGATGAAGACTGGGGCCTGGGGTGGGGCTTCGGAGAAGGGGCATTTCGTAACAGTTTACATTTAGGATGCACTTACACGAGTAACATAGTTGCTTGTTTTTGTTTTTATCATTTCGACACCGAGAGTGTGACTTGGGTGGGGTACAAAAAGGTTCTTTCTCGCGCGTCGAACTACCCCCCGGTGCCCGGTGCAGAAGGGGTTGGGACCCGTGGGAGCAAGGCCCGCCCCGCACCGCCTACGCGCGATTCGAGTCGTGTTCGACGACTTCCGGTGGTCCCGAGCCGCCCCGAAACCGTGATTTCTTGGCCGGATGTTGCTGGTGCCGCGAGTATTCATCCTCCCCCTCCCCCAAAGAAACCGGAAGTCGACGAATACCACCCCCTCGACGCGCCGCTATCGGGGAACAGCTCTACGCGTTACGTGTGTGTATATATATATATATATAATATATATATAATATATATAATATATAATTGTATGTATATAGTTTACATTCAGCAAGTAGTTAAAGTATTGAAAAATATATATGTAATTAGTTACAAATCTAATTATCATCCTCTTGTTAATTCATTACTTGGTAGAATAATCGATAGGTAGTTTTTGGGTCTTTTCTTCGTGTGAGTGTGTGTGCGTGTGTACAGTTTTATGTGTTCGTCTGTGTGTGCGCGTGTGTGTGTGTGTATGTGTGTGTTTGCGAACGGTTTCGTGTCCGATACACAGAACGTATATAATATTGTTCTCATCCTTTCGGTTTCGTTTTGCATTTTCCCTTTGGTAGATTTCTTCTCGTATTTTTTCTTTTTATTTTTCATCGTGAAACGGCTTCTCTTTGAAAAGTGTACTCTGGAGATCGTACCCGCTTCCGGTCGTGACACGCATGCGCACAGCCGTCGCCCGCGTTTTTTTCCTCGCGACCCCTGAATTTTTCCCGAAAAGCGAAACGAGTCACTTCGAACACTCGTTTCCGGTTTTTTCCCCTTTTTGCTTCCGTTGCTCGCGTCGCGTTCGGTCCGCTTCTCTTCCTCTTTCTTTCCGTCAATTTTTTTTCCGTCGCTCCGGACTGTGCACATATTTCCGGTTCGTTCCTCTTCTGGTTTCCCTTCCCTCGTTTTCCCCTGACAAGTTCTCTCTCCCCTTTCTATAAATGTATGAATATATATTATATCTAATATTGCAGTGTTCGGTTATCGCTATGACATTATTTACGTTACCACTTGGTTACTTGGTTTTCGCCATTTACGGTTAAAGAGACAATATCGATCGCTATAGTTTATAGACACATGATACTTTAAAGAGACAGATTACCGTTTGTTAAACGTCGCCATTGTTACGTCACGTTTACTTATCATTGTTTCTTATCGTTTATGCTTTGTTTCTTTTTTTTATATTTTGTTCTTTTGTCGTTGCGTCTTCATGGTTGTGTCGTGTGCCCGAGGGTTGCTTTCGAACTTCGCTGTATACGTCTCGCTCTCTCTCTCTCTCTCTTTCTCGAAATCTCTGATTTTCTCTTTCTCTCTCACCCTGTCCTCGTGTGTATGAACGTATAGAGTGTGTACGTGTCCGTGTATATGTGTTCGCGTGGTGGTGGTGGTGTGTGGGTGTATATATCTGATCATTGTTTCTCGTTTAATCTTAACCTCCCTTCTCGATCTCCTCCCGTTTTAACGAATACATCCATTACAGATTATGGAAAACTATGCGTAATTCTTATCTTTTTCTTTTTTTCTTGCTTCTTCGCTTACAAAGTGTCTCGTTACAATCGTATTGTAATCGTATAATACTATATGTTTTTTGTTTTGTGTATCTCAATGTATGCTCTATCAATATATCCCATCATCGTTCCACCCTCCAATCCCCATCTCGCCCCTCTCGTCACGACTCGTTCCTCCCCTTAACTTCCTCCCTCTGATCGCCGTTAGTCGTCTCGAAATCCTGCTCCTTTTCTTTTTCTTTTTTTTGGATTTTCTACAAGAGTATACATCGTGTGTTTGATTCTTCGCTGAGCTGAGCCTCTCGTCTCAAGCCGAGATCCATTTGATTCGCAATTTATTGCAACGCTTGCCCTCTCTCTCTCTCTCTCTCTCTCTCTGTTCTTTCCATCAGCTATCGCGACGATGCCCCGAGACGCCGAGACTACGGTTGAAATCATCTTTCCGAGTCGAATCGAGGATTTCGGGTGACTCGTGTGTGTGTCGATTCGATTACAAAGATTAGAAAAATAATCGGTTGTCGGGTGCGCGTCTCGTCGTCTCGCGGCCGATCGCGATCCTCGCCAGTGTCCGTCACGATCAACGTCGATCGGGATCGATCAGATCGTTCGCTGGTCCATTAGGACAGGGAGTTCCAACATGCAGCTCGCGAGCTACAGGCGGCTCCTTCCCCGCTTAGGTACTTTCCCCACTCTTAGACTTCATCGTTGCCGTAGAACAGGGGTGGGCACGGTAGAGGCCCCTCAAACTCCTGCTTCCCCCCACCAACCTTCCTTTGATGCAGCGCGCGGCTACGTCGTGATGCGCGAGGCCTGCGCACTGTTTGCGACGGGCGAAGCGCATCCTTCCTCCATGGTATAGACGGATGCTGATGGGGGATACTGGACACTATGGTGGGGGCGGTCTTGTCTCAATTCAGACAAAAATGCCCACCCCTGCCGTAGTACTTCGTCCCCTGTTCCCGTGCCGTTGTGCCGCCCCACTAACTCTACGGCTGTACGTAGTAGTGGGAAGAGGTTTGACTAATGGTGGAGACCTTGCGGTATTCGGAGGGGAACAAGTTGGAACTCCCTGCGTCAGAGGAAGCAAACGATCGTAAACCATGCTTGAGAACTTGGACGTCGATCCCGCCGGTTTTCCATTCAAAGTCGCGATTACTTTCAGTCACTCTTCGACTTTTTCTCTCATTCGTCCTTGATCTCTCTCTCTCTCTCTCTCTCTCTCTCTCTCTCTCTCTCTCTCTCTCTCTCTCTTTAACAATAGCAGGTACTAGCATAGCTACCACAGTCGTACGTATCGTTAATAGTTACAATTAAGTTTAGATATTACTAAAGGGTACTGTTCTTTCGTCTTGTCCCCTCTCGCCACCGCTCCCGCGCTTCTCACCCCCTTCTACCCTTATTAGTTCCGCAGTTAAAAACATGTTTAGCACCCCCCGCGCGACCGGAGACCAATTTATTTACTGCCGACTGGCTCGCTCGCGGCCTCGTTCGAGCGATTTATGTATCAATTTCTGCCTAATAATTTCCCTAATCCGAAAGTGTCTGACCCTTTTAAATGGACTTTTGTGGACCCGAGGAACGCGCCCCACCGAATCGAACTCGCGGGTCTTCGAACCGACCACCGATGACAGTTTCTCACTGTTTTTCCTTTTCTTTTGTTTGTCGTCAGTATTTTTTAAACGTTTTCTCGCATCGGGACGATCCAGACCGGAGAGGATCTCTCTATCGGTTGAGACGCGAAGCCACGGATCGATTGAACACCGGACACCTTCGAACAAAAAAAGATTCTCGAACCGGGATCCGGACGGCGTCGATCGCGGGCCTCGATCCGCCGCGGTTCGACCGCGATCCGTCGTCGATCGCGGCCAGCAGTTCAGGAAGCTGCTGTGTGTCGATCATACAAAACGGGCTATATAAAAATTCGTACGAAAGAACGATGAACGATGTCACGCCTAGAAATTATGCTACACACTTACACGATACAAAGTCACGCTAAGGTAGAAACTAGTCTAAGGAGAGAGGTCGCGCGCGCCGGATCGAGCGGATCGACGGATGAAGGAAGGTTTTATACGCTTCTCGTTGTACGCTTCCTTCGGACGAGTCTCGGGTTCTGTCGCGAGCACGTCGACAGTCTCCGACCGCGCGTATTCCGTACGTTTGTCCCACGACGACAAGATAAACACTTTTTAATACTTTTAGCACCTAGTGCCTGGCCCGCGGCTCACGGCACCTCCGCCGCCATTGCTGTTCTGCCGCTCGACGAACAGACGCGATCAATCGTTTCGCTCGAACAAAGTTTTGTTCGTTCGTCGATCCAGGACAAAACGCTTACGAAAATCGAGAATTACTTGGGAACTGATCGGAGACACCGGGGTCTCTAGGAATCGAACGATCCTTTCAACATTCAGATCATCAATTTTCGTATACTTCAGAAGTTCGCTGCTGTCTCGACATGTTAACGCAAACATTTGTGCCCATAATTATAAAAGTGGTCTAAGTTATATATTTCTTGTTTCGAGATACTTGAAGGGAAAGGATGTCGACGCTTAAATAAACTCATTATTTTTAAATTTTCACTCGGATCCACTTTCGCGATGTTGAAATATCAAGGACTATCCAACGGTTCGTTTTTGACCGTATCGTAAAAATTACATTGAATTAATTTCGTTTCAAATGAAATGCGGTGCGACCACTTTCATAATTATGAGCATATTTATCCTTGGTTCGTTTTAATTGTAAACTCGAGAGCACTGCGGCTACTGTTCTAACAACAAATAATGTTCTTCGAAGGTAAATCGTAACAGAGCTGGAAATAATTATTATATTGTACCTGAACGAATTTCTAGACCCGGTGCAGTTTTTGGGAGAGAATTTTCATTCGAGGTAACAAAGAAATGAAAAAATCGTCTCGTTCGCGATTCCAGCAGAGACCCCATAAAAGCAGGTGACTTTGAAGCCTGTGCGAATCGAGCGTCGTATCGTGCTCCATCCGTCGAGGACAGCAACGGCGGTCTTTAATAACGTAATCACCTAATTAATCTCGCGACCACAGGCTGGTTGCCGGCTCCTCCTCGAGAACTGCGTCGCGCCGGTGTCCCCGGGACGCTGCCGGGATCTTCGTTCGGGATTCCGAAGAACGCGAGGCGTCCCGGAAATCTTCGTGTCCAGAAGAAACGACGCGGAAGTTCGGACGGGCGGCCTCGGGATCGATGGGACAGCGAGAAATTGAAGCTCGCCGTTCGATAGCACGGAATTAGGAAAGTTTGCCAACTCTTGGGGAACTTTGACGAGCCGAGGATGTTGCCCGATAATATCGAACCGTCGGCGGCCATCTTAAGCCCGCGTCGAACGCCGGGGACGGGCAGAATTATCGTACAGATTAATTTTCACGAGATTAACCGTCGACCCTGCCATGCATCGCGCAGCAACGTAGCCGCTACGTTCCACTTGCCACGGAAAGATATCTTCGAGAAACGTATCTCGCACGAATATCACTAACAAAGAATTGGCAGTTAACACGACGGACAGCAATAACGAACCCTACAACATCTCGCAGAGTCGAAATAATGAACGAAACCGAATCTGTAACTATGAAAATTAACCGTTTGCGGACGAGGATTTTTACAAATATTGGAAGTATTTTCCTGAGGAAGCTAAATCCTATATCGAAGTCTTCAGTTCTGGGAGTAAATTGAAAATGTAAACCCATCCGTTGTTACCGGAATAATGATATTACTTGTTTGCAACTTGAAGAATTAAATACGTGGACCTGATGTCGCCGAACGACGACGGTAATCCTCAAAGGGTTAATTTCTATAGCCGAACGAAGAACGCGATAATGCAACTTCGAAGGTTAACGAAACTTTTATGGAAAGGGAAGCAGTTTCTGATTATCGAGGAAAATTTGTAAAACAAGGCTCGAACGAAACACTGCCCGTGTCCCGGTCAAGTGAATTCGGGATTATCGTCCGGAGGAGTCGCAGCGCAGCCAGGATCGTTCATCCTACGAACACGCCGCCCGTCATCATAACCCCTCTACTCTCCTCCCCTCGTTTTCTCTCCTACGCTCTACTGCATTTATTATAAAAATAAAATGTAAAATCGTACCGAGGACGAGTTATCCCGAACGGTATGGAACTGCGAGTGTCAGCGACTCGATCGGCAAACGAATCGTCCCCGTTGATTGGGGAAGGGGGAGGGGGTCTCGCGACCGTTCCAGGTGCTCGTCCCCCATCGATCGTTCAAGAAAGACGGTGTGTGTCCCCCCGCTGGTCCTGGTCTGGTTCGCTGGTGGTTCCAAAGGGAACGAGTCGTCACCTGTCTCTCCCACCCCCGCGATCTCTATCTCTTCCTTTCCATCCCCCATGCTCAGCGTGATCGACGTCGCTGCGTCTTAGGTAAACAAGTAGTTCCGAACCGTTTCGCTAGAACCCGTGAAGTGAGTGCATATTCTTGAATATAATACATAGGCTCTACAGATATATTCATTATCAATTCTCCGACTATACCAGTGAAAAAATAAATTATTACACGTTGGTAATATCTGTGTACGTGTTGGTGAAGTCGTGCGCGAAAGTGTCCAGTCCCCCCAGAGCGGTGTGGCCCCCGCACAGGGTGTCCTCTATGTACGTTAATGGTATCAGAATATGAATACGGTGTGTGTCTGTGTCCTGTGTTTGCGTGTGTACGTGTCGCCAGGTAAAATGCCGGGTGGCCGAGATTTCTTTCTCTCTCGATGTAGCCCATCGCGTGTGGGTTCTGGGGACTTGTGTGTGTTCGCGTGTGTGACTGTGGTGGGTACAGGTGGGTGTGCACGCGTGTGTTTGCTCTTGGCGTTTCCTCGCTGTCGCGGGTGTGGGCGCTGTGTTGCGCGCGTGTCCTTCGATATTCTCTCGGACCAGAACGATACAAAGGAGACCTGGATATATCCCGTTCTGCGACCGGGGTCTGCGACCGTTGGTTGCGGGTCTCGGGTCTGACGAACTAACGTTAGTACACTTCCACGTTAGTCGATCGCTCCGCCTTGCTCGCGAATCGCTACGAGAACTCGCTGGATGTCGAAAACTATCCTCTCCTCTATCCGCTTCCTTCTCGTATCTCGTCGACGCGTTGCACGCACGCTTCAGCATACACAGGCGCACCGAACTATAGATTCTGTGTACACGTCCTTTCACTCTCATTCTCTCTTTCTCTAACTCTTTCGTACTTTCTCTCTCTCTCTCACTCTCACTCTCTCTCTCTCTCTCTCTCGCTTTTTCTCTTTTACTCTCTTATTCTCTTTCTCTCTGCCCTGTCCGACGAATCCGCTCGCAACTTCGTCGCCGACGTCTTCTCCCGACTTGACGCGTTCTAGCCACCCCGCATCCCCTAACACGAGGGTCCAGTCGTGGGACCAACCTCGACGAGAATCCTTCGATACGATCGAGCGAACGAGAGTCGAGACGGGTTCTCTCTCTCTCTCTCCCGTGGTTCCTGTAGGATGACGACGCTGCGATGGAGACGATGTATCCATTTCGGGTTATCTGGAGCTAGCCTGGCGACGCGACGGTGTGTTGGTTACCTCTGGAGATAGACAGAGCTGGGAACTAGGGTGAGCAGCACAGGAGGGTGTCCTCTCGCCTTCCTCAGGGTTGTCCGAGGTGGACGTCGGATCAGATGGTGCAAGCGGATCGGGTGTGGTGTGATCTGGGTTACGGAACCTAGTCCCTGGACGACGCCTCGACACATTGGAGAGACTGGAAATCCGTTTCCGTCTCTCTGATCCTCCACTCCTTCCTCTCTGACAAAGTAGCAGCGACAGCAGCAGCGCCGAGAGTCGTGCGCGGCTCGAGCCGCGATGCTTTCTCGGCTTCGACACGCGCGTTGTATTAGTTGGCGACGAGGAGGTGCTGGTACTGGCTGGCCGGATACGACGCGACCGAGCCGAGGCCGAAGTTGTTCAGCCCGTCGACCAGCGCGGTTTTGTCCTGTTGTTGAGCGGTGCCGTTCACGTTGCTGGTCGCTACGTTGCTGGAGCCGACCGGGCCCAGACTGGCAGCGCTCTGCGTGTTCCCGGTGCTGCCAGCCGCGCTGCTGGTTCCGTTCACGCTGCCCCCGTAGAACTGGTGACCGGCGATCGTTGTCGGATCCAGGTACGAGGATGGGAAGTTGGCGCCCGTGTACAGGTCGGCGGACAGGTAACCGCCGTGGCTCGACGACTCGAACATGCTGCGGTGCGGGAACTGCGGGTGATACGCGGCCGGACCGTGCTGGAAGAAGTACGCGCTCGGATCCGTGTGCTGTTGACCAGCACCTGCGACTATGCTGCCAGGCGAGAGGCTGCGGCTGCGAGGAGAGCTTCGGGACACCGGCAACCCTCCAGCCACTGCTGCCTGTTGCTGCTGCTGCTGCTGCTGTTGCTGCTGTTGCTGCTGCTGTTGATGATGATGGTGATGGTGGATCTGCTGCTGCATCGCGCGCTGCTTGATGTAGTTCGAGAACTCGGTCGGTGACATTCTGCAAGAAAACGAGACGTAGCCTGGTTAGCTGGTCTGCGTATAAGGTTGGGGATCGGGAACGATGGTTTCTTTTGGGACGTACAACTTTGGCTCGTACAGTCTGATCATTCCTGTTCGTGGATCACCTTGATCGATGATTAAAAATTCGTGTCAACCTTGAACCGCTAAAAAGTCCTGCCCTTCGAACACGACTCGCTTGAAAGCGACCAAGGTAATCGTCGAACAGTACAAAAACAAACCGGCGCGCGTGTACGAGCCTGACAAACTGGCTGCGATTAGATACACGCTGGCAATGAAAAGGATCTTTTCTTCTAGAAGGGAACGATTAGATCATCGGGTGGCGCCGCAGGCGACTCGACGAACGCGTAACCGCGAAGGAAAAGCAAGGTCGCTTGTAGCAAGAGAGATCGGTTTACCAACCTGTTGGCTCGTTTGCTGCTGGTTTTCAGCTTGGTGCTGCCGAACTTGGTCTGAGCGAAGGTGGCGGTGGTGAAAGTGAGCGGCGCAGTGGTGCGCGGTATGAAAGTTGGCACGGGGCTAGGCGAGCCCTTGAAGGAGCTGGTGATCGGCGTTGGCGAGGGTGCCGACGAAGAACCGGACCCGTGGCCGCTCTGCTGGTTGTTCGAGGACCCGTTGCTGGCATTGCTGCCCAGCGAACTGGGGAACGGCGACGGGGATTTCGGACTCAAACTTAGCCCACCGAGGGACGTGCCCACCGCGTCGATGGGTCTGAAGCACTGAGCCTCGGGATTGAAGGTCTTGGTCACCTCGCGGTCCGCCGAGCTCTCGTCGTGGGGGTCTCCGGTCTCGGAGTAGAGGATCTTCACCGAGTTTATCTCGCCGATGCGGTAGCTAACCTCGCCGGGGTCCACCCAGACGGCCAACTCCGCCGGAAGGTTCTCCAGGATGTCCTGAATCGGCACGCCGCTCTCTCTTGCGGCACGCTCCAGCACAGGGTCCACCGGGTCTCCGGTCTTCAGGCATCTGAACGCCGACCCTTTGACCGGCTTCTCCGGGTACCAGTGACCCTTGAACTTGTCCTTCAACGCCTTCTCGAGCTCCTCGCCGAAGAGGTTCACCCGTCTGCGAGGCAGCTTGTTGTAGAGGTACGATATCACGAAGTTGAGCGCCACCTGCACCTCGATGTGCATTTTGCCCTTTGCTGGGAGAATCTTCGGGCTGTTTCTGGTCGTGGCAGCCGTGGAATACTACCGAGGGTGCTCACACGATCGGCCGTCTTGCTACCAGCACCCGTTGGTCCGCTGAATCAAGGCCGCCGGGCTTCGGTTTGCAGACTATTCGCAGTCAGGCGAACTTCCGATTGATTTGTTCTATGAACCTGGAACAGAACGACGTTGCTCTTCAATTTCTCGTCCTCGAACACACTCCTTCTTTATACGGGGTTAACGATGGATTAAAAATCAAATTGGTAAAAATAGAAAAAAATAATAGAGGAAAACATCGTACGTCCTTACTTCCTATGGCCTAATTTATCATATCATCGTACGCTTCATCGAACACGGCGTAAATCGGTCTATGTTTATACACCTCATACGTAAATTAAAACGCAAAACTACTCCGAAATGCGTCGCGTTTGGACTCGTTTTAATCAGAAGAATCTCGACAATCCGCTGGACCAACATTTGGAAAGGTACGACTAAATTTCTATTTCGACTTAATAAAGAGCAGTAACTTGTCGCAGTTCCCAGAATCGGATTGTATAATAGTCGTCGTTGATTTCCATATGCTAACTTAGCAAGCGCCCAGTGCACTGCGAGCCGGGAGGATCGAATAACAAGATTTTTCCGCGATTTCCACGAAGTCGCAGTGAATTGGCACAGGAAAGGGGAAACAAGCGGCGTCTATAATGACGTGCTCGACAATGGCGGACCGAATAAAAATTCGCGAGTGACGCACAAAGAAGCCCTATCGTTATTCTGGAAGACGGCGGTGGCTGTAGACCGGTTCTCTCTTCCCTCGTCCCATTTCTCTCGCGAACAGTGTGAAATCACATTAAAAGACGCCCGTCGAGTATCTTCGAAAGGGATTTGCTTTTACTCGGCGACCGTGTTATCGGCTCCTTTCACTATCCCGCATTGAAACGGAACGCCGCTTCCGGTTACTCGGGGGTGGCCCGCCTTCGGGTTTCACCGTTGCCGAAGAAACGAAGAACGAGAGCCAATCGTTCCCGACGTATTCGCGGCGGCATAATGCTCTCCTCGGGCATCCGGCACTCTTCGACAAAGAGCTCTTATCCGCCCCCCCTCTCCAGATTCTCTGCAAAAGCTCGCGCGCGCGCGCGTTCTCTTTCCTCGGTAATTTGGAACTCGATTATGCGCTGCATAAATCTCAACTCGCCGGGCGTCGAGCCTCTCCAGACAGATTTACGCTTCGCCGTAAGTTTCCTCGGCCGCTCGGAAAGAATTGTGCGGGAAAATATGATCGACCGTTCTTTCAACGGACACGTCGCCACTGGAAAAACGATACTCGGTGCTCGAGCACAGTGGCGGTATCGTAATGGCTGTCTTTCTCGTACCGAACATCGTACGTTAGTTATGGCTTAGGGTAGAACCTCGATTATCCGAACGAAACGGGTTAACATTTACGACAAATCTGAATCGGTAGAATATAAAACTGTGAGGACGTTAAAAGAATTTTGGGGGCACTGGAATGACTATTGTCGGCTTATTAAAATTATTAAGACAGAAAGTACGGTTTTATTTCATTTGTGCTTGTAATTATGCCAGTGGTGTGAGTCATATATTTCTTGTTTCGAGATATTTCAAGGATTGACAAATAAACGGTTGTTCGTTGCTCACTGTTAACACAGAAAGTTACCGGTGAAGCCCCATAAATCCTACAGTAATAACTGATAAACTGATTTATTTTTATGTTTTTCACTTAGACTACTTTACGGGCACGTTTCTGTTATCCTGAGATCTTTTGTACAAGTATTTCTGTGGAGAGTATGGCAATTGTACAAAATTTCTTTGGTCTGTTTCGACTACGGACAAATGCAATCCACTCATATTTAAGCATGTTTAGACACCGCTGGCAAATTTGTACATCTTTCGAGTGTTCCGGCGCTGTACAGAGAATTACTGTCCGTCAGGAGCAGAGAAATTTCCGGGAGCTCGGAATTAAAATACCAGCCCCGATTTATTCCTCGATGTGGTAACCAGAGTCGAGAAAGCATTTTTTTCCACGGCGCAAAACCACAGGCCGGGGGTGCGAACGAGCCACAGAGCGGCCACAAAGGTATCCTGCAGTCGCGTAATTGAAAAATACCCGTGGCCACGTTGTCTGCTGCAATATTTGGCCGGCAAGGGGATGAAGTCGACGCGCAAACGGAAACAAGACTCAGAAAGAGAGAGTGAGAGAGGTAGAAAAAAAGAAAACGGCAGCGAGTATGTCCTCCCGCATCCTGTTACAAAATGGCTGCTAGTCCAGTGAACTCCTCGGCGGCTGCTCGCGCTCCCTTTGCTCCTTTCTCTGCCCTTTAGCCGGTAGATCACGGCGAAAAAGGGAGAAACGGGACGGAATTGAGTTCCGAGAGCGAACCATCTAGCTGCTAGGAATCCCCGAGAGGGGTGCAGGACGGGTAATCGTAGACGGTGTTAGAGGAAAGCCGTGGTGTCGTGATGAAGAAAACGGGAGCCAAGGAAAACCGGGCGAAGTGGATGAAAAGAAAGGGAAAAGAAGGATTGAGGAACTGCCTCCCATGGTCGCGAGGAAGAGAAAACGAGCAAAGCTCTGCGGGGAAAAGTAAAAGAGGAGCCTTTCGCTCTCGATGTCATTCGGGTTCAGGGAGCAACTTCCGCGACGTAGATGTCTCCGCAGAAAATGGCCACCGATGCTAAGCCGGGGGAACCCGAAACCTTTATTGCCGTTCGTTTCACGGCGATCGTGCCAGCCACCAGCTGGGAATATTCGTCGCTGCATGCGAGGCACCACTCAAGACGCGTTTCAAATCGAGAGCATCCGCGAACATGCTCCAGAGAGTTTTATCCGGTCGTTCGACCGGAAACGAGCACCTTTCCAAAGTTAGCCGTCAGACTGTCTGCTCGAAACTGCTTTTTTCACGGACGTGACGGATGCGCCCGCTTATCGCGGCGTACTTCTGGCGTTTCCAGAGATGTTCGCAGAGTTTTCTGATGTTAATGTTTATCACTAGACTGCGGATTTTCATGGAAAATATAATTTGTCTGCAATAATTGCAGATGCATGAGCTACATACACATGTATTTCTTTTTCCAATAATTTTAGTGCATTGAAAAGATAATAGTACGATATTTTTATCACGGATGCAATAACACTGAAAATGGAGAATTTTAATAAAGATGGATTTGAGGACAATATTATTGTTGTTCGGCGATTGATCTTTGGAAATATCATTTCGTGTAAACACCGATGATTATAGAAGAGCATCCTTCGGTTACATTGCATTTGTTTGCCTCAATAATTTTAATTGCTAAGAAAATAATTTTGTACAGCGTCGAACAACAGTCGAAAGAAATTTTCTGTCGAAAAATATTAAAATTTTGCTGGATTGTGTTCGTATCGGTGGGGGACAGTCGGTGTAATTTTTCCGAGATATTCGAAGCGGGTAATTTTCTTTGGATACAGCGTCGTGCACCCTGGTTAAACTGAAAGGGTAAACTTTCTTCCCTCGAACAGCGATTTCCTATCACGTCCGCCGGCAACTTCCTCCAAGAGTAGCCCGATGCGTAAGCAATATAAAATTAATAAAGTTTCGTCATCGACCGGGATAAATAAACCATGAAGAACATCCGAGCAACGGTTCATCCCACTTAATTCAACGCAAACTTTCGCCAGACGAAGTTCGTAATGTCCGCTGATGCATCGAACGAAATTTTCCCCCTTTGCTTTTCCCATTTTACCACCCTGTTATCTTCTATCCGACGCAGTTCCCCGTCATTCGAAACTAATCCGTTCGAGTGTGAGATCGAACACGCATGGAATATCGATCACGGTGTCTTTTACGGGTGCTCGAAATGGTCAATTATTTCTCGGCAATTAAACTATGTGAATTTGTATTGGAAGTATCTTCAAAAATTATATTTAAAAAAATTAATAATAAAAGCTGTAAACGGTTCCAAGCATCAATTATACGTATAAGCTCCATCGTGCGGGGGTTTCTGTAATTAAACTATGTGAATTTGTATTGGAAGTATCTTCAAAAATAATAATAAAAGCCGTAAACGTTCCTAAGCGTCGATTATAGAAGTTTCGTCGTGCGAGGTGTTGAAAAGAGAGAAACTCGAAAATGAGAGATCATTCTCCGAAATATTATCAGTCGATTTGGGGGTGTCGCGGGAGGGTGGCAGAAGGAAAAGGTTTAGGTTCGCGCATCCAGTTCCTCGGGCTGACGGCGCTGGATATGTAGGTTAACCCCGGTGCACCCTTTCTGCCTGCAACAGTAGTACACGACGACGGGGTGGCCGGAGGTATTGATCCCGGCCAGGGTTGCCGGAAGCTTCTCAAGTTAAAAATACACGGGCGGCCTTGCTGGCCGTCGCGCGACTCCGAAACATCCGCGTGCGTCTTCGCGTCGGTCGTTTTTCCGCTCGTTGCACGAGAGACGTCTTCTCTCGGCGGCGAGAGGCAGCAAGAACAGCCAACACGGGGTAGAGGGGAGGTTGAGAAGAAGAGGGAGGGACGAGAACGATTAACGGTGGCTCGATAATTACCGCGGAAGCGTCGGCCTGCCTCAAAGACCAAGTTCGGTCGGGTGTCCGTGTGCTTTACTACGCGACGCAGCCGGAGAACAACTATTAAACGACAGCGGGGCCTCGCGCAACTATTAATTAAGGCGCGAGACGAGCTCCTAGCAGGCAACTTACCCTCGAGGATAATTAAAAACGAATTGAACCGGGAAATTGAGCCGGGCAAGAAAGTCCTCGCTGCTGGAGCGTGTCTCCTCAGAAGAAGAAGAAGAAGACCGGAATCGTGGTGGCTGGCTCGTTGCACCGAAAACTTTCTGCTTTGCGCAGAGACTTCTGCATTTTCTATCGCGCGCCGGAAGTTTCGAGCACTGTTCGTTCGTGCACGTTGCACCGGAGATGCTTTTCGGATGCACGCGTGTCTGTGCGTGCATGTTCCTTTGAAAATAGTCGCTGTCGGGAATGTTTTTTAAAGTGCCGCCACGGCCCGGGTTTTCGAGTGTGCATCTTCCAGGATGAAGTAGAACTGCATATCGCATGCGATGTTACGGAAACGTGTATGAAATAGAAATTTAACAGTTTCATCCGTGACGATCGAATACGATTGCTGTTGTCGT